>NW_021027898.1:0-14039 GCF_004153795.1 Camellia sinensis
TCCAGTCAGCATTTGTAATACTGTGCACCCGACTGCCCAAATATCTACATGCGGTTCATATTCTTCACGCAGAATCGATTCCGGGGCCATATACAGAGCAGTGCCCCTCAGTCTCGGCTTGTTTTCTTTTTCTTTCAGTTTCTTTCCGGCCCTCTTTGCAAGCCCAAAATCAGCAATCTTTGCAGTACTTTCTTGAACCCTTTTCTCCTTTCCGTTCAAACTCATTGAAAAGTCATCATTTTCCTCCACAAGCAATATATTATGAGGCTTGATATCACAGTGAACATAACCCTTCTTGTGAATGTAACTGAGACCCATAAGTAGAGATTTTGTGAAACGCCTGACTTCGCTCTCAGGCAATCCTCTGCCAAAACTCTGAATACGATCGGCCAAACTGCCACCAGCCGCGTACTCCAACAAGATGTTGTACCATTGCTCTCCATCTTCTTCGATCGTAAGGTCTTCCCCGAAACAGCGGATAATGTGAGGACAATCTGCAAAGTCACTCAACAACCTTTCTTCCTTGGCAAGGCAGCGAGACTTGTAGAATGGGGCAGATTTGACAGCCATGAGAGAAGGTAGTAGATCATTACTTCTTGTGGGTAAAACAACTGCAGCCACATACACCATTGCAGAACCTCCCTTTCCCAGTATTTTCCCTCTCCTCCACATCATTACACTCCAAGAAAACACTCTCTCTCTCTCTCTCTGCAAAACTCTCTTTCACTCTCAAAGAAACTCACTTACTCATTCACTCACTCTAGAATTTGCTGATAAGTGACGTTTATAGTAATCTATTTATAAGGTTTTGAGTTGCTTGGTGTGGAAGCAAACATGTTTGTTTTCGTTCTCTGAAGTTAGGATTGGATCTCTACGTTCCGGGTTAACGTACGAATTTCTTTAAATAAGATATGATTTATTTATTGCCCAAATCAAATCTAAGATAACGTGCTCATGGTTTTTTATTTTTTATTTTTTTTATATTTATGTTTTTAAATTTCCTAAATGCATGTAGTTGTTATGTGACCTATTTCAATAATTTGAAGTAAGATAATGTGCTCTTGTGACCTATTTCAATGATTTGAATTATGTATTTTGTTTAATTATATAAATTATTCATAAAAACTTTAAAAAAATTATATTGATATAATAATCATAACTCATAATTTTATTTGTATTTTAAATTGTTTGAAGAAAAAAAAAAAAACAGTCTAATTTTATAATTTTGATCATTTTAAAATTCCCCACATCCCCAACAACTCTTCCCTTTCTCTGTTTCCTAAATTATGTTAACTACCTGCCCTTATTAATGATGTATGAGAGAATATTTGATCAGGGCATGATTTGTGGGCTCAAATTAAATTTAGACAAGACTTGAGTTTACAACCTAAATAACCGGGAGTTTTATATACGCTAAAATTGAAATCTTATAAATTATATATGATTTTATTGTATTTGGATTAAATCATATTGCGATGCAATATATTTGGTACACAAAACTTGAATTAATTTTTTTGTTATGGTTGAAAATTTGTATGTTTTGCTGTATTTTTCTTTTCTTTTTTTTTTTAATTTTTAAAATCTGCAATACATTAATTTTTGGATAAATTATAAATAAACCTCTTGAGTTTATTTAAAATACAATTAGCCCCTATAGTTTTAAAAATTACATCCTGTCTCTTGAAATTTTTAATTTCATAACAAATAACTTTTTTTATTAATAAATTATCAAATCATTTAACAGTTTTTAATGATGTTAAAAATTTATTTCAAATAATAATTCAAATAATTTTATCATTATATAGAAGTGCACTTAGAAATTTTATTTTTCAATTAATTCTGAATTGGTCATATAACTTGGGATAAAAGAAGAGTTCAGCTACTACACATACACCATATTCTATTGTATGTTCTATCGCCTACTCACAATTGGAGTGGGATTGTGTAGATCCACACCCGTTGTGCTTCACTCGCATTATAAGTAGGCAATAAAATATACAGTGGAAAACGATGTCTTTCTACTCTTTCTCGTAAAACAATGACATAAAGTAATTATTAACTTTTAATTTTGAAATTTAACTTTCGAAATTTTGAAATTTAAAATAATATAGTAATGATTATCTTTTAACTTTCGTTCGCTAAACAAGTTGATATATTTTGAAATTCATTAAAATTTTAAGTCAAACTTCAAAAGCTATTGTTAAATTTAAGCTATGTTTAGTTTTAACTTTTTGGTTAAAAAAGTACAAAAATCAAAATTGACTACATAAGTCAATAAGATAAAATGTCACATCAAAACTATTAGTTATATTTTTTTCTCTCACAAAAATCAAAAATAAAAATCAAATGAGGTTAAAAAAGTCAGGCGAAAATAGTAAAAAAAACCAGAAGTCAGACTATTTTAACTCTTCCCAAATGAAGACTTATATGTATTATAAAAAAATTGAACTACCAGAGCTCAATTTAAAAAATATTCAAATTATACTTAAAAAATCTACTATTCAACTCATATTTACTACTTATTTTTTATTTTTTTTATTACCAATCAAAGAGATTATTTGTATGAAAATTAAACGGGAATAATCATAATTTAACAACTAGTCTCATAATGTGGAAGCAACAACCAATCGAAGAAAAATCACACAATGGGAAACAAATGAAAACTGCAATAAGAAAAATTATATTCATACAAAAACATTATATAAATGTTGTGACAACATTATTCATGTAAATAAATTCATCTGTATACATGTTTTATTTTGAAATGAAAAATTTATAATAAATCACATCATTTTATATAAATTTTTTATTTACATATCATTACGCATATAACAAAAAGTTCCATAACATAGAAAAAAAATTCTGAGTTAGTGCATATAGATTCGGGTAAATGTTAAATGACTACCTCACTTAACACAGTTAATTGGTTTATAACCCTATAATTATTTTAAGCAAGGTCTTTAACATAATGGGAATTTCTTGGCACCACACAACTATTCTTTATATTTTTTTATATTTTATTTTGTGAGCCTCACTCTAGCTCTATAATGATAATTCTAATAGTTCATCTCATAAACTCAACAATAAAGATGGGTTGTGCAAAAACAAGAAAAAAAAAAAAAGAAAATTCATTGAACATCACTAGGCACATGAAGAAATACATAATGTTAAAATAAACGATAATTATGAGTTTAAACTAAACTATTAGTTTCTATTTAATGAAACAAAATACGATTTGTTTATCTAATCATTGATATTCAATAAAACTAATGTTGTACATAGACGGTTATCATCGCGTGATTTACGAATTATTACAAATTTAGAGTGATTCGTTTGGAAAGTGAGTTGGCTTTTTGCCTATTTTAGGCTTTGTTTAGGAACAAGCTAATTTAGTAATTTTTTGGCTATTTGGCTAAAATATGAGCTAAAAAAAACTAGCATGTTTGGGATGACTTTTTGGCTTTTTACGAAAGATGTGCAAAAAATAAAGAGAAAAGAGAATTTTTGACTTTTTGATATGGGTTATTAGTTTTTTGGCTAATTTAATAATTTTTTGACTTTTTGACTAAAAAAGAGAGTTTCCAAACGAGGCTTTAGTATTGGGCTAAAAAGCCTCATTTGGAAAGGTTTTAATAACTTTTTTGATTTTTTGTGAGAAAAAGAATGTAATGATTATGAGTTGAATGTGATGTTTTGTCTTATTAAACTAAAATGTCTATTTTTTTTTTTTGGTTATTTTAGCCAAAAAAAAAAAAAAAAAAAAAAAAAAAACAAAAAAAACCCAACCTCAACAGAGGCAAAATATGATGAAGTATGAAAAATTAGTAGGGAGAGGACCCATTTCCTAACAAAATCCATCATTTAAATATTTTTGGTGGGCCCCTATAGCCACGGGGGCCAACTAATATAACCGCAACTTTTGAACTTCCCGCCAATGTTGTCTGATGAATATTGATTGGGGAGAGAGAGAGAGAGAGAGAGAGAGAGAGATCTCCATTCAAATCTCATATGTATAGGCTATATAGCCAGAGAAACTTCCTCGAACCCCCACTGCAAATGGGGTAAAACTCACTCTGCTCAGATAATTCAGTCCAAATCCATGGATCCCCACAATGACTTTGCTTCCAGAAGCCTGCAAAGTGTGAGCAAAGACTATCCCATGCATTTGTTTAACATTGAATTTTTGTTTGAATGGGTTTGTTTTATTAGTTTTTTTTTTCTGTGTGCATATGAGGTGTTAGCCGTAATGCATATTTGATTGCCTCGCTTATGATTGTCAGGCCGGCCCTGAATTCGTCGGGGCCTAAGGCGAATTTCAGAAATGGGGCCCTTTTATATTGAAAAAAAATTCATGAATAAAATGATAAGTTACAATTTTTTTATTTGTTTGTAACCATAAAAAAATTTACTTACACATATAATCATTAAAATTATAAATAAAACAATTTAATAAAACAAAATTAGAACAAAAAAATTACGAAAAAATTATTCAATTAAAATTGATAAAGACCTAGGTAAAAAAATTTGAGCAAAATTATTTATTCCACTAAAATCTAATAGATAAAGAAGGTAAAAATAAAAAATAAAAAAAAATAGGGCCCATATATTGTCTGTATTATTTTTCTTGAGCCCAAACACTTTTTTTTTAATATATATTTTCATTTTAATAAATATGGACCAAACTACACTTATAAATAAATATGGAGTAAATCATACATGGACCAAAAAAAATGTTTTGGACCCCTTTAAATTGATCCTAAAATAAAAAAATAAAAAAAACATTGAGCCTGTAATATTTTACCAAATTTAGGGGCCCTATTTTTGGGCCAAATTTAGGGGCTCTATGTTATATATGTTTATATGTTTTACCAAATTTAGGGACCCTATTGTTTTTTATTTATTTATTTATATATTTTCATTTTAATAAATATGGACCAAACTACACTTATAAATAAATATGGAGTAAATCATACATGGACCAAAAAAAATGTTTTGGAGCCCTTTAAATTGATCCTAAAATAAAAAAATAAAAAAAACATTGAGCCTGTAATATTTTACCAAATTTAGGGGCCCTATTTTTGGGCCAAATTTAGGGGCTCTATGTTATATATGTTTATATGTTTTACCAAATTTAGGGACCCTATTGTTTTTTATTTATTTATTTATATATTTTCATTTTAATAAATATGGGCCAAACACATTTATAAATAAATATGGGCTAAATTATACATGGGCCCAATAAAACATTTGGGGCCCTTTAAATTGATCTTAAATAAAACCAAAAAAAAAAAAAAGGTTAAACCTATAACAATTTTTTAAATTTGAGGCCCTATTTTTAGGCCAAAATATGAAGCCTAAGGCACAAGCCTTACCTGCCTTAGGGCAGGGCCGGCCCTGATGATTGTACTGAAAAATTGGCTAAGGTCTTGAAAAAGGCATTTACAATCATGTATATCCAGAGGTGGCTTCCATTGTTCTATGTTCCATCATTGGTGGTATTGCCCCTTTCTATTAAAGGTATGTGAACTTTTCGAAAAACTGTGTTATATGGAGCATTTTGGTGTTTGATTGTATTGGAGTGGGTAATGAAACTTCTTGTAGTATTATTCTCTGTTGCCTTAGCAAACTTGTATCTATGCGCTTAGATGAAAAGTATTCTAAACTTACCCATTACATAGTTTTTCATGTTATTATACATTACAACAAAAAAAGGCCTATGGTGACGAAAACACGTGATGAAAAAATATTTCGCCTCCAAATATACATGTTTTAGTGATGAAAATAAGATTTTGTGACCAATTGTACTATTTTTAGAGACGAAAACAAAATTTCATCACCAAATGTTTAAAATAAATAAAATAATAGGTGACAAAATTTTTTTTCATCTCTAAATTTTATTTTTTGTTGCAAAACAAATTCCCGCCCTTAGAAATTTTGGTGGAAAATTTGGAAGCCATATTAGAGACCAAAAATTTATCACCACTGTAAAAATTTTCTGAGACAAATATAATTTCATCACCTATAATTTAAGGGGACAAAACGACACCGTTTTGTCTTCCCAAATCACTCTTCTCTCTCGCGCTCTCTCTCTCTCTCTCTCACCCAGTCTCGTGTCTCTCTCGCTCTCCTGTCTGAGCTCGTGAACCCTCTCACCAATCTCTTCCTTGTCCTCTCACATGCACACGAGCACTGCCGGAAATGCTCTCTCTTCGATCGAATCGCACCACCGGAAGCCCTCTTCTCCGTTCGTTTTGCTTCACTGATGCGGCATCATCGGAAGCCCTCTTCTCTATCCATTTCGCACTAGGTATCTTCTTTTCTATATATATATATATATATGTACACTCTTCGTGAATAAAGATTTGTATGCGATTTCCCTCAATTTTTTTTGCGACTTCCAATTGGGTAAATTATTAACGAAACCCTAGCCACCATCTCCATTCACTTCATCCCTTGTTTGGTACGCGGCTTAAAATGGGAAGATATTCAGCGAGGACAGGTAAATGACACCAATAAATCACACTGAAGTATTTGTGGTAGAACATATTGCTGACAGTAAATAACCTTGTAAATAATTCAGTCAATTTATGAGTCTGAAATGCAAATTTCGGGTAACTCATCATGTGTTTGAAAGGAAAGCTATTTTAACCTTACACCAGTTTTAAAATGTTTTTCTATTGGTGATCATGATGTGTGTGGATACAGTGATGGGTGTTGGAAAATGTTATGTGAAATGTATGAAATTAACCCCCAGTTTTATAAGCAAAAAACTGGAAATAATTTTAGAAGGATGTACTTAACCATCCTCTGCTGCACAGGTGATTGCCAAGCCTGGGTCAGTGAAAACTTACAAGAGGTTTGAGGCAGAAATATATAACCTTCTTTGCTAAACTTTAGTTGAGTTTTTGTTTCTAGAGGGCAAATCAAGGGACATTTACGATGCAAATCGTTCATATGGTTTTTCCCCCATTGTATATTTTTAAGCAACCCAGCAGATTGTAATATTAATTATGTTTGGAATTGTGAATTTCTAAGGAAAATTTTCAATTTTAATTTTCCTAATTTTGTTCTATGAATTCATTACAATATGGGTGTGTTAGTTTTGCCTAGCCTCTCATTTTGTGAGAGATTAATGTTATTAGGTTGGATGTAATGTTTTGTCCTAGCCTTAAGTTTGGTGTCACATCTTGAAAGTTGTGTTGATCCTCAGCTTGTGTATTGAGCATCTCTGTAATATCTATATTTTTTGGTATAAATCTAACCATTACATTTGCTGAATATTTCGTCACTAACTTGAGATATTTGGCAACAAAATTGTTTTTGTCGTTGAAGAATTTTGTTTTGTGCTCATTTTAGTGATGAATTGTTTTGTCACCTTAATCTATATCATTAGTGAGGACAAATTTCATCACTAAAACCTCTATCTTAATATTTTGTGACGAAATATTTCGTCGCCAAAACAATTAAAAATAAAATATTATTTAATTATAGTGACGAAATGGATGTTATAGAGGACGAAAAATTTCTATTATTAGGACTTTGTGGCATAGTGAGGTACTTGCCTGAATTTTGGCCAGAATTGTGGATTTTTCACTATAGCGAATTTAGGACAATGGAATGACAGTTGTTTTCCTCATTTATAATGACGTGTATATGTAATTGAATCGTGTAGCAAACCCTATGTAATTGGGGTTTAAAGCTTGTGTTGGATGCATTAGTTTCTGAAACAATTATGGGTCAGGTGATTTTTAAATCTACCCCTTTGTGTGCTTCTAGTCTTCAAATAAAAACTGCTATAAAAATCATTGTTTTGTAAGCAGGCATTACAATCCCTTCGTTTGTTTGCTGAGAAAATTGAGTTAAAATGTAGGAAAAGGATTGAGCTTTAGAATTTATTTTAAGTTTGGCTGCATAATTAAGTGTAGTTGAGTTTTCCATTATTTATGGGAAGTATATGTGCTCCTCCCTCGCATTGCCTTTGCCTTGAGGTGATTTTAATTTTGTTTTCTCTTATTTTCCCCCACACGTGCACAACTTTTTTATAATTCTACAACATAATTACATGTTTACATTAGATTTGGTTGTTGAGAGACTACAGTAATTAACTCTGTTCTATGGGTCAGGAAAAGAAGTCACTTGTTGCACATTATTAATATAAGACATTGTTCTAAACAATCTTTCATTATAACACATGTCAAAAAATACTGTATTATTGATTGATATATGTTGTGTTATGTTTATTACAATTACAAGGATTCCTATTATATAGGAGTGTGTTTGGGAGTAGGTGGAGAGTAGGTGAAGTGGAGGTGGTAGTGGTGTAGTGGGTTAGGTTTAGTGGAGTAGGTGAGGTGGTAGTGGTGGTAGGTTTATGGTAAATTCTAACAACACAATAATTAACTCTCCTGTTCTAAACAATTCAGACAATCACTTGAATGCATCATCAATCTTGTTGTTATGAGGGGAGACCAATATGATGTAAGAGAGCAAACAAATGAAAATGAGGTATAGCAAAATGTAATTCTTAATCAAATCATTATGTGTTTGAATGATATTTACTTTAAACTATATGATTTGATTGGTGTGCAGACAGTGGTGGACATCTTGATATTATTTATGCACATGATCATAATCCCATATATATATGGGAATATGTAGTACTAACTACTTTAAAAAAAAAAGAAGCAAAAATAATAAAATAATAATAAAAAAGAAAGTATTATAATTATTGCAAGGAGATGATTTACAACAACATTAGCTTGTTAGGATGCAGTCATGAACAGGCTTGGATAGGAAGGTTTGATGTAATATGCAGGTTGCAACACCGTGTCATTGAAATTGACGTATCTTATCTGTAGTGGGTCGAGATAAATTTCAATGGAATAAAATGGCCATCGCCTAAACAAATGAAAAAAAAAGAAAAAGAAAAAAAAGAAAAAGGGATGCCTTGTTAAGTGCCGCAGAGGTCTCTAATCATGTAGCTGAAACCTTCATTTGTGGAAGGCCCTCGTATATTATGTAAACCATCTGTTGAAATTGAAATTCTAACTTGAAGTCCTTTATGTTTATTTGAACACAATTGTCAAGGTATTTGACATAATTTCAAGTTTGTCATTGCAATCTATTAATTTACTATTTTTTTCTGAACTTGCAATCCATCTAAAATTAGTTTGCAATGGAGTGCAGGTAGGGTTTGTCTAATCTCTTGTCCCGTTGATACCCTGGTTTTTACTTTTGATTCATGTTCAGATGCTACCTATCAAACAGTGGCCAAAAGGTCCATTTCTTGCATTATTAGATTTCTAAGCTCCTTACTGTCCATGTGGTGGTCTGGTAGACCAGTGCCTCATGAGATTTTAGCTGTAATACAATTGTTTGGGTTCCCCAATCCTAGTGACTGTTTATTTGGTTTGTACAAGTGAAGTATGATATTACATAAACCATTAAGTTCTTTAATATGGTGATGGAGGGTATTTGTTTTATTGAGAATCTGTTTGACGTAGTTGTGATTCATGTGATGATTGTCAACACTTATACTATCTTCCTTGTGGCAGGTCTTGATGACCTTAACAAATGACAACCTTGTGTGCTGTCAGCAAATTGCTGCCTGTAGAGGACTGGAAACCTTGTCTTCATTGATTGTTGGCCACTTTCCATCATTCAGTTCATCTTTGCCACCCTTCAGTGATGTAAGAAATGATACGTTGTCGTCCAAGTCTAGTCTTGAGGTTGACCATCAGAATGACAGCCTCCTCTCTGATCAAGAATTAGATTTTCTTGTTGCTATTTTGGGCTTGCTCATAAACCTGGTAGATAAAGATGGCCACAACAGGTAAAATTTTCTTTTCGTTAAATTCACTTGCATTTATTGTAAGTTGAAGTTGTTAGTGCAGAAGTTAGCGATATGTTTATCTAATTTTATCATGCATGCCCTTTAATTTTATACTATAAAGTTATTTATCTATATAAAAACATTAGTTATTTGCCAATTTCATTGTTTGAATGATGATTCTTGGATCATTTCACTACCACTTCAATTACTTGACTCCCATAAAATGTGGATGCAAATTTCTGGTAAAAATTATTTGGAAAGATGCAAAACAAGATCAATCGTGGCAGGGGTAAGAAAATTCCTCATAAAGTTTGTGGTTTGAAAACTAAGTAGAAAAATGTACTTTTCCAACATTTAGGCTTGAAAATAGGCCATCGGGGGTCAATATCGTGAAACACTCACGAGAAGGCCACGGGAACACCCCAAACACCTCGGGAGGGACCAATGCAACTTGTGAAAACTTACGGAACTAGTACTGGATTTCCGGTTTGAAAACTAAGTAGAAAAATACACTGTTCTAACACTTAGGCTTGAAAATAGGCTCGGGGAACACCTCATTCACCTCGGAAGCAACCATTGTAATTTGTGTAAACTTACGGAACTAGCACGGGACTCCCGTTTTGAAAACTAAGTCCAAAAATGAATTTTTCTAACAATTAAGCTTGTAAATAGGCCATCGGGGGCCAAAATCGTGTAACAGGCATGAGAAGGCCCGGGGAACACCTCAAACACCTCGGGAGGGACCAAACTAAGTTGTGAAAACTTACAGAACTAGCACAAGACTCCCGGTTCGAAAACTAAGTCCAAAAATGCATTTTTTCACACTTAAGCTTGAAAAATAGGCCATCGGAGGCCAAAATCGTGTAACAGTCACGAGACGGCTCGGGTAACACCTCTAACACCTCGGGAGGGACCAAAGTAAGTTGCGAAAACTTACGGAACTAGCATGGGACTCCCGGTTCGAAAACTAAAGTCCAAAAATGCACTTTTTCACACTTAAGCTTCAAAAATAGGCCATCGGAAGCCAAAATCATGTAACAGCCATGAGACGGCCCGGGTAACACCTCAAACACCTCGGGAGGGACCAAAGTAAGTTGTGAAAACTTACGGAACTAGCACGGGACTTCCGGTTCGAAAACTAAGTCCAAAAATGCACTTTTTTACATTTAAGCTTGAAAAATAGGCCATCAGAGGCCAAAATAGTGCAACAGCCATGAGATGGCCCGGGGAACACCTCAAACACCTCGGGAGGAACCAATGTGAGTTGTGAAAACTTACGGAACTAACACGGGACTGCCGGTTTGAAAACTAAGTCAAAAAATGCATTTTTTCACACTTAAGCTTGAAAATAGGCCATAGGAGGCCAAAATCGTGCAACAGCCATGAGACGGCCTGAGGAACACTTCAAACACCTCGGGAGGGACCAATGTGAGTTTTGAAAACTTACGGAACTAGTACGGGACTCCCGGTTTGAAAACTAAGTCTAAAAATGCACTTTCTCACACTTAAGCTTGAAAATAGGCCATTGGAGGCCAAAATCGTGCAACAGCCACGAGGCGGCCCCGGGAACACCTCAGACACCTCAGGAGGGACCAATGTGAGTTGTGAAAACTTACGGAACTAGCACAGGACTCCCGGTTTAAAAACTAAGTTAAAAAATGCACTTTTTTACACTTATGCTTGAAAATAGGCCATCGGAGGCCAAAATTGTGTAACAGCCACGAAAAGGCCCGGGTAACACCTTAAACACCTCGGAAGGGACCAAAGTAAGTTGTGAAAACTTACGGAACTAGCACGGGACTTCCGGTTCGAAAACTAAGTCCAAAAATGCACTTTTTCACACTTAAGCTTCAAAAATAGGCCATCGGAGGCCAAAATCGTGCAACAACCACGAGACGGCCCGGGAAACACCTCAAACACATCGGGTGGGACCAACATAAGTTGTGGAAACTTACGAAACTAACACGGGACTCCCGGTTTGAAAACTAAGTCGAAAAATGCATTTTTTCATACTTAAGTTTGAAAATAGGCCATCGGAGGCCAAAATCATGCAACAGCCATGAGACGGCCCGGGGAATACCTCAAACACCTCGGGAGGGACCAATGTGAGTTGTGGAAATTTACGGAACTAGCACGGGACTCCTGGTTTGAAAACTAAGTCGAAAAATGCACTTTTTCACACTTAAGCTTTAAAATAGGCTATCGGAGGCCAAAATCGTGCAGCAGCCACGAGAGGGCCCGGGGAACACCTCAAATAGCTCGGGAGGGACCAATGTAAGTTGTGAAAACTTACGGAAGTAGCACGAGACTCCCGGTTTGAAAACTAAGTCCAAAATTGCACTTTTTCACACTTAAGCTTGAAAATAGACCTTCGGGGGGCCAAAATCATGCAACAGCCACGGGACGGCCCGGGGAACACCTCAAACACGTCGGGAGGGACCAATGTAAGTTGTGAAAACTTACGGAATTTGCACCGGACTCCCGATTTGAAAACTAATTCAAAAAATGCATGTTAAATTGTATATTTTATAGATAAGATAATAATTGTCTAACTTGCATTTTTTTTTTTTTTTTCATTTTTTTTGTTTAATTTTCATGGCTCCGAGTGCTGAGAAGTGCAAATAGGATTACTGGATTATGTGGAACATCTGTATCTGGGTATCTACCGTAAGAGTCTCACGTCAGTTTTGTCTTAAGGGTGCAATTCTGGGTTCTGTGGTTTTGTTTTGTTTTTATTTGATTTTCTCTGCCTAGGTTGGTTTTGTATTTCAGAGCTCATGCTTTTGCAAATGGATTTCACTTGTGAAGTTTCGTCATTCGTTTAACAATTTTTTCTTCATGAATTGTTTGTGTTAGTGAAATAGATTTTCTTCTAAACTAAGAAATGAAAAATAGAGAAAAGACCTAAAAATTAGGATACGGGTACAACCAACATACATTCGTAAAATATATATATAATTTTTAGTATTGTATTATATATAAACTCAAACCATTTTTGAGCCAATGGCCAACCACTTTATGCTTTTTTAGTAGGTCCTACACAAATTTCATTTCAATATCAAATCTACATTGTTTTTATTGTCCTTGTACATTTTGTTTTTATTCTTTATATGTCATATGCAATAGTGTTGTACACAAGTTTACTTGCTTGTTTAACTCCAATTTTAGTGTGAAACAAATAATAAATAAATAAAAATATAAAATTTCTGAAACCTCAATAGCATCAGAAATTTCGAGAATTGCTGATAATTCCCCACCTACAACTTTGAGTGTAAAGTCCATGTTTTTCTGTGGCAGAATCATAGGGGGAATTGTAGTATCAAAAATCAAGTGCATAGTAATTTTTCAAAATTTTATATAATTCTTTTTATGATGACATGATAAATATATGAATATTTGCACAAATTTGCGTGATTTATCATGAAGATGACTTCCAAAATGTTGGAAACTAGACTAACATTCCAATAAACCTAGATGAAAATATATACGAAAAAAATATTAAAGTGGCATCTTATGGTAAAATTCCAATAACCGAACATTCTTTACTTTATATCATGTTATCCAATTTTTTAGTCACCTATTATTCTTCAAAGAAAGTGAAAGAGAACACATTGATTATCTATAAAATAAGTATTAGAAGTACTATACACACAAAAAATAAATAAATAAATAAAATGTGAAAATAAAATAAATTTGAGAGTAGTTTTTAATAGTTTTGCTACTAGGAAAAAGTTTTATTGATATGAGAAATAAGTTGAAGATCACCTATATAGGTAATCCAATGCCGACTCTAGTTTTAACATCAAGTATGATACTTTTCCTATATGGTGAACTGCCAGTCTCCTTGCTGTATTGGTTTACTGTATGGTGAACTGTTCTGGGTTCTGATTTCACGTAGGCTCTGTTGTTTTGAACTGCCATTCTGGTGTTGCTGCTATTTGAGGTGTTTTGTTTGCCTCAGTTTTGGTGTGGCCTCAACTGTTGGCCTTGTCTGGTTCTGCTAATCCAGCTTCTGCTTATTCTGGTTTCCTTATCTATACCTCCTCCATCCCTTCGTCTCTAGCGGTTGCATTAGCAGGTGTGTTTTTTAATTTATTTGCTTTTAATTAATAGCAGGGCACTGGCGGGTGAAAAATAATAGGTGACGAAATTTATTTGCGTCAATAAATACTTCTTTTTAGGTGAGAAAAAATTAAGTTTTGTCATT
>NW_021027898.1:15095-33618 GCF_004153795.1 Camellia sinensis
GCGGGCTGGCTTTTGGCCGCCCATGGGTCGCGGCCCAATTTTATACTCTTATCAATGTGAATGTTAACATGTCAATGTGAATATTCACATTGTCAACGGGCCGGGCCGGGCCCGCCCCGGATCGCCCACGGGCTGCGGGCGGGTTTCGCGCCGCCACGGGACGGGGGCCAATTTTACACTCCTATTAATGTGAATTTTAACATGTCAATGTGAATATTCACATTGTCAACGGGCCGGGCCTGCCCTGGCTCGCGGGTGGGTTTCGGGCCGCCCACGGGCCAATTTACATTCCTACAAATGTGAATTTTAAAATATGAATGTTCACATCATTAAATTGCTAATCGTTGAAAAAATATTTATAAGGGTATCAAAATTAAATATAAGGGCATAAGTGTCCAAGAAAATAGTGTAAATCAAGAAAATGGACTTTATGGAATAAAACTATACATACATAGGACTAAATGGGTTAAAAAATTCCTTCATGGACTTCTTGGGTTAAAACACTTCTAAATTGGACTTATCAATATTAGTGTAAAAAATGTTGCTATTAGTTTTCAAAAAACATGACGAATAATTTTGTCACTAATGATATAATACCAAACAAATAATTTCGTCACATTTGCTGAATATTTTGTCGCTAAATTGAAATATTTGGTGACAAAATGTTTTTTGTCATTGAAGAATTTTCTTTTCTGCTAATTTTAGTGACGATTTTTTTTGTCACCTTAATCCATATCATTGGTGAGAAAAATGTTCATCACTAAAATCTATTTGGTGACGAAATATTTCGTCGCCAAAAACAATTAAAATAAAATATTATTTAGTTTTGGTGACGAAATTGATGTTATAGAGGACGAAAAATTCAACATTCGGAGACGAAACATTTCATCTCCAAAAATCAAAAATAGGCGACGGAATTATTTTTCGTCACCAGGTACTTTCAACGACGACGTATAGGTCACGAACGTGGTGACAAAAAAATTTCGTCGCAGATCACTTTAGTGACGAAAATTTGATGTTTGGAGACAAAATCAATTTGTCACCAAAGGTCTTTTTTGTTGTAGTGATATAACATTTTGTTCTTGTCTATGGGTATCAAATATCAATCCAAATCATTATCAACCCTTTAAATGTTGTGAAGCTATATCTTGTGGACATTTAACATAGCATTGTTTTATTCCTGTTTGTCTTAGTTTGATTAGCCATTTCATTATTTGATCGAATCATAGCTTTCATTGTGTTTGAGCTCGCAGTCAATCTGTTATTAATTTTCAATTCCTCGCTTAGTTTCAGAAAAATCATTTTGTTGTGTGTGAGATAGGGACATACAAGCGTTCTTCCTGTATCCAAAGCTAGGGGGGACAGCCTACGTTACCTAGAGTCAGGAAAAAATAAGGGAACAAAGAAGCTTGAGAAAAGGAAATTTGACCAGTGTTTTGGGGCACATTTCTCGAATTAAAACCACTATGCCTATAGCTATAAAATTTCAGTGATGTTAGGATGAAAACAGAAATCGATAAATTGTAAAACATAATAAACACACAAGCACACAATGATTCATGTGGTTCGGAAACAGCAGAGGAATTTCACTATGAATGTAGAGAATATGATGAGCCCTGCCTCTCTCTACAATCTCTCTGTACATAAACATTATCTGGGTTTAGTTTGAGACATACCCACAACAAATTACTTGAAGCAGAAAAATCGCAACAACAATCATGCTATTAAAACCTTAATTAAAAATCTATCAATGCATGAATTTGGTATAACTGAATCCTCTGGATAGCCCAATACCGTCCCAAGGCATCCAGTTGAAAACTGGTTCCAGATAGCCCTTGTTCTACATCTACCTCCAATTTTTTCTGCATTTTTGTAAGTAAGAAATTCACCAAAGTCTTCAGAAACAATATCAACCGAGTGCTTTGCGGCCATGAAACTATTAGGTACAGCGTGTCCATTTGATGCTGAATATGACTTGAGAAAGTAAGGCATAGGAAGATTCAATGAACTCGGGAATGATTAATTCAGAACAGCCTTTGCTGTTTTTGGAAGAAAGACTCTGTTTCTTTCATCTTCAATACTTCCAGTGAAGACGCTATCTGCAACAGAAACAAAGGGATGGCCTTAGAGCAAATCAGCAGTCCACCGAGACTTTGGATCCCTAACCAAGCACTTCTTGAGAAAATCTTTTGCCTCTTTTGAGAGGTCACGTGGAATTTCAGGCATGTCCTCTGTAAATCCAATTCTCAATAAAATATCTACTCTTTCTGTATCTGGATCACATTCCCATGGTTCTTTCGATGTCATCGTCTGTAAGACCGTGCACCCTAGTGCCCAAATATCAGTATGTGAATCATATTGTTCATCCTGAATTGACTCCGGAGCCATATACAGAGTACTGCCCCTGAGTCTTCCTTTTCCTTTCTGCCGCTGTCCAGCCTTCTTTGCAAGCCCACGGTCTGCAATCTTTGCAATACTTTCTTTGACCCTCCTCCTATTTCCACTCACACTCATTGATAAGTCATCGTTTGTGTCCACAAGCAATATATTCTGAGGCTTTATATCACTGTGAGCTTAACCCTTCTTGTGAATGTAACTCAGACCCAGAAGTTCAGATTTTGTGTATGGTCTCACTTCGCTCTCAGGCAATCCTCTGCCAAAACTCTGAATACGATCGGTCAAACTACCACCAGCAGCATACTCCAACCAGATATTGCACCAGTGTTCTCCTCCAGCATCCATCGTAATGTCGTCCCCAGAACAGCAGAGAACGTAAGGACAGCCTTCAAACTTGCTGTGCAATTCTCTTTCCTTGCAAAGCAAGTAAGACTCGTAGATGGGGGTGGATTTCACAGCCATGACAGAAGGTAGACCATTAGTTGTGGGCGAAACTACTGTAGCCAGAGACACCATTGAAGAACCCCCACTTCCCAGTGTCTTTCCTCTCGTCCAAATTATTGTTCTTCTGATTTTTCTCGCTCTCAAAGAAACACACTCTCTCTAGAATTTGCTGATTACTGTTTTTTCCGTTTTTAGTGATCTCTGCAAACATGTCCATCTCTTCTAGATATAATGTTCTGCTGTTGCTTGGTGTACAAGTATTGGGTGGTTATTTGCTATTCTATTACACCCAAGTCTCCTAGTTTTATTAGGATTGGACTTGTATATATCCTATTAACTACGTATTCTTTAACCCTATGAATATAAAGTTCTAACTCAACAATGTTACTAATCTTGAGAATCTAAGATAACGAGGACAACCAACCAACCAACTAGGAATTCTATTTCCAACACTCTATCGGCTTTATAGGTCAACTTATAAAAATTTGATTCATGATCTTTGGCGACAATTTTAAATTATAATTTATTTGACTTTTTCAACTTATTTGGCCAAAAAAAAATCGAATTTTCTTAAGCTACAATTAGTAGGTTTTTTTAACTTACTTGAAATCTTTAAATAAGTATGGAAACCTTATTTATAAGTCCTTTTTTCAGACATTTATGATAGGTTAAGTCTTGTGTAATTTTTTATAGAGTTTCAAATCCTATTTAGATAGGAATGTATTCTACAAGATCCTACATAAACGTAACGTGACGTGACACTTACATAAACGTAACGTAACATGACATCTATATAAACGTAACGTAACGTGACACCTACATAAACGTAACGTAGCGTGTCACGTTACGTTTCACAAACTTAATGAGTTTTTATTTTTTTAAATTGAATGTGAAAATGTTGCTGGTTTATGTAGGTGTCACGTTACGTTACGTTTATGTAGATATGATCTATGGTAACATTCATAGGAAATTGAATGTTACCATAGATCATAAGTGTCACGTTACATTTATGTAGGTGTCACGTTACGTTACGTTTATGTAGATATAATCTATGGTAACATGCAATTTTTTATATAGGAAATTGCATGTTACCATGGATCATAGGTGTCACGTTACGTTTATGTAGGTGTCACGTTACGTTACGTTTATATAGATATGATCTATGGTAACATTCAATTTCCTATATATGGTTTTATTATTATTTATGATATTAACAACTAATATTGAGGGTAAATGTGTCAACAAACTTCCCACAGGACTTATGGGAACATAAGTTTTTTAGTAGGATCATATATAGCATAAGTCTCCCTAATAGAACTTATAAATAATTTTTCCAATAAGTATAGACAAAGTAATGCTATATCTTTTGTCTAAATTTTAATTTTTGAGGGCATTTTGGATATTTTCATAATAGAAAAGTTATGTGACAATTTATTTAACTAAACAAGTTCAATTTTTTTTTTTTTACAGATTATGAAAAGCTGCACCAATCAGATTTATTAATTATTTTAAATATTTTAAGCTAATAAATTAAAAAATTATAATTATAAAACTAACTTATAAGTGATACCAAATGAGGGAATGATTATAGTTGTGAGTGTAATAAGATTTCTTTCCAAGAATCCCATCCTTGTGCATAATTGATATGAATTAAAAGGATAATAAAATTATTAAATACTATAATTACCCCAAAAAAAAAATCTACAAAATTTGCTTGCAAATTGATATAAAGCTTTGGCTTTTGTTCTGTCACATCACCATATAATTGAATAATAATGTGTATTGATGAAAAAACAAACAATAATCTTAGAGGGTCACAATTTTTGTGGCCAAAATAACTCAAAAATATTAAAACGACGTCGTTTTGGGTGCAAAACATGCCAAAACGATGTCGTTTTGGCAGTTTTGAGCCATTGTGACTATAAAAATTGTGGCCCTCAAACATTTTCTAAAAACAAATTAGTTTGTAAAGAAAATTTATGACGTTTTATTTATTTTTATTTTTTAAACATTATTCTATTAATATTATATAAATTTAATGTGATTTGGTGGTTTGGATTAATCAAGAATCCTTTACCAAAAATACTGAAATTTCAACTTACATCCTGTATCATATATGTCTTTCGTAAAGTGATCTTAGATGTTTGTACCATTCCTGCCTCTTAAGATGGATGCTGCTAAAATTTTCACATCTGTCACCAAATTTTTTTTTTTTTTGGCCAATCAGTAGAAGATTATTTACCATTATGAAAAAAATTACATCAAATTAGACAATGATAGTTCCCCAACACAAATCTATCAAGCGAACAATCAATACCAACCACCAAGAAAGAGGAAAGATCCCATAATGAGAAGAAACAAATTCAAAACAACAAAGCCCTATAATAAGGAGAAATAAGCAATCTTTGCTTATGGCAAGATTGACCGAACCCCTGCCCCCACTTGTTTATTCGTCACCATTTCAACACTAGTCTCATTGTATTTTACTGCTTTGATTTTTAGATGTCTTGTTAGGTTAGAACCATCTTTAATCATTTGAATCCTACCAAAATGTATACTTGTGGCGCTAACCCTCAATATCGTCTTTCTTTGAAGTCTAGTGAATTTTATTTTTTATTTTATTTTATTTTTTAAGTATTGTAGTGGAGGTAGATAATACTGTGGGGATATATTTTTAAGTACCGACACGTGGTAAGGTGACGCCGACGTGTCAGCCGAGGTGTTACGTGTCAGGGTCATAACGCCGAGGTGATCTCGGTCAAGCCGAGGTTATCTCCGAAGATATCGGAATCCGAGATAAGCGGATAAGAGATAAGGGACAAGAGTCCTAGAATAAAGAAGAAACTTAGCCAAGATAATGATAAAACTCTTAGAGAGTTTATCTATATCTCTTGAAGAGTCCAAAGTAAGTACTTAATTGGAGTCCATGGAAGTCAGGCTTCTGGTGGAATTAGGATTAAGTAAATTATAAAAGAGAGGCATCCCCGTGGATCTAAGGTACGCAATTTTATGCTTTGAGTAGTGAGTTTAGCACTTGATTATCTTTGAGAGATATACTGACTTGATCGTCGGAGTGCCCCCGGGTGGAAGAGCCACCGCCGGAGTCTTTTCTTTCTGTTACAGGTTAGCTGAAGCCATCTATTCTGCTGGTGCTCTCTAGCTGATTAATAAACGGGCAGTGTGATCAGAAAATCACTCACACAATTTGGCGCCGTCTGTGGGAACTTAGAAGAATAGATGGCCAGTAACGGACAGAAGGAAAACATTGGGGGCGACACTCCTACTGGGAGTGACAGACCAATTGACCTTGACGTTGAAGGAGACAACCACAATGCAGAAACTCATGACCAGGGCCACGGAGAGAAAGACGTCGGCCAGGAGGGCGACACTTCGAAGAGCACAGACCAAGGCAAGTACTATAACGAAGATAACCTTCAAATATGGAGGGATAGGTGCCTACGGAGGGATGAGGAAGTAAAAGAATTGGCAAACAAGTTGGCAGACCTACAGTCGGTCGTCAACTTCATGATGCAAAACAATGTCATGCAACCACCATACCCGCTGCAGGATACGCCGATGCCAGCAACTAATACCCAGAAGGGAGGAAGAAGAACAATCCCTGAAGTACCTCAGCACACCAGGAGCGGAAGCCACTCTCACTGACCTTCCAGGGAAGTCGGACGAGAGGAGCCGAGAGAGAAGTCCCGAAGAACATATCACACGAAGGACCTAGAGCCCAAAGAATATTGGCATGTTCAAGGGCAGGCGCTCTGCTTTGAACAACACATGGAGAGAGATCAAAACGAGCCCACCACGAGGCTGAAAGTAGTGTGCCGAAAAGATTGAAGTCCAAAGATAGCCGAGCTCCAGGGAGGAGTAAAGAAGACTTGAGAGATTACCTCAAGAGGAAACAACAGAATGCTGAAGCCGAGGTAACTTTCCCGGTTAAGCCGAAGACACCATTCTCGGTGGAACTGGACAAATTTGAAGCATCAAAGAGATTCAGTATGCCGAGGTTCCAAATATATGATGGTAAGTCAGATCCCAACTTTCACGTTGGACTATACCTGAATTCAATGGCATTATATAGTGGGAACGAGCCATTGCTCTGCAAAGTATTTCCCTCATCCTACGGAAAAATTGCATCAGATTGGTTCCATAAACTTCCGAAGGGAAGCGTAAAGACTTGGGAAGGCCTGGCCGAGAAGTTTGTAGCCAGGTTTGTGACAAATAAACTACAGCCCTTGAGGGTCGACGCATTGATGGCTTTAAAAATTACCAAGGATGAAGGCCTTAGGGCCTACGTAAAAAGGTACTACGTGGTGTTCAATCGAATACCCGAATGCAACCAAGAGGTAGCAGTCGTGTCCTTTAAGAACGGCCTGAAAGATGACTGCCCACTACGGAAGTCTTTGGCCAAAATATTGCCAAAAAGCATGGAAGAACTTATGGTGAGAATCGAGAAGTACGCCAGAGCCGAGGAGGATGCGTCGGGAAATAAAGAAACAAAGCAGGAGAAAGGAAACGGCTCGCCGAAGCGAAGCCGAGGTAACAATGGACCGACCAAACAAGAAACGGAATTGAGGGCTAAACAGGCAGTAACGACTATATTCCGAGTCCCGATCCACAAAGTCTTGGATCAAATACGAAACCAACCCTATTTTAGAGGACCGACAAGAACACCAGGGAAATTCATGGGAAAAAACGTCGGTAGGCGTTGCGCTTACCACAATGAAGAAGGGCACCCAACTCAGGGCTGTAGAGCCCTAAAAGCACACTTAGAAGACTTGGTAACGTAAGAACATCTGAGGGACCTTGTTGATGAGGCCAGGACTAGAGAAAAAAGGCAAGATTGCCTCAAGCACCAGCAGCTCTGCCTCCCCCAACTCAGCAACCACATGTAGGAGGACCACGGGTGGTTAATGTAATTCACTCAAAAGTGAACGAAAACGACATACAAGGGAAGACCCAGAAGGTAAAACACCTACAACACGTGAACCAGGTCGGACATAAAGGACCTCGGCCTGAAGAATGCCAGGGACCCGACGATAGCCTTTACTGAAGTCGACCTAGAGATGGTCCAGCATCCACATAATGATGCCTTGGTAGTATCCCTCCAGGTTGGGCAGTGCCAAGTGAAACGCATCCTAATTGATCAAGGCAGCTCTTGCGACATCATGTATGTTAGATGTTACAAAGAGCTGGGCCTTCATCTTGATGACTTGGAGCAATCCAATGGCCCGATGGTCGGCTTCAATGGAACGCCGACGTGGCCACTAGGCGCAACAGGCTTGGAAGTACAAGCCGGTACTAAGAAGATCAGGACAGAATTCATGGTGATTAACACACCTTCGCCATACAACATCATCTTGGGAAGGCCATGGTTGCATGCAATGGGAGCAGTTCCCTCAACGTTGCATCAACTACTACAGTTCCTAATAGAGCATAGAATTGAAGAAGTCAGAGGAGATCAACTGCAGGCAAAGAATTGCTCCATGGCAGCAATGAAATCCACCTGCAACATTCGAGAGTCAGAAAAGGCAGAAATTGAGGATGAGGACGTGGAAGTCCTAGAAGATGTCGGCAAAGAACCAGCCGAGAAGAGCAAAGAGACGCTAAAGAAAATCCTCATCCAGGATGGGGATGAAGAACGCTTCTTTCTTCTCGGCTCGGGCTTAGCCGAAGAAGAAGAAAAAGAGTTGGAGACTTTTTTAAGAACAAATATTGAGGTGTTCGCTTGGACACCTTACGAAATGCCTGCCATTGACCCCGAGGTCACTTGCCATAAACTGAATGTTGACAGATCGGCCAAACCTGTAATTCAGCGAGCCAGAAGACCGACGTTGATACACGTCAAAGCAGTAGAAGAAGAAGTAGTTAGACTTCTGGAGTCCAGGGCCATTAGAGAAGT
Source organism: Camellia sinensis (assembly GCF_004153795.1). NCBI lineage: Eukaryota > Viridiplantae > Streptophyta > Magnoliopsida > Ericales > Theaceae > Camellia > Camellia sinensis. Next base: position 23,848 of record NW_021027898.1, read on the forward strand.
ACACTACCCAACGTGGCTATCCAATACAGTAGTGGTAAAGAAGAAGAACGGTAAATGGGGGTCTGTATAGACTTTACCAGCCTCAACAAAGCCTGTCCCAAAGACAGCTTTCCCCTGCCCAAAATTGACCAGCTAGTAGATGCCACTTCAGGGCATGGAAGAATGAGTTTTCTGGACGCCTACAAGGGGTACCATCAGATCTCCATGTACCCTCCAGACGAAGAAAAAACCGCATTCATCACCTCAAAAGGCCTGTACTGTTACAGAGTAATGCCTTTCGGGTTGAAAAATGCAGGAGCAACTTACCAAAGGCTGGTAACCAAAATGTTCAAACACCTGATTGACCGAACTGTAGAAGTCTACATGACGACATGGTCGTGAAGACCAAGGAACCTAAGGGTCATCTTGCCGACCTAAAAGAGGTCTTTGATATACTCAAAACATACTGGCTCCGACTCAACGCATCGAAGTGCATATTTGGAGTTAGATCAGGTAAGTTTCTGGGGTACCTGGTAACAAGAAAGGGCATTGAGGCCAGCCCCGATCAAATCAAGGCCATCCAAGAGTTGAAGAGGCCGACGTCGGCAAAATAGGTGCAGATGCTAACTCGAAGGGCTGCAGCCCTAAACAGATTCATCAGCAGGAGTTCAGACAAACGTAAACCTTTTTTCAACCTGGTGAAGAAGGCTACGGACTTCCTATGGACTGAGGAATGTGAGGCCGCTTTGGCCGACCTAAAAAAGTATCTGACCACGGCCCCAGTCCTCTCAACACCTGAACTTGGAGAAGAACTGTTTTTGTATTTGGCAGTTTCAGAACACGCAGTAAGTGCAGTGCTAATCCGAGAGGAAAATGGGGAGCAAATGGCTATTTATTATATAAGCAAAACCTTGGCCGATGCAGAAACAAGGTACCTACCACTGGAGAGATTAATACTGGCCTTAGTAATGGCTTCAAAGAAGTTGAACCATTACTTTCAAGCGCACAAGATTATAGTGCTAACAGAGCACCCACTGAAGTCCTTGTTACAACAAGGAGACTTAACAGGAAGAATAGCAAGATGGGCAGTAGCCTTGGGACAGTACGACCTGGAGTTCAGGCCGAGAACAGCAATTAAGGGCCAAGTTTTGGCCGACTTCATGGCCGAATGCACGCCAGAATCCATCAAACAACGAACTCCCTTGAGCCAAGATGAACGATGTCCAAGCAAACAAGGAGAAGCCCAGCCAAAGGCAAAAGAACAAGGAAAGGAAAAACTCAGACCCTGCAGCATTTACATCGGCGACTCCTTTCGCCTGTTTGTCGATGAGAGTTTAAACCGGCAAGGAGCGAGGGCAGGAGTAGTGTTAATATTTCATGATGGAGAGATATTGGAATAGTCTATTCGATTGGGGTTCAAGGCCTCAAACAATGAGGCAGAATACGAAGCACTGATTGCAGGACTAAAGCTAGCAGTGGCAGCAGAAGCAGATGAGGTAATAATTTTTTGTGATTCACAACTTATAGTAAATCAAATAATAGGAGAGTTTGCAACCCGAGATGAGAGGATGTCGGCATACGCAAAGGAAGTCATCAGGCTGGCAGCCTTGTTTCGCAACTGTCGACTTCTTCAAGTCAGCCGAGATGATAACAACCATGCCGATGCATTGGCCAACTTGGCAAGCTCAATGCAAACTGGAAAAACAAGAACAATAATGATTGACTATCTGTCAAGCCCGAGCATAGAACAGCCGATCACAGAGCAAGAAGATATGTGTGTGGACTTGGGACCAAGCTGGATGGATGTAATTGTTGCATTCCTGAAAGAGGAAAAGCTGCCAGAAGACCATAAGGAGGCACACAAGGTCAGATTGAAGTCGGCAAGATTCAATCTGACAGCGGACGGACATCTCTACAGAAGGTCCTTCACTGGACCTCTTTTAAGGTGCGTACACCCTTTGCAGGTTGAAGATTTTCTATACGAAATTCATGAAGGGATTTGTGGAAGCCACGCTGGGGGCAGATCACTAGCTCACAGGGCCATTACCCAGGGGTATTGGTGGCCCTACATGCAAAAAGATGCAGAAGCCTACATGAAGAAGTGTGAACAACGCCAAAGGTTCGCACCTTTGATACACCAGCCAGCTGCTGACCTGAACCCTATATCCAGTCCATGGCCATTTGCCCAATGGGGCATGGATCTCATTGGGCAGTTGCCCCAAGCAACTGGGCAAAGAAAGTACTTACTGGTAGCAACAGATTACTTCACGAAGTGGATAGAAGCAGAACCTCTTGCCAAAATTCGAGATGTGCACGTCAAGAATTTCATATGGAGAAACATCATCACCAGATTTGGCATTCCAAGAGCAATAGTTACCGACAACGGAACGCAGTTTGATAGCAAACTTATCAAGAACTTCTGTGCGAAATTCAAGATAAAGAATTACTTTTTTACACCAAGTTTTCCCCAAAGCAATGGGCAAGCAGAAACATCCAACAAAGTAATTTTGGATGGGATAAAAAAGAGACTGCAGGCAGCAAAAGGAAAGTGGGTAGACGAGTTGTCCAATGTACTCTGGACATATCAGACTATACCGAGAAGATCAATAGGGGAAACCCCCTTTGCCATGGCCTACATCACAGAAGCAGTCATTCCACTGGAGATCGGCATCCCAGGGATCAAAACCCAGGGAGTAGAGAATGGGACCAATGACATACTTCTAGCTCGAGATCTGAATCTCTTAGAAGAAAGAAGGGAGAAAGCTGCAATTCAGCTCGCAGCGTACCAGCAGCAGCTTGCTAGAGCTTACAATAAGAAGGTCAATCCAAGGGATTTTTAGGTCGGCGACCTAGTTCTAAGAAAAGTTGTTGACAACAAGAAGGATTCCAAAGAGGGTAAGCTTGGCCCAAACTGGGAAGGGCCCTACAGAATCACTTCGGTATTGGGCAATGGAGCATACCGACTTGAAGACAATGAGGGCAAAGCATTGCCAAGACCCTGGAACACTTGTAATTTGAAATTTTTCTATCATTAGATGTTCCTTGTTATTTTTTACCGACATCATCAATAAAATTTTAGCAGAGTTCTCCAAAGACTTGTGAATTGATAAAAGATGCATAATGATTGTTTCTGAATAATGAGAACCCTAGTGGAACTCAAGTTCACATTGGGGGTAGAGAGAAGACAGTAATGCTTAACGCTTGTTGAAATTTGTAACAATTTACAAGTTGAAGTTAAGCCGAGATAATTGTTTATCTTCACTTGTTGAAATTTGTAGCAATTTACAAGTTGAAGTTAAACCAAAGACAAGAACTTGCCGATGTAGATCATCGGTTGGCATAACCGAGGTGTGTCACCCCGAGAAGGTTACACAAAGGAGGAAGAGTATACATATGCAGAATATTCTAAGTATAGATCATGCAAAGACAAAAAAGAAAAGACAGGAGTGCAAGCACTTAGAAAAGAAAAGTTATATTTATTCACCAAGAAAAGGGCACATCGGCCATACAAAAAGCATACATTGGTCTAAAAGATAAAGAAGCAACAAAATACAAATAAGCAAAAGAAAAAAAATGAAGCTAAGACTCCTCTCCATCCGTTGGTTGAAATTAAAGATCAGATGCGGGTTGAGAAGACATCCCAGCAGCCTTATCCGCCACTATCTCGGCATCAATTTCTTGCAGAGTTTCTTCAACATTCTTGTCCTCAGAGGAGATGTCGGCTGGTGCATTCTCGGGAACAGCTTCTATGGGAACCTCATCACCTTCCTCATCCTGAGTCAAGTCTAGGACTTGCTCATTCTGAGGAGGGGACTTGGCCTCATCAGCATCCTTTGATTTTCTCACCAAGGCCTGATCCTCATCCTCATCATTTTTCTCGGATTCGGATTCACCGACGTCTTGATTTGGAGGTTGAATTGGAGGAAATGGCAGAGGAATGGCATTAGGTTTTCTTAATGGCTAGTCCTCTGGGACGTTAAGTTTCTTCGAAAGGGACATCCAACCAAGGGTAAAACCCTTGTTGCATGCCTCCTTCACTTGCTGTTCGTAAGCATCAGTGACGTCGGCTATGCCTCGGGCATATGCCTTTTCATCAGCTTCTTTTATTTTGGCATCCTTGGTGGCCAAAGCCTCCTGAAACTCTTTTTCAGCCTAGGCCATTTTTTCTTCTGCTTCTGTTTTTTGAGACTCAGCCACTTTCCTGATGGCTTCAGCGGCCTCATTCTTCTCTTCGGCATTGGTCTGGGCTTTTAATGCAGCCTCGGCTTGGTCCTCCAGTTTTTTCATCTTCGATTGAAGACCTTTGTTGGTCTTTTGGAGGGAAGAGAACTCCCTCTTCATCTCAACAAGCCTTTCCCGATTCTCAAAAGACTACATTGAAAATGAGTGGGCATGCTGGATGGCCTGAAAGAAAACAGAGGTGTTAGAGAATACTCAAAATATAAAATAAAAGGGAAGGAAAGAGGAAAAATACCAAATAGAAAACATTTACCTGAACAGAGTGCTGAAGCATTAGAGCATAGTTCTCATATTCACTATACTGGGCGTTTCGCTCCAGGTCGCCTGGAAGAAGCAGGGCTGTACTGAGTGTGACGCCGACGTTTATATCATCGGCACTATCACTTGCCATGACAGGCTTGTCTTCCAAAGTAATTGTGGGGGCCCAGGGGGCATCGGGCTTTTTTGATCCCGAAGTTGTTACGGAAGAAGACCTCGGCTTTTTTGGTTGTTAGGATTCTGATGGTTGAGACTCAGAGCGCCTCTTCCCAGCAGAAGGTTGAGATTTATCACTCTTAGCCAACTTTGAAATAGGCAGAGTGTTTTCAGACTCAACCTGAGCTACCTTGGCCTCTGGTTGAGCCTTTTTTATTCTTTTTGGCTTCGGTGGAGGAAGGGTTTGTGCAGGTTGATCGTCAACAGATGATGGAATGCTGGCCAAAAGATCTTTTGCAACTGGTTTTGGGTGGCCCATCTCGACAGTAAGGACAAGTCGTCGCCGACGTTTTCGTTCTGATATCGGGACCAAATATGGAGCCAAGGTTGATGGATGATCAGCTGGATCAAATGTTGATCCTTGATCTGTTCGTGATGTGGATACAGTCAATGGAGTTATAGCAGAAGGTGGAGAGAGGCTTTTTTTCTTCATCTTAGGGATGTCGGGCAAGGTTGACTTATAAGTTGGGATAAAATTAAGGAGCAGAGGCGCCTTTCTTTTGTAGATTGGCAAGTCCAGAAGTTTCTTCAAATCCTTGCTGAGAACAAAGGATTGACAAAAATTTTTCGGTGGCTGATGAACAGCTGCAAGGAGAACAGACGTCAGAAACAGACAAAGTATCCAAGACTTCAAAAGAAAACAGGCAAAGCTGAATATTGGGCTCTTACCCTTGCCCTCTAAAACTGAACGAGGAAGAGGGTAGAGATGGACGTCTTCGTCTGGAGCAAACTCCCAATTTCCCGAGGTAATGAAATAGTCATCTCCAATCCCCTTGTTGGAGTCTGGGAGGTTGGCTACGATTTTGAATTCTGTAGACCTCGGCTTAAGGTAATAAATGTAGCCTTTTTCTTTCAAATTAAGGGCACACATGGTATAGCAGTACTGGATATCGGCTAGGGTGATCCTAACGTTTTCTTGTTTAGCTAAGGCAATAATGCCGTAGATCACTCGATAAGAGTTAATGGCCAGTTGCATGAGATTCAACTTGTAGTAATGAAGAATCGCTCGAAAAAGGATGTTAAGTGGAAACTGGAGTCCACACTCGATAAATGCAACCACAGGGAAGGGCATGGAGTTTTCGGTAGGCATGATGGAGTCATCATCCCCAGCCAATCTCAGATTGACATCGGATGGGATTTCAAACTCTTGCCTAAAAAATTCAAGCTTAGAGGGGGTGTTTACCCGATGTTCCCACATACCCATGATGTCGGGATAACTAAGGGTATTGGGTTTCAATAAGAAGATGGTTTAAATAGGGTTATTGGGACCTCGGCAAAAATCCTAGGTTTTAGTTAATGAAGAAATTTGAAAGGGATGTTTCAGTTTTGCTCTAAAAATGTGGGTTCTACAAACAAATTCCAAACCTAAAGCTATGAAGATGAAGATCAAAGGCACAGATCTGGAAAAGATACAAAAAACAGAAAACAAATACGAAGTTTCAGAATCAAGAACAGAGATGGACTATCAAGAACATGAAGAATACAAAGGGTTGAAGGCCAAGAACAGTGGCAAAGCGTGCAAGAAGAACTATGAACAATACATGTATTTAGGGCATAAGCAAAAAAGCGAAATCAACACATTCAGGTGTATGAATCGCAAATTAAAAGTTTCAATAGATGCAGTAAAGGCAATAGGTAATGAAGAATATTAACAGAATTGAAAACGAAAAGAACAGTAGCTTACCAGAAAAGAGTGAAGCCGGTATGAAGATTGCCGAAGTCAAACGAAGGTTGCAGGAGTAACGGAGTAAGCGAAAGCTTCACAGAAAGGAAGAACGGAAGACAATTGCAGAGCTTGGAGCTTGAGCAATGGCGGATTCGAAAGAAAGAGTTTAGAGAGAGGAAAAGCAAGAGAAATCAGATGCAAAAGTGGAAAAATGAAGAAAGGGGTAAAGATTTTGCCAAAAATAAAAACGGCGGCAAAATATTAATCAATTCGCCTAGAAGAGCGCATACGTCAGACGGCGTACGTGAGAAAGAGATGACTTATGGGCGCGTCGCTGGTACGAGCCAATAAGAAAGAAATGCGTGATTAAAAACGGTTGAATTATGGTGTATGACAGCTCATACGCGTGGAAGGGTTCTTGAAATTCTTGTTCTTCAATAAGAGGATATCGGCCAAAATAATGATCTCGGCTGAGATACTGAAAACCGACGTACTAGAAAAACGGAATGATATAGGTTCCATCACCTCAGAATGCTGAGGTAATAGAACCTAGGGGGCAGTTGTGGGGATATATTTTTGAGTACCGACATGTGGCAAGGTGACACCGACGTGTCAGCCGAGGTGTTACGTGTCAGGGTCATAACGCCGAGGTGATCTCGGTCAAGCCGAGGTTATCTCCGAAGATATTGGAATGCGAGATAAGCGGATAAGAGATAAGGGACAAGAGTCCTAGAATAAAGATGAAACTTAGCCAAGATAAGGATAAAGTTCTTAGAGAGTTTATCTTTATCTCTTGAAGAGTCCAAAATAAGTACTTAATTGGAGTCCATGGAAGTCAGGCTTCTGGTGGGATTAGGATTAAGTAAATTATAAAAGAGAGGCACCCCCGTGGGTCTAAGGTATGCAATTTTATGCTTTGAGTAGTGAGTTTAGCACTTGATTATCTTTGAGAGATATACTGACTTGATCGTCGGAGTGTCCCTGGGTGGAAGAGCCACCGCCGGAGCCTTTTCTTTCTGTTACAGGTTAGCTGAAGCCATCTATTCTGCCGGTGCTCTCTAACTGATTAATAAACGGGCAGTGTGATCAGAAAATCACTCACACAAATACTCATCACAAGATATATTAATCTTAGTTTGTCTTTGTAATCTGATTTCATTTCTCAAATCAATTTGACAGTGAAATGATTAGAATTATTCCTCCCTCTTAAGATGGATGCTGCTAAAATTTTCACATCTGTCACCATTTTTTTTTTTTTGGCCAATCGGTAGAAGATTATTTACCATTATGAAAAGAATTACATCAAATTAGACAATGATAGTTCCCCAACACAAATCTATCAAGCGAACAATCAATACCAACCACCAAGAAAGAGGAAAGATCCCATAATGAGAAGAAACAAATTCAAAACAACAAAGCCCCATAATAAGGAGAAATAAGCAATCTTTGCTTATGGCAAGATTGACCGAACCCCTGCCCCCACTTGTTTATTCGTCACCATTTCAACACTAGTCTCATTGTATTCTACTGCTTTTATTTTTAGATGTCTTGTTAGGTTAGAACCATCTTTAATCATTTGAATCCTACCAAAATGTATACTTGTGGCGCTAACCCTCAATATCGTCTTTCTTTGAAGTTTAGTGAATTTTATTTTATTTTTAATTTATTTTATTTTTTAAGTATTGTAGTGGAGGTAGATAATACTCATCACAAGATATATTAATCTTAGTTTGTCTTTGTAATCTGATTTCATTTCTCAAATCAATTTGACAGTGAAATGATTAGAATTACTAGTGTATATAATGTTTGTAATATGATTTGATCCTTTCCCATATTGGTTTTATGTGTCAATTCAAAAAAACCAAAGTCAACGGCCCATCCTAACCCTAAAATATATAGGATGGGCTAGGGCCCATAAGCTCAAAATTTGTATTACAATTCCTTAATGTTTTCTAAATGTTTTGAATTTAATTTTAAAAAATAAAACACACACGCGCCCGCACACACGAATTACAGCTAATTTTGGCTCAAATTTAACTCAATTGTCTGTAGATTGTGAAATTGATTTTTCTATATTCTTAGAAATGGTATTGAACTTACGTAAAAGCTTTCAACTGAAGGTTATGTTGGAAATGGTAGAAAAATTCTGGGTAAAATCAGAATTTTTTCTCAAGTTTGGTCTATTTTTTAGGTGGGCCCCGAGTGTCGATTTACTCGAGTCAAAGTGGTAACGCGTTCTATGCCGCGTTGTGATTCACGTGGTATATCTGGTTGCTCAAAACCATTACCGAGTGAATGGGAAATTGAAGCCAAAGTGTGCTCCATGGAAATGGAGTTTAGGTGGAAATTCCTTAAGGTTGTAAATTGGGTTGTCCCACATTAATTTGGTGGGAAGTTTTGAAAGGGTTTATAAGGCTTGGGTTAGATACTTGGGGTGTACCACCCCAAGGGGTACCCAAGTGTTTTAGAGGGAGAGGTTATGGACAAAATGGGCTAGACCCATTGGACCCAAAATCACCACACGCGCGCCGCCGCTGCCGTCCGTCCGGTCGGGCGGGCTGGGCGCGGGTGCGTGGTTGGGTTGGGCTTGTTCGGCCCAATACTAATCTTTTTGGGCCAAAAACATTTGAATTTAATTTTATTTTTGTTAAAATAAAATCCAGAATTCAAATTAAACTGGTTTGGATTTACTGTTCATCCAAACAGGGCCCTTCCCGTTTTCAAACAGAATTAAACTGGTTTGAATTTACTGTTCATCCAAACAGAGCCCTTCCCAGTTTTTATCTGTTTGGATTTACTCGTGATCATGGTTTGAACTTTACTTGATATCCAGCAGTACTCGAAGGTTATTGTGATGCCAATTGGATATCGGATACTAAAGATTCAAAATCCACTAGTGGATATGTCTTTACTCTAGGAGGCGCTGTTGTTTCTTGGAAGTCCACGAGACAAACTTGCATTACACGATCTACAATGGAATCCGAGTTCATTGCTTTAGACAAAGCAGGTGAAGAAGCAGAATGGCTTCGTCACTTCTTAGAAGACATTCCAATGTGGCCAAAACCTGTGCCAGCTATTTGCATTCATTGTGATAGTCAATCTGCAATAGGCAGGGCACAGAATCACATGTATAACGGTAAGTCACGACATATACGTCGTCGACATAATACCGTAAGACAATAATGTTTAAACTCTACAAAACAGAAGTTGAAAATCAACTTGGTAAAACCATTAAAATGGTTAGAAGCGATAGGGGTGGTGAATATGATGCACCATTAAATGAAAAACAAGCTTTTTACCACTAAAAATCCTCTGGATTTCAGTGGTTCTAAGGCCACGAAAAGTTGTTTTGAAAGGCCTTAGAAGATGGCTCAAAAGCTATACAAGTCAAAGAGCAAAAGGGAGGAAACACC
>NW_021027898.1:33643-52458 GCF_004153795.1 Camellia sinensis
GTGATTAAAAACGGTTGAATTATGGTGTATGACAGCTCATACGCGTGGAAGGGTTCTTGAAATTCTTGTTCTTCAATAAGAGGATATCGGCCAAAATAATGATCTTCGGCTGAGATACTGAAAACCGACGTACTAGAAAAACGGAATGATATAGGTTCCATCACCTCAGAATGCCGAGGTAATAGAACCTAGGGGGCAGTTGTGGGGATATATTTTTGAGTACCGACATGTGGCAAGGTGACACCGACGTGTCAGCCGAGGTGTTACGTGTCAGGGTCATAACGCCGAGGTGATTCTCGGTCAAGCCGAGGTTATCTCCGAAGATATTGGAATGCGAGATAAGCGGATAAGAGATAAGGGACAAGAGTCTAGAATAAAGATGAAACTTAGCCAAGATAAGGATAAAGTTCTTAGAGAGTTTATCTTTATCTCTTGAAGAGTCCAAATAAAGTACTTAATTGGAGTCCATGGAAGTCAGGCTTCTGGTGGGATTAGGATTAAGTAAATTATAAAAGAGAGGCAACCCCCGTGGGTCTAAGGTATGCAATTTTATGCTTTGAGTAGTGAGTTTAGCACTTGATTATCTTTGAGAGATATACTGACTTGATCGTCGGAGTGTCCCTGGGTGGAAGAGCCACCGCCGGAGCCTTTTCTTTCTGTTACAGGTTAGCTGAAGCCATCTATTCTGCCGGTGCTCTCTAACTGATTAATAAACGGGCAGTGTGATCAGAAAATCACTCACACAAATACTCATCACAAGATATATAATCTTAGTTTGTCTTTGTAATCTGATTTCATTTCTCAAATCAATTTGACAGTGAAATGATTAGAATTAAGATGTTTGTACCATTCCTGCTTCTTAAGATGGATGTTCTAAAATTTTCACATCTGTCACCATTTTTTTTTTTTTGGCCAATCGGTAGAGATTATTTACCATTATTGAAAAGAATTACATCAAATTAGACAATGATAGTTCCCCAACACCAATCTATCAAGCGAACAATCAATACCAACCACCAAGAAAGAGGAAAGATCCCATAATGAGAAGAAACAAATTCAAAACAACAAAGCCCCATAATAAGGAGAAATAAGCAATCTTTGCTTATGGCAGATTGACCGAACCCCTGCCCCCACTTTGTTTATTCGTCACCATTTCAACACTAGTCTCATTGTATTCTACTGCCTTTTATTTTTAGATGTCTTGTTAGGTTAGAACCATCTTTAATCATTTGAATCCTACCAAAATGTATACTTGTGGCGCTAACCCTCAATATCGTCTTTTCTTTGAAGTTTAGTGAATTTTATTTTATTTTTAATTTATTTTATTTTTTAAGTATTGTAGTGGAGGTAGATAATACTCATCACAAGATATATTAATCTTAGTTTGTCTTTGTAATCTGATTTCATTTCTCAAATCAATTTGACAGTGAAATGATTAGAATTACTAGTGTATATAATGTTTGTAATATGATTTGATCCTTTCCCAATTGGTTTTATGTGTCAATTCAAAACCCAAAAAAACCAAAGTCAACGGCCCATCCTAACCCTAAAAGATATATAGGATGGGCTAGGGCCCATAAGCTCAAAATTTGTATTACAATTCCTTAATGTTTTCTAAATTTTTGAATTTAATTTTAAAAAATAAAACACACACGCGCCCGCACACACAGAATTACAGCTAATTTTGGCTCAAATTAACTCAATTGTCTGTAGATTGTGAGAATTGATTTTCTAATTCTTAGAATGGTATTGAACTTACGTAAAAAGCTTTCAACTGAAGGTTATGTTGGAAATGGTAGAAAAATTCTGGGTAAAAATCAGAATTTTTTCTCAAGTTTGGTCTATTTTTTTAGGTGGGCCCCGAGTGTCGATTTACTCGATGTCAAAGTGGTAACGCGTTCTATGCCGCGTTGTGATTCACGTGGTATAATCTGGTTGCTCAAAACCATTACCGAGTGAATGGGAAATTGAAGCCAAAGTGTGTCCATGGAAATGGAGTTTAGGTGGAAATTCCTTAAGGTTGTAAATTGGGTTGTCCCACATAATTTGGTGGGAAGTTTTGAAAAGGGTTTATAAGGCTTGGGTTAGATACTTGGGGTTACCCCCCAAGGGGTACCAAGTGTTTTAGAGGGAGAGGTTATGGACCAAATGGGCTAGACCCATTGGACCCAAAATCACCACACGCGCGCCGCCGCTGCCGTCCGTCCGGTCGGGCGGGCTGGGCCGCGGGTGCGTGGTTGGGTTGGGCTTGTTCGGCCCAATACTAATCTTTTTGGGCCAAAAACATTTGAATTATTTTATTTTTGTTAAAAATAAAATCCAGAATTCAAAATTAAACTGGTTTTTGGATTTACTGTTCATCCAAACAGGGCCCTTCCCGTTTTCAAACAGAATTAAACTGGTTTGAATTTACTGTTCATACCAAACCAGAGCCCTTTCCCAGTTTTTATCTGTTTTGGATTTACTCGTGATCATGGTTTGAACTTTACTTGATATCCAGCAGTACTCGAAGGTTATTGTGATGCCAATTGGATATCGGATACTAAAGATTCAAAAATCACTAGTGATATGTCTTTACTCTAGGAGGCGCTGTTGTTTCTTGGAAGTCCACGAGACAAACTTGCATTACACGATTCTACAATGGAATCCGAGTTCATTGCTTTAGACAAAGCAGGTGAAGAAGCAGAATGGCTTCGTCACTTCTTAGAAGACATTCCAATGTGGCCAAAACCTGTGCCAGCATTTGCATTCATTGTGATAGTCATCTGCAATAGGCAGGGCACAGCAATCACATGTATAACGGTCAGTCACGACATATGTTCGTCGTCGACATTTAATACCGTAGGCAATTGTTGGTCAAACAGAATAATCTCAATAGATTATATAAAATCTAAAGAGAATATTGCGGATCCGTTAACAAAAGGTTTGACAAAGAAGCTAGTGTATAGTTCATCAAAGGGGATGTGATTAAAGCCTATTACATAAGAGTCGTCATAATGGTAACCCTACTTATATGACTGGAGATCCCAAGAACTAAGTTCAAAGGGACAACTAAGTTATGTATGGCTTCGCCAGAAATCACCAAGGGATTAAAATTCCTACCCATTCCTATTGTGAGAGTGATATCTGCAACATATGTTGTCTGCAGGGGTATAAGGATAGCTTTGCTTTTAATGATTACTTATATCTTGATTAAGGCATAAATCAAGACGAGTATAAGGAGATACTCACAATAAGAATCACCTATATGAGTGTTGAACTGGGGCCGGTTCTATGAGAATGAAAAGGCTACATTCTCTAGAAATACTCATGAAAACCAGGTGCATTCAAGGCCAAAATGAACACAACAGTGAGAACCACGATGTGTTAGAAGATATTCTGTGTGAAATCTACTGTCTTGACTTACACAAACGGCTGAACAATTCAAGGCATCGCGTCATTGGTTAGCCAGTAAGTCCGATAGGTTATCACTAGGGAAGGTTCAAGGCCGAAAAACTACCTATCCTGATGCAAGATATTTTCGACTTATACTCTTTCGTTAAGTCTGCATATTGTTGCATTTCCGTTGTCATCAAATTCCATTCATGTGGGGGATTGTTGGAAATGGTAGAAAAAATTCTGGGTAAAACCAGAATTTTTCTCCAAGTTTGGTCTATTTTTTAGGTGGGCCCCGAGTGTCGATTTACTCGGGTCAAAGTGGTAACGCGTTCTATGCCGCGTTGTGATTCACGTGGTATATTTGTTGCTCAAAACCATTACCGAGTGAATGGGAAATTTGAGCCAAAGTGTGCTCCATGAAAATAGAGTTTTGGTGGAAATTCCTTAAGGTTGTAAATTGGTTTGTCCCACATTGATTTGGTGGGAAGTTTTGATAGGGTTTATAAGGCTTGGGTGAGATACTTGGGGTGTGCCCCAAGGGGTACCCAAGTGTTTTAGAGGGAGAGGTTATGGGCTAGACCCATTGCACCCAAAAAATCACCACACACGCGCGTGCCGCCGTCTGTCCAGTCGGGCGGGCTGGGCTGGGCTGGGCGCGGGTGCGGGGTGTGTGGTTGTGCTTCTAATCTTTTTGGGCCAAAAACATTTGAATTTAATTTTATTTTTTGGTAAAATAAAATCCAGAATTCAAATTAAACTGGTTTGGATTTACTGTTCATCCAAACAGAGCCCTTCCCGGTTTTTATCTGTTTGAATTATTAACCCAACAGATTCAAATCTGTTTAAATTTGAAACTAACAGGTTTCATACCTGTTCAATTCAAAACCAAGAGCCACCTTTACATCAATAAATAGACTAGCCTCCCATTTGGATTTCACTCGAATTTTCGTACTCCATTCTCTGCTTTAAATCTCTGCATTTTGCTGCATCTTATTTCTGAAAGAAAAAGTGTAAACACTTTGTGTGTTCGACGAACGATTAAATTGTAGTGCTGCTTTTATTCGTTGATAAGATCATTTTATCCTGGGAGATAGACGTCCAAATTCTGATAGCACCGTGGAGAGGACGAATCTGTCTTAAGGACACAGTGTTAAACACTGGACTTGATCAGAAAAGTTATTCAAATAAATTAACCAAGTAAGTTGTTTAATTTTATTCTGTTTTTATTTGTTTATTTAATCAGATTTTATTTTTGTTTTTGTAACAAAATAAAATCTGTGGTTTTATTTATTTATTTATTATTTCGAGTTTGATTTTTGTAATCAAACAAATTCTCTCATTTTCTTTATTTCTTTTTATTCTTGTTGTTGTTTTGTACACAACAGAATTTAACTTAATTAAATACAGTGAAAATTGTCCAACAGGTTATTGTAAAACTTCAATTACATGAATTCACTTCTAGATAGTCCTGTTAAACATGCCATAAGAGGTTTACTTTTTGTTTTTGAAGGAGAAAACAAACCATTAAACTTGGGTTTCAAGTGGCACCTGCTCTATAGTGTTGAGATGGTTGATGAATTGGAATCAAATGAAAACATGACTTGTTCTTTTTTTAGATAGGAAGAAAACATGACTTGTGAAGGAGCAAAAAACCAACTTTGTGCAAATGAGCTTTTAAAAATCCATTAGTGCATGCAACTGGTGAATGCAAATGAGCTCTTTTTTTTTTTTTTTTTAATTAAATGAGGTTCTGGTTTATTTTTCTGCATGAAATTAATTGTTACTATTGCTCTAATAGTGCTTCTATTTCTAAAAATACTTCTTTTGAACTTGATTTTATTTTCCTCCTAATTAACATCTGCGGCCCACTCTTTCATGTGATAACATTTCTCACTTTAACACATGAGCCCAAATGATCTGTTGTGTCCTATTTATATGTATAAGCGTAGTTGAATTAGACACTAATTAATTTGAAAGAATTACAATTAAAAATAAATTTATCATGTCATTAGTCTTTATATACTTGCTATTCTCAATTAGTATTTTGTGTGGTTATTGGTAATTTTATTTATTTCCTTGATTAGACTCTCTACAAAATTTGTTAGGAACAAGTTGAGAGAAGAAATAGATTACTTTTGACAAACATAAGCTTCTAGCTTTATGACGTACATAAGTTGAAATAGAAACTTAGTGGAGCATTGCACCCATTCAATTCATATAATTTTATTTTTATTTTTTTAATTTATGTTGTTTTTGGTAATTTGTGCCATATGCTTGAGGTCAGAGTATCTAAACTAAACATATGCATCTATGAATGGATCTTATGGAAGTGAAGTAGAACTATAGAAGTTTATGTGGAGTCTAAATTTTTTTTCTCCTAGTAACAAGGACTAAATATTCATATCATGATTCATGACATCATTTAGATTGAGCTAAGTGCCTGTTTGGAAAGTGGGTTTGGAAGTTTTTTTTGGCTAAAATAGCCACAAAAAATAAAATATGCTTTTTAACCCAACAAAACAAAACATCACACCTAAGTAATAATCATTACATTCTTTCTCTCACAAAAAAGTCCAAAAAATTAAAAACCTTTTTCAAACCAAACTTTTTAGCCTTAGGCTAAAATAATCAAAAATGCAAAAAAGTTAAAAAGCCAACCCACTTCCCAAACCAAGCTTAAGATACCAACAAATCATATCAACGGCACTGAAGTGAAAGAATATTCTTTTTCAATATTGAACTAGACACACTGAGAGACAAAGGTAATGTCTCAAAAGTAGCTGCTAAAAGACATTACTGAGGCTGGTGTAGAGGCTATTAGCAGATTATGGAGAGCATTATTTCGTTTTGAGGGACAACCTTTGTCCTTTTGGTGAGCCATTATTCAATAGTTTGACATTTTGTAGTATTGTTGATGTTAGGATAGGTTGTGTATATAAGCAGGGCCCGACACGAAAGAACAAGGCATGATATCAAGTTTCTTTGTTTTGGGATATTGGTGAAAAGGTGCAGGTAATGTTTTGGTGTTGCCTTGTCATTTTTACTGTAGAAGGGCGATTTATTTTGTATGCTAGTTTATTAGTTTTTAAGTTAATTAAAATGGTAGTTGAGATTTTTATTAGTTATTTGGAGGTTTGGTCCCCTGCTTTGTTCTGATTTTTCTGGGACAGCAGGGGAGTGCTTCTCAAAAGCTGTGTGTTGGCCTCACTGGGACAAAAGTTCGAAATTATAAAACAGAACAAACACACAACACAAGTACACAATGATTTATGTGGTTCGGCTATAGCTTACGTCCATAGGTGAAAAGGGCAAAGGAATTTCACTATGAATAATGTAGAGAAATACAATGAGTCCTCCCTCTCACTACAATCTCTCTGTACATAAGCATTGTCTGGGTTGAATTTCATATATACCCACAACGTAGTATTTGAAGAAACAACAATCATGCTATTAATTAAAACCTTAATGGAAAATCTCAATAGCAATGTTGGAGTTTGGTATCTCTGAAATCCTCTTGATACCCCAATACTGCCCCAACGCATCCAGTCGATAACGTGTTCTAGACAGCCCTTCGGCTTCTTCCTCCATTCTTTTTTGCATTTTGCAAGCATGAAATTCACCAAAGTCTTCAGAAACATTACCATCCACGTGCCTTGTGGCCATGCAACTATGCGATACGAGCCCATCTGATGGTAAACGCGACATGAGCAAGTAGGGTTTAGGAAGCCTGAATGAACTCTGGAATGATGAATCAAGAGCTGCTTTCGCTGCCTTGGGAAAAACAACTCTGTTTCTCGCCTCTTTGATACTTTCATTTGCAGCTGAAACGAAAGGATGCCCTAAGAGCATATCAGCAGTCCACCGTGACTTCGGATCCCTAACCAAGCACTTCTTGAGAAAATCTTCAGCCTCCTTCGACAACCCACTTGGAATTTCGGGCACTTTTTCAGAAAATCCAATCCTAAAAAGAATAGTGGCTACTTCAGTACCTTTGTTGCGCTTCCAAGGCTCTTTTCCAGTCAGCATTTGTAATACTGTGCACCCGACTGCCCAAATATCTACATGCGGTTCATATTCTTCACGCAGAATCGATTCCGGGGCCATATACAGAGCAGTGCCCCTCAGTCTCGGCTTGTTTTCTTTTTCTTTCAGTTTCTTTCCAGCCCTCTTTGCAAGCCCAAAATCAGCAATCTTTGCACTACTTTCTTAAACCCTTTTCCTCTTTCCATTCAAACTCATTGAGAAGTCACTCTTGTCCTCCACAAGCAATATATTATGAGGCTTGATACCACAGTGAACATAGACCTTCTTGTGAATGTAACTGAGACCCAGAAGTAGAGATTTTGTATACCGTCTGACTTCGCACTCAGGCAATCCTCTGCAAAAACTTTGAATAAGATCTACCAAACTACCACCTGAAGCTTACTCCGACAGGATGTTGTGCCATTTGTCACGTCCTACCAAATTACCTGGACAGAATTGCCAACCAAAAGAAAGTCTCATGGAAGGGAGGCTCATGGAATATTCTGGAAGCTCTTGGAAGACTTGAGAAAATATGGGAATATGGAACAAAGTGCTATAATGTACGTGGAAGCTTCTAGAACTTCCTAGAGTATTGTACATACTTGTAGATATTTGTAGATCCTCCTAGATTTGTACATTCTAGAATAACTCTAGAATAGTCTATAAGATAGAGTATGAGGAAGGATCTAGAATCCTCTCCATCATTATAGGTCTAGAACATTCTTTGTAGCCTATAAAAGGGGGAGGGCCTCATCTGCCCAAACCATCCATAAGCTATCTAAGTGTAATCCAAAGCATTCAAAGCAATACAAGCTAGCATTCTCCAAGAGCTCTCTCTAAGTTTCTCTAGTGTGTGCAATCTTCTCCTAGCTCTCTTCCAAGAAGGCTTACTTAGGTGTAAGCAAGGGGTGCATAAGCATCTAAGGCCGCACGGTTGGCTTGGAAAAAACCAAGGCCGTGACAGTTGGTATCAGAGCCAAGGTTATGAAGGCGTCGTGAGTAAGGAAGGAAGAGCACCATGGCGGAAGTAGTCCACACTGAAAGAACCGCGGAAGGGATATTGCTACAAACTTGGGCAAGAAGGTCAAAGACAAGTCACGTGACATCATAAGTGCTATAGAGAGCCGAGTGGGCAAGGTGGAAGTGGTCGTGGCTGATGTCAAGAAGCGACTAGATCGATTGGAACAAGGGATGGAGCAACTTAACGGCAATATGAAAAGCCAAGTCGAGAAATTGCTTGAGTCCGTGCGGGACACCATCGGAACCAACCATGAGACCCACAAGCAATAAAGCTATGTCTTCGAGGAATAGATCTTAAAGGCTATCTCTCAACTCCAAGAACAAGTGCAAGAGCTAAAGGAAGGCTTGGAGAATACACGGGCGGACTCGGCTATGTGTAAGCGAGTTGTAGCCAGTGGTGGCATTGCCACTAATGCGAGATTCACTCCAAGGCTTGAGGCACCAAAGCCTAAAGAGTTCGATGGCAAAAGCGATGCTAAGGAGTTGAACGACTACATTTGACACTTAGAGAGGTAATTTGAAGCCTTAAACTTAAACGATGAAATGGCTAAGGTACGCATTGCTTCTCTCTACCTCACTACGCTTGCTGGGATTTGGTGGCGTCGTAAGCATTCTGAAATTGAAAAGGGCACTTGCACTATCTCTTCATGGGAGGACTATAAAAATGAACTCATGAGGCAATTCTATCCTGAAAATGTGGCACATGAAGCACGACTAAAGATGAGGGAGTTGAAGCACACCCGCTCTATCCGGGACTATGTCTAAGAATTCTCTGGGTTAATGCTTCAAATTCCTAGTATGAGTGATGATGACTTGCTCTTCAACTTCACAGTTGGTCATAAGTAGTGGACACAGTTGGAGCTACAACGAAGGGGTGTCAAAGACATTTCCACTGCACTCACCGTGGCTGAAACATTGGTGGAATATACAAAGCCAGAATCTTCTAACTTGGAGTCCACCAAGGATGGTCACGGCAACAGTGGGGGAGCAAAATGGGCCAAAGAGTCTAGGGATTCTAAGGCTCTAAGGTACAAAGAAGGTGGAGGCAAGCCACCATCAGGCAAAGATTGGAAGAAAGATGCCAACAAAGACATCAAGCCTAAGGACAACTGCTTCATTTGCGATGGGCCACATTGGACGCGGGATTGTCCTAAGAGAAAGAGCCTTAGTGCAATGCTGGAAAGACAAGAAAGGGAAGAGCAAGCACAGATGGGATCTCTACAACTACTTGGTGCCATAGAATCGAAGCCTACTACATTAACCCAATGGGATAAGGGTTTAATGTACGTAGATGCCAAGATCAATGGGAAGGCGACCCAAGTCATGGTAGACACAGGCGCGTCGCACAACTTCATCAAGGCAGAGAAGGCCAAGCGGCTTGGTCTAAAACTTGACAAGGGACAAAGACTAATGAAGATAGTAAACACCAAGGCAAAGCCCATGGATGGCCTGGCTCAAGGTGTTGAGTTGCACCTTGGTGGATGGTGCGGAAAAGTTGATTTTTCAATAGCATCGCTCGATGACTATGATGTGGTTCTAGGAATGGAGTTCTTGCGAGAGTTCAACGTGGCACTGTTACCTCGCAACAACACTATGTGCATTATAGAGGATGGGCCTTACATGGTGCCAATGGTGAGTAAGGTAAATACTAAACTCCAACTTCTATCAGCTATGTATATTAAGTTGGGGACGGACAAGAAAGAGGTAGTATTAGTAAGCACTACCAAGAGGATGGAGCAAGGCGCCAAGCCACTAGCAAAGGCACCATATGAAGCACCGGTATTGTGTCAGAAGAAGCACAATGGATCAATGCGGCCATGCACCAACTACTAGGCTCCAAACAAGAATGGCGCAGCAGAAGCGTGGTTAGCAAATAAAAATACGCACCACCAAGTGTTTAAAGTTGAAAACTTGGTAAAGAGAAACGGACTACCAGAAAGCGAGGCTGATGCTTTTGGAAGTTCCAAGAGCAAACACAAAGATTTCGCAAGGAAGGCGCGACGAGGGCGTCACCGCATTAGGTGGGGGAGAATGTCATGAACTGATAAATTTTGATGCTGCCTCTCACAAGAAAGCACTAGCAGGCTGTGGAGATTGCTAGAAGCCTCCAGAACTCCTTAGAGAATGGCTACAAGAGGAGAGGCTAAAATAGAATTCTCTAGAACAATCAAGAGCATGGAAGAACTTGTACATAAGTCTAGAAGCTTGTACGTAATTCTTGTATATTCTAGAATAGGTTCTTTGAGAAGATGAGGGAAGGATCTAGAATCCTCTCCATCCATGTAGAACTAGAATACTTCTAGAATAGTCCATAAGATAAAGGTGGAGGAAGTGTCTAGAACACTCTCCATCATACTAGGTCTAGAACATTCTTTGTAAGCCTATAAAAGAGGGAGGGCCTCATTTGCCTAAACCACCCAAGTGGACCAAGTGTAATCCAAAGCATTCAAGCAATACAAGCAAAGCATTCTCCAAGAGCTCTCTCTAAGCTTCTCTAAGTCTCTCTTCTGTGTGCAAACTTCTCTTAGCTCACTTCCAAAGAAGGCTTACTTAGGTGCAAGTAAGGTGTGCATAAGCATCTAAGGCCGCATGGTTGGCTTGGAAAAACCAAGGTCGTGACACAAGGCATGCCATAGATCAGAAACTGTGTCACAATAGAGAAACATGTGATAAATATGATCTTCTATGGAGTTGAACATCCATCCCAAAATAGTACAGTTATCAATATCTCACTGTGCACGGGTAGGATATGTTGCAGCAGGCTGGGTAGTGGAAGATAAAAGCTAATGAGCTTTTCCCTGTCCCCTAAATAGAGTTTAAGGGAGCAGCTCCAGGTGGCAAAAATTTTCCCATTCAACACTACACTCGTAATACAATGAACAAGAGTGTGATGAGAAAGAGAAAAATCAGAACTCATTCGAACAGGCTTGGTGGGTATATCAGCAAAGGATGGATGAGTCATGGTGGAATAAGATGGGCTGAAAAACACACAAAGATAACAACAAAATCCAAGAAAAAATAAGAAGTCGGAAAAAACTCAACGGCTTATCCAAATAGATGCTACCGAATAAACCCAGTAGCCCAAAAGAATAAAAGGACAGAAAAAGGGGCTTAATACATCAGTCTAATCACCCCAAGGGGATAAAAATAGCCACGGACCACCTACAGAGGCAGCCGAAGCACATAAGACCAGAACCAAGTCTGGTCGACAGCAACCAGAGCCTTGGCAGGGATAAAGAAGGCCTATCGAGGTGAAGACAAGGAAGGAGAGGGGTTGTGGAGGCTAGGTTGGGGTTGGGTTGAGGCTGTCGGAGGGAGAAAAGGAGTTAGAAAGGGCTGTCAAAGGCTAGGTGAAGGCTGGGAAGGGTTGTCAAAGGGAGAAAAAGAGCTGAAAAGGGCTGTCAGAGGCTAGAGAGAAGAAAGAAGGCAGTCGGTGGTGCTGGGTGGTTAAGAGAGAGATGGCTAGGGAGGCTCCGATATTAAAAAGAATAGAAAGAATTATTTGGTTTACCAATCAATGAGGTTGAAGCCATGTATATAATATATTCATGATACAATTTAGGAAACAATATGCATAAGGTAAGATTCCTACAATCAAAATAATTCCTATTCTAATTTACATATTCAAACATAATATTTTGATTTCTATATTCAACATGTATATGTTTGGGCATGCATTCATAATAACATTTACTTGTGCATACTACTATGAATGTCCCTTTCTTCTGTGTGATACTGTGAGATGAATCACATTACATGATTTTATGGTGAGTACGTTTGCTTGGTGTTGCAAACGTATTTGGATATTACATGAGTTGTAAGCTAGTCTCCAGTTGGATTTTGGTTTGAGTGAAGAATGTGACCATTGAAAGAATTGGACAAGTGTGAACTAAATTGTGGACTAGGTAGGGATCCTAGTGGATGGGATTAGATTGTTAACTAGAATGGATTTACAATAGAACATGATAGGTTGATGGGTTTATTCATGTATCTCATTCACTTAGTTGTACCTGTACACTTGCACATATACCATAATAGCATGTTGGGTTGTGGAAGATTTTTTTTACTGGGAGTGTTAAGCTCACCCCTTCTTTTTTGAGAAAGGAGCAGAGGGGACCATGTTGAGCTATGTAGGGAACTTGAAGAATCGCTCTTGTATTTTATTTTAGGTTTCTTTGTTGTGATTTTTAGTAGCGGACTCTTACAATTGTAATTCTCTCTGGACTTGTTGGTTATTTACTCACTTCAGGTGGGATTTCTGCCTAATGTCCTACTACAGGATTTGGAGCCGTTAAGGGCAATCCTGGACCTTTTGTTTTATACTTTGAAAATTCTTGTAACTTAGTTTGGAAGGCTTGGATTGTATGCCTTGGAAGAATTGAAATTTGTAAAATTACTGTTATAAGTTTATTGTGACTCGGTTGATATGTATGTGTGGATGTTTGTATAGGGTGGACCATTCCATAGAGGGTTATGAGTTGATTTAACATGTGAAAAGAAAAAAAGATAACTTCAAGAGAGTTTGCTCTCTTTCTCTCTCCTTCAGCGAGCAGCTATTACTGCTTTGTACTTTTACTATTAGAATCTTTTTTTTGCCTTTTCCACCTTAGGTTAAATGATCCTTACAGAAGTTGCGTTATACCTTATATGCTTACTGTGCATTTTTATCTGTAGGGAGTGACTTACTAATGTGTTAATTATGTTCTCTTTTTGGTTGCAGACTGTTGATCAATTTTTTGCTCTTAAGGTCCCAATGAGGTTGGAGGAATTGAATAGCCTGTTTCGTGGCATTGACAATGCTTTTCAAGTGTATGCAAAACATGTTGTTGACAAGTTAGGTATGACCTTGCTTTGTATATGCTTTTATACATTCTTACTTCAAATTTTATTGTTTACATGTAAACTGAGGATGAGTTAGACAGTTATATCATAGCCTTTGAGTTATGAATTTATTATCTTCTCTCTCTCTCTCTCTCTATATATATATATATATATCATGTTGGGCATGCATGTTTTATCTGGTTTTTCCAATTTTCTGTAAAAGAGTCTGCCAACTCGTATGCCCTTACTTTAACCACATTCTACACGAACTCTTATTAAATCATGCCACATACGGGGATGTCCAATACAAAAATAAACACATAGTCACACATAGGCACGTCTTTATATTCTCATTTCACATATCGTACGTAATTAATCACATACGCAACAGATAATTGCATACTTATCAGATATCGCATGCTCAACATTTACTAAGTAATTATATACTCAAATCATGTTCATGTTTCACATAGACACCAGTAGGCAGAATTGAATGCACATAAACAACTTTTCATGATTCATATATTCATGTATGTGCATTATAACAAAACAAACGTATTGTACACATTAGTGTAACAATTCATATCTCATATTCAAATCATGTGTGGTACTTCCTTTGGCATAACATATCAAGTTGGTCAAGCATATCAAGTTCCATAATGGAACCTCCGGTACCGAGTAACAGATCTCATACATAGGCCACAGTTTTGTTTCCCCCGGGCGAGGGCCTCATGACCATAAGCCACAGTGTTATGTCCCCTGGGCGAGGTCCTCTACCGAGGATACCACAATTACGTTCCAGGAAAATTTGGACAATCATTCATACAAAACATAGCATTCCAGGGTACTTGTCATTTCATATCATCAACAAATATTTAAAGTTAAACATAACTTTACGGAGTTCCTACTCACCATCTGATTAAACTTGCATTATACAATATACAAAAAAATTCTACAAATATGCATATACTAGAGAGCGTATGTAGTCAAACAATTTGCAATGCAAGTACAGCATAACTTATAGCACGTAATTGCCCAAACCAAAACACTTAAGCGTATTCTTGATGCTTTCGAATTCATACTTATCACATGAATGCATCCTAGATCTTTTCTAGACGCTCATTGTTCTCTTAGATAAGTGCGTGAGTTATTAACTCGTGCTCTGATACCACTCTGTCACGACCCGAACCCGCCCCTCTGGGTTAAGGCCATAACCGGCCAGTAATCACGAGATTACCTACGGCCTCAAACCAAATAAGACAAAACTCATCAGAGTGAATGGGCCAAACGGAAGCAATTTTAAAACTTTGTCCATAGAGCCGTGCTTATATGCACATCATAACATTCCAGACATACATATGTTAATAACTCACAACAGAAACTGTAATGACATAAGATTCTATACAGACAGGATCATCAAACTAAGTCAACCCATGAAAACTATATACAGACGGATTCAAAACTTCGCCAACCTGACAAAATGTAAATACATAACAAAAGGGCGAAGACGGGTCTCGTGCGTGAGACACAAGGGCTGACTCTCTCAAAACCTTAGTTGTTCCATACAGACTTCACTGAGTCTGGGTCTGGACCTCTCTTGGCTCACCTACAAACACATGAATGAGTGTGAGCGAAAGCCCAGTGAATAATATCAAATCAAATACAGAAGTTACATAACAATGTAGAACGACATGTTCCAAACGGCCTTGGGCCCAATTCATATTTCTATTTAACAGATATATAACTATACGAAATTCAAATCAAGCGACTGTAGTTCAAAACATTCTGGCCTTTGGCCCATTCAGATTTCCATTCATGTCAAAACGGCCTTCAGCCCATTCATTTATGTCAAAACGGCCTTCAGCCCATTCATTTCTGTCAAAATGGCCTTCGGCCTATTCGTTTACGTCAAAACGGCCTTCGGCCCATACGTTCGTGTCAAAATGGCCTTCGGCCCACTCATTCATGTCAAAACGACCTTAGGTCCATTTATTTCTATCAAAACGACCTTCGGTCCATTCATATATGTCAAAACGACCTTCGGTCCATTCATATAGGTCAAAACGACCTTCGGTCCATTCCTTTGTTATCAAAACGACCTTCGGTCCATTTATGTTTATCAAAACGACCTTTGGTCCATTTATGTTTATCGAAACGACCTTTGGTCCATTTATGTTTATTCCTGTCAGACTTTCGTTCACAATCCCAATTAGCAACTTATAAAGCTTATAAGGGAATAATAATTGGACATTCACAATCATTCAAATATCGATATTACTCACAGTGATCGGCTTGTGGATTTGCCCTGGAGCTTGATCCTACATATTTCATGAACACAAAAGGGTCACTAACAGTTCAATCCGTTCTCTAATTCACATATTCCTCTTTAGGCTTTATTCTTAACTCGTTAACTCATTTACAATGCTCAATGCATGCCTAAGAGTGCTTACAAGTGAAAGAGAACGGAAAAATATAACACAGAATGCATTTTCAGAGTTTTAGAAAACAGGGTCCCCGCTCAAGCGTAGAATACCCCGCTCGAGCTGACCCTTAAGGCCTGCAAAAGTGCTGATTGCATCAAAAATACGCTCGAGCGTTAAATAGGGCGCTCGAGCGGAAGGCCTGTCAAAATAGCTCCCCCGCTCGAGCGTGAATTACCCCGCTCGAGCGGACATCAAGTCTGCAAAAAGTACTGGGAGCACGCATTTCTCGCTCGAGCGGCAGGTTCCCCGCTCGAGCGGACCTCAAAATTCTGGAAAACCCAGAATTGTGTTCTTGAGCTTCACTTCGACTATCAACCAACAATTTATGCATGTTATGGCTCAAAATACTCATAGACATGTACTAACATGGTACAAGCATAATTTACAACATATTGAAGCTCAATTTCATAATTTATTTGCATGCATGTCCCAAAATATCACAACCTCATCACCAACATGTTCAAATTCAAAC
Organism: Camellia sinensis; assembly: GCF_004153795.1. NCBI lineage: Eukaryota > Viridiplantae > Streptophyta > Magnoliopsida > Ericales > Theaceae > Camellia > Camellia sinensis. The sequence continues at coordinate 49,841 of NW_021027898.1, forward strand.
ATTCAAGGCTTATACTCCCATGATTTGTACATGCATGCCCTCTTGACTTCATATTCACTTCAAATAATGTAATTAGTGCTCATTCCCATAAAATTTAACAAAGACCTGCTTGCATGTGGGATTACACTACCAATCTTTCATAATTTCACAAATTACATGCTAGATTTGTGATTCCATGGGAGTTCATTACATGCATGCACATATCAAGCCTCAATTTCAACAAAATGATCTCAAATCATGCTCTTGATCACAAACAACCCTTGAACACACAAGATTACACATTAAACTCATGAATTCAAGAATCAATGCTTACCTAGAGGCTCAATCTTCACAATTATGGCCAAGTCTTGCACCCAGCCTTCCCAATTCACAATTTTGAATCAAAATGCACAAAGGTGCCTCCCCTCTCTCTCAAAATCGACTCTCTCTCTTAGCCAACCCTCTCCTCTCTCTTGAGTTCAAAATCAGCCAAAGTGTAAAAAGGAGAGGAATTGAGGTGTAATGGCCCTTATATAAAGCCGCACTAATTCCAATATAATAACAATAAAGTAATTGGGCACTAATTCAATAATTGAATCGATTTAATCTGATCCGAATCAATTTCCAATTAAATTTCACCGTAGGCTCTAAAAATTACGCTAATCACAATGGCGCAATCAATTTCGGGTTCTGTGGCCAATAAGGCCCTCAATTTAATTTTCGAAGCAGGTAGTCAAACAGATATTCCTACGGTGAACAAATAGAAACTCAAAACCACATATTTTCACTTAATGGCACACAAAATCGTATCAAACACATAATCATATACGTATTAAGGCCCAATTAGCATAATACAGAACAGGGGCATTACACTTTCAGAGCTTGGCACGCATCCCGAGAACAATTGCAAACAGAGGTGAACCGGGGCATCGTAATGGATTTCCGCGCAAGGCAACTCGAGCATGCATCATCCATCATTCAGAACAGAGCTGAGGTAGTCCATGGATTTGCGTGCAATTTACTACTTTCCTAGATTAATTTGTTAATTAATTGGGGTTTTGTATTTATTTGGACTGTAATTATTTATTTAGGACTGTATTATTTATTCGGACCCTCCAAGCGAGGGCACAACTGTAATAAGTGTGCGTGTGTGTGATGTATGTCTTCCAACCCCACGTCTTTCTCCCTTTTATTTACCCGCTTATGATGGTTAGATTAGGGCATGTTTCAATTAACATATAGTATGATAGCATGTTTGCATTCATTCATCTGTTTTGCATGCACCGGGCTCGGCGCATTATACTAACTGCATTGTATCTCAATTCCGAATTGAATACTTGTTAGCTGTAGCATTCCATATGCCATCTTTAGAGTAGCCGAGCCTATCTTAGTTGCATTTTGCATGTGTTGCATTAAGCATTTCTGTATAGTTAGGATCATGCATGGATTTCTAACCGAGCTTCTGTTTTGGCTTGGAGTACTCGGTAAGTTTTATGCTTTAGCATCCTTGCATGCGTGTGAGTGATTGCCATGACAGCATACTTATTATGAGGCTATATGCTTATGTGATATAACTGCCTGAATGCCTGTGGGTGAAGGTTGGACTATTTGAATTGGAATAAATGCATTGACTGTGAGTTTTAAGCCCACTAGATAGTGGCAAAATCATGTTTTTCTAAAGCCCACCTGAGGGTGGCAAATCCACGTCTTAGCATACTTGCGGGTAGCACTATCAAACCACTTTCAAAAATAAACATGAAATGTTTTGTTCAAATTCAGACGATCCAGTCTATACTTGTATGCTATGCGCATCACATAGTAAATCTAGGCTAATAAACCGGAATAAGAACGCATAAAGTTTTCAAAACTAGATATCATGGTTAGTAGAGGCCGATCTTTGATCGGGAGAGCGGGGGTGCTCACGAAGTGACCTTCCCCAATCGTACCCAAGTTCCCGAGCCGAGGCAACTTTGGTGATGACGGACACGTGGCCTTAGGCAACGAGTCAGGGTTTCCTAAATTTCTCAAAAATAAAATATTTAGGTGGCGACTCTGTATCTGGCAAAGCAATCCATGTTTGGCACTTCTTTCAAAATCTGTTTTCTTAAAACGATTTGCCAGATTTGGACTCCTTGGTTCAGATTTAGAACTGTGACAATTTGTGAGTCCGAACTTGTAGTGAGCCCAAACGAACAGAACGGGACTCATCCTCCCGGGGCATTCGGGGACGTCTACAATTTCTGGCGACTTTGCTGGGGAATTTAGAGAACTTGACTCGAACTCATAATATCTTGTTTTGATTACCCTTATGGGTTTCTTTGCTTGCATTTGCATTGGTGCGCTTAGGACACAGTGTTTGCTGTCTACTATTCCTGAACGGTTTGTCAGAGGCTCGCTTTGAGAAGCGTGCCATAAGGCTGACTGGTTACAGGCTCTGCCACGATGGGAACACAAACCCCGATTTTTACCGGGGCACCCTCTTTGACCATTCGACCTAGTGCATATTCGGAATCCATAGTGACCATTCCAAACTAGGACAGGTTGCTTACCCGTTGATAGGTTGTTTGAAACCGCTGCGAGCGTAGTGAAACCCTAGCTCCTGACAAAATAGGACAGGGAAACCCTACCCCAACATAGGG
>NW_021027898.1:52483-64200 GCF_004153795.1 Camellia sinensis
TGTTTTGGATGTATCAGGTTGCATGTATCAAGGTTGCGAGTTTGGGGCATCAGGCCTGCGGGCATCAGTCAGGTGTTGAGAATTAGCTATCTGCGGGTATCAGATTCAGTCTTTGGGGACAGTGATTCAGGATAGTGATAAGTGATTGAGGACAGTGTGTGTTCAGCTATACTGACCGTGTGTTGATGCCCGGCTGTGTGTTGTGCATTTACTTTAAGTTGATATGCTGTCCGTTTATCTATTTATTTATTTTTCTTATTGCTTATTTATCTTTTACTAGGGCAGATTTTAGCACAATTGCTCCGAACCAAAGTAGATATTCCCAAGCACCCTGGACAAGAGGTCGCCGACTCAATTGATCCGAGATCTGGTTGACGGACAGCCAATGTTTCACTTTCTACCCCCAGTTATCAGACGGAGGTCGAGAAAGTGCAGTGTTGTCTGAGCAGAGATTATCAGGAGCAGTGGTCTACTTTAGCAGTGAAACAGATCGAAACCACATAAGGTGCTCAGTATCATATCCATATGCAAGTCATACACATACTAAGTCAGTCTTCAGCAGGTAATCATACAGGAATATAGCCGAGATGGAAGAACTATATCGAAAAATGCAGACCAGCCCAAGAATGTACTTTCATAAACCCATTCAACCGACATATATCCCGTCTTTTAGTTTTTTCAATGAGGATGCAGTCCTCACTCACAGAAAAAATATCTATGCTACACAATCAAATATCCAGTCCTGTCCTTCAGTCCTATTAGCCCTATCAGCCTAGCTAGTAATGATCTCTACGAGATCTCTATGTACGACCTAGTCATGCGTCTCATTATCTGCTAGAGCGAAGACGCGTTGACAAGCAATATGGAAAATATCAGTCATACTCGAGACCTCACCTCTGTGTCTCCCAAGTCTTACACTTCTCATCATCAATCTTCTTTTTACCTTAATTCTGTTAAGGCCTTTTCTAATCTAATCATATCATTACCTTAATCCTAATCAGAATAAATGAATAAATGTAACAAGAATAAATGCATAAAAGTTTATAAACAACTATTTGATGGCAATTGGGAAAAACTTCCTTGATCAACACAATATGACACATTTCTTCAAACCTTACCCACAGGAGTCCGCTCCACAGTACATACAGCACAACTGCGAGCTAAGTAGGTGCGAAAGACTCATCGCTAGACTGATACGCATTAAGAGAGAATTTAAATCTCACCCATCTGAACACAGGTAATGAAACCCAGAAATACCACCTTGCAGGTACATGTAGTTTGGCATTCTTCAATTACTCGAAATTTACTGCAGTAAATTTACTTTAGCAATTTACTGGGTAAGTTTTGAGTAATTACTGGAATGTCAATTGAAGGAATTGTTTACTGAGATTTTATTGATATTTACCATGAAATTATTGAAAAATTTACTTCAATTTTCTTAAAAATTACTGACGCATGTACAAGGAATTTACTGAGTACTTAATTCAGAATTTGCTGAATAATTTTATGAGAATTTCTTAGGAATGTAATTAGGAATTTACTGATAATTTACTAAGTAATTAATGAGAATTTACTACAGTAATTTACTTGGGAATTTACGAGTGATTTACTCAGAATTTACTGAGTAATTACTGAGAATTCAATGGAGTAATTTATGAGATATTATTGAGTAATACCGTGAAATTATGAAAATTTACTGCGAATTTTCTAAATAATTACTGAGGATTTACTAGGAATTTACAGAGTAATTAATTAAGAATTGTACTGAATAATTTACTAAGTAATTTAGTTGAGAATTACTGTAAGTAATTTATTGAGAACTTACTGGGTATTTATTGAGAACTTTCTAAGTAATTAATTTTAATTTACTGAGAAATTTCTGAGTAATTTTAACGAAAATTTACTGAGTAATTTACGATAATTTACTGGGAATTTACTGAGTGATGTTACTCGGGAATTTACTGAGTAATTTACATAGCAGTTTCTAGGTAATTTTTCTGAGTAATTTACTGAGAATTCAGATGAGTAATTTATAGAGATATTTATTGAGTAATTACGTGAAAATTATGAAGAAAATTTTACTGCGAATTTTCTAAATAATTTAACTGAGGATTTACAAGGAATTCTTGAGTAATTAATTGAGAATTACTAAATAATTTTCTGAGAATTTCTTGGGAACTTTAATAGGAATTACTAAGTAATTTTACTGAAATTTACTGGAAATTGTATTGAGAAGTTTCTTATGAGTTAATATTACGTTTATAATTTATAGAGATTTTCTGAGCAATTAATGAGATTTAGTGAGTAATGTTACCGAGTACTTTAATGGATTTATGAGTGATTTATCGGAATTTACGGAGTAAGTTAACATAGCAATTTGTACTGGAGTAATGTTTCTGAGTAATTTGCTGAGAATTCAATTGAGTAATTTACTGAATTTTATTGAGTTAATTACCGGTGAAATTATGAAAAAATTTACTTTAAATTTTGCTAAATTAATGTACGAGGATTTTATAAGGAAATTACTGAGTAATTATTGAGATTTACTGAATAATTTTCTAAAAATTTCTTGGAATTAATTAGGAATTTACTGGGAATTATGTGGAATTTTTCTAAAGTAATTTACTTTATAATTTTACTGAGAAATTTTCTGTGTAATTTAATTTAGAATTTACTGAGTAATTTACTGGCAATTTAACTGGGTAATGTTCTTGAGTATTTACTGAGAATTCAATGGATTACTGAGATTTTATGGATTTAATTTACGTGAAATATGAAAAATTTACTTCGAATTTCTAAATTCATTTACTCAGGATTACTAGGAATTTACTGAGCAATTAATTTTCAGAATTGTTATTAGTAATTACTGAGAATTTACTAAGGTAATTTACTGAGAATTTACAGGGAATTTATTTGAGAATTTTCTAAGTAATTTATTTTAATTACTGAGAATTTTCTGCAGTAAGTTTAATGAGAAGTTACTGAGTAATTTACAGAGTAATTTACTGGGAATTTACGTGAGTGATTTAATCAGAATTTACTGAGTAATTTATTTAGCGAATATTACTACGTAATGTTCTAAGTAATTTTACTGAGAATCAATGAGTTAATTTATGAGATTTGTATTGTGGTAATTTACCGTGAAATTATTGAAAAATTTGCTTCAAATTTTCTAAATAATTACTGAGGATTTTACAAGGAATTTACGATTAATTTGATTTGAGAATTTACTGAATAATTTTCTAGGAACTTTCTTGCGAAATTTTAATTAGGAATTACTGAGAATTACAAAAAATAATTTACTAAGAATTTCTGGAATTTATTAAGAATTTTCTGAGTAATTTAAAGGCGAATTTACTGAATAATTTACTTAGCTAATTGTACTGGTAATGTTCTAAGTAATTTACTCAGATTTTTATGAGTAATTTACCGTGAAATTATGAAAACATTTCCTTCGATTTTTTCTAAATAATTTTCTAGATTTTTACTAGGAAGTGTACTACTAATTAATTAGATTACTGAATAACTTTACTGAGAATTTCTGGGATTTAATTTGTAATACTGAAATTTACTAAGTAATTTTATGCTGGAGATTTTCTATGTAATTTTCCTTTTGTGTTACTGATAATTTCTAAGTAATTTAAAGAGGAATTTTCTAAGTAATTTACGAGTAAGTTATTGGAATTTGCTGAGTGATACTTAGGAATTACTGAGTAATTACTTACAATTTACGGGTAATGTTTGAGATAATTACTGAGGATGCAATGAGTATAGTTATAGATTATTATCGAGTAATTTACCGTGAATTATGAAAAAATTAACTTCGATTTCTAAATAAATTTACTGAGGATTACAAGAATTTACTGAGTAATTAATTGAGAATTTACTGAATAATTTTCTGAGAATTTCGTGAAATTTAATTAAGGAATTACTTGAGAATTTCTGAATAATTTAATGAGAATTTTACTGTAGTAATTACAAGAATTCAAGAGTAATTTACTAGATTTTGTGTTGAGTAATTTGCCGTGAAAGTATAAAAAAAAAATTATACTTATTAAATGTTCTAAATAATTACTGGGGATTACTTAGAGAATTGCTGAGTAATTAATTGAAGAATTTACGAATAATTTACATAATTTTCTTGAAATTTAATTAGTAATTTTTTTACTAAGGAATTTACTAAGTAATCTCACTTGAGAATTTCGTGGGACGTTTATGCGAATTTTCTAATAATTTACTTTATAATTTACTGAGAATTTTGAAATTTAATGAAGAATTTTACTGAGTATTTACTGGGAATTTACTGAGTGATGACTCTGAATTTACTGAGTAAGTTTAACTTAGCAATTTACGCGGTTAATGTCGTGAGTAATAAACTGAGAATTTCAATGAGTATTTACAGTAAGATTTTATTGTGTAAGTTTACCCGTGGAAATTATGAAAAAAATTTGCTTCGAATTGTTCTAAATAAATTTACTAAGGATTACAAGGAAGTTACTTAATAATTAATTGAGAATTTATTGAATAATTTTCTGAGAATTCTTGGATTTTAATAGGAAATTTACTGAGAATTTATTAAGTAATTTTGATGAGAATTTACTTTGAATACTGGGAATTTACTTAGTATTTACTCAAATTACTGAGTAACGTTTACTTAGCAATTTACTGGGTAAAATTCTGAGATTTACTAGAGAATTCAATGAGTACTTATTGAGATCTATATGGTAATTTACCAGTGAAATTATGAAAAATTTTACTTTGAATTGTTCTAAAAATTATCTACTGGAGGATTTACTTAGGAATTACTGAGTTAATTTATTGAGAATTTTTCTAAGTAAATTACATTTTAATTACTGAGAATTTTCTGAGTATTTAATGGAATTTACTTAATAACTTACCGGATAATTACTGGGAATTATACTGAGTGATTTACTCGGAATTTACTAGCTAATTACTTAGCAATATTACTGGGTAAGTTTCTGAGTAATATCATGAGAATTCAATGAGTAATTTACTGAGATTTTATGAGTAAGTTTATCGTGAAAATTATGAAAATTTTACTTTCGAATTTTTCTAAATAATTTACTGAGGATTTTACAAGAAATTTACTGATTACTTAATGATAATTTGCTGAATAATTTTTGAGAATTTCTTGCGAATAATTGGAATACTGAGAATTTACGAGTAATTTACTAGGGAATTAGTGATATTTCACTATTTAGGGTTAATTTATAGCTTTGGGTTAATTCTGAGTAATTTACGAGTATGAACTTGCATATAGAAGTCTGAGTATTTAGAATTATCGAGTATTTATGATATGATAATTACTGAAATTATGAAAAAAAAATTTACTGTCGAGATTTTCTAAATAATTACTAACGATTTACAAGAATTTCTGAGTAATTAACTTGAGAAGTTACTGAATATTTTCTGAGAATTTCTTGGGAATTTAATTTGAAATTTACTGAGAATTACTAAGTAATAAATATGAGAATTACTTGGAATTATTGAGAATTTTCTAAGTAATTTACTTTTTAAAATTACTGAGAATTTTCTGTATTTAATGAGAATATTACTGAGTAATTTACTTGAGCAATTTACTGGGGTAAGTGTTCTGAGTAATTACTCAGTAAATTCCTAGTAAATCCTCTGTAAATTATTTAGAAAATTCAAAGTAAATATTTCATCATTTCCCGGTAAATTACTCAATAAAATCTCAGTAAATTTCTCATTGAATTCTTAGTAAATTACTCAGAACATTACCCAGTAAATTGCATTGTAAATTACTCAGTAAATTCTCATTAAATTACTCAGAAAATTCTCAGTAAATTTTAAAGTAAATTACTTAGAAAATTCTCAATAAATTCCAAGTAAATTCTCAATATATTACTTAGTAAATTCTCAGTAAATTTCTAATTAAATTCCCAAGAAATTCTCAGAAAATTATTCAGTAAATTCTCAATTAATTACTCAGTAAATTCCTTGTAAATCGTTAGTAAATTATTTAGAAAATTCGAAGTAATTTTTTCATAATTTCACAGTAAATTACTCAATAAAATCTCAATAAATTACTCATTGAATTCTCTGTAAATTACTCAGAACATTACCCAGTAAATTGCTAAGTAAATTACTCAGTAAATTATGTGTAAATCACTCAGTAAATTCCTAGTAAATTACTCTGTAAATTCTCAGTAAATTCCTAATTAAATTCCCAAGAAATTCTCAAAAAATTATTCAGCAAATTATCAATTAAGTACTCAGTAAATTTCTTGTAAATCCTCAGTAAATTATTTAGAAAATTCGAAGTAAAATTTTCATAATTTCACGATAAATTACTCAATAAAATCTCAGTAAATTACTCATTGAATTCTCAATATATTACTCAGAACATTACCCAGTAAATTGCTAAGTAAATTACTCAGTAAATTCCGAGTAAATCACTCAGTAAATTCCCAGTAAATTACTCGGTAAGTTACTTAGTAAATTCTCATTAAATTACTCAGAAAATTCTCAGTAAATTAAAAAGTAAATTACTTAGAAAATTCTCAATAAATTACTCAGTAAATTCCTAGTAAATCCTCAGTAAATTATTTAGACAATTCAAAGTAAAATTTTCATAATTTCACGGTAAATTACTCAATATAATCTCAATAAAGTACTCATTGAATTCTCAGTAAATTACTCAGAATTTTACCCAGTAAATTGCTAAGTAAATTACTCAGTAAATTCTGAGTAAATCACTAAGTAAATTCCCAGTAAATTCTAAAGTAAATTCTCATCAAATTACTTAATAAATTCTCAGTAAATTCCTAATTAAATTCCCAAGAAATTCTCAGAAAATTATTCAATAAATTCTCAATTAATTACTTAGTAAATTCCTTGTAAATCCTTAGTAAATTATTTAGAAAATTCGAAGCAAATTTTTCATAATTTCACGGTAAATTACACAATAAAATCTCAGTAAATTACTCATTGAATTCTCAGTTAATTACTCAGAACATTACCCCGTAAATTGCTAAGTAAATTACTCAGTAAATTCAGAGTCAATCACTCAGTAAATTCCCAGTAAATTACTCAGTAAATTCTCATTAAATTACTCAAAAAATTCTCAGTAAATTATAAAGTAAATTACTTAGAAAATTCGCAATAAACTCCCCAGAAATTCTCAGTAGATTACTTAGTAAATTCTTAGTAAATTACTAATTAAATTTCCAAGAAATTATCAGTAAATTATTCAGTAAATTCTCAATTAATTACTCAGCAAATTCCTAGTAAATCCCCAGTAAATTATTTAGAACATTTAAAGTATATTTTTTATAATTTCACGGCAAATTACTCAACAAAATCTAAGTAAATTACTCATTGAATTCTCTGTAAATTACTCAGTAAATTCTCATTAAATTATTCAGAAAATTCTCAGTAAATTCCTAATTAAATTCTCAAGAAATTCTCAGAAAATTATTCAGTAAATTCTCAATTAATTACTCAGTAAATTCCTTGTAAATCCTCAGTAAATTATTTAGAAAATTCGAAGTAAATTTTTTATAATTTCACGGTAAATTACTCAATATAATCTCAATAAATTACTCATTGAATTCTCAGTAAATTACTCAAAACATTACCCAGTAAATTGTTAAGTAAATTACTCAGTAAATTCTAAGTAAATCACTCAGCAAATTCCCAATAAATTACTCGGTAAATTACTTAGAAAATTCTCTTTAAATTACTCAGAAAATTATCAGTAACACAAAAAGGAAATTACATAGAAAATTCTCAGCAAATTACTTAGTAAATTCTCAGTAAATTACTAATTAAATTCCCCAGAAATTCTCAGTAAATTATTCAGTAAATTCTAAATTAATTAGTCAGTAAATTCCTAGTACATCCTCAGAAAATTATTTAGAAAAATCGAAGGAAATTTTTCATAATTTCACGGTAAATTACTCAATAAAATCTGAGTAAATTACTTAGAACATTACCAGTAAATTGCTAAGTAAATTACTCAGTAAATTCCCTTTAAATTACTCAGAAAATTCTTAATAAATTCCCAGAAAATTCTTAGTAAATTATTTTGTAAATTCTCAGTAAATTCCTAATTAAATTTCGAAGAAATTCCTAGAAAATTATTCAGTAAATTCTCAATCAATTAATCAGTAAATTCCTTGTAAAATCCTCAGTAAATTATTTAGAAAATTTGAAGCAAAATTTTCATAATTTCACGGTAAATTACACAATAAAATCTCAATAAATTACTCATTGAATTCTCAGTAAATTACTCAGAACATTACGTAGTAAATCGCTAAATAAATTACTCAGTAAATTCTGATTAAATCACTCAGTAAATTCCCAGTAAATTACTCTGTAAATTACTCAGTAACTTCTCATTAAATTACTCAGAAAATTCTCAGTAAATTAAAAATAAATTACTTAGAAAATTCTCAATAAATTCCCTGTAAATTCTCAGTAAATTACTTAGTAAATTCTCAGTAAATTACTAATTAAATTCTGAATTAATTGCTCAGTAAATTCCTAGTAAATCCTGAGTAAATGATTTAGAAAATTCGAAGTAAATTTTTCATAATTTCACGGTAAATTACTCCATAAAATCTCAGTAAATTACTCATTGAATTCTCAGTAAATTACTCAGAACATTACCCAGTAAATTGCCAAGTAAATTACTCAGTAAATTCTAATTAAATTACACAGAAAATTCTCAGTAAATTATAAAGTAAATTACTTAGAAAATTTCCAATAAATTCCCAGTAAATTCCTAATTAAATTCCCAAGAAATTTTTAGAAAATTATTCAGTAAATTCTCAATTAATTACTTAGTAATTTCCTTATAAATCCTCAGTACATTATTTAGAAAATTTAAAGTAAATTTTTCATAATTTCACGGTAAATTACTCAATAAAATCTCAGTAAATTACTCATTGAATTCTCAGCAAATTACTCAGAACATTACCCAGTAAATTGCTATGTTAATTACTCCGTAAATTCCGAATAAATCACTCAATAAATTCCCATTAAAGTACTCGGTAAATTACTCACTAAATTCTCATTAAATTGCTCAGAAAATTCTCTATAAATTATAAAGTAAATTACTCAGAAATTTCTCAATAAATTTCCAGTAAATTCTCAGTAAATTACTTAGTAAATTCCTAATTAAAGTCCCAAGAAATTCTCAGAAAATTATTTAGTAAATTCTCAATTAATTACTCAGTAAATTCCTTGTAAATCCTCAGTAAATTATTTAGAAAATTCGCAGTAAATTCTTCATAATTTCACGGTAAATTACTCAATAATATCTCAATAAATTACTCATTGAATTCTCAGTAAATTACTCAGAAAATTACCTAGAAAATTGCTATGTAAATTACTCAGTAAATTCCGAGTAAATCACTCAGTAAATTCCCAGTAAATTACTCGGTAAATTACTCAGTAAATTTTCGTTAAATTACTCAGAAAATTCTCAGTAAATTAAAATGTAAATTACTTAGAAAGTTCTCAATAAATACCCAGTAAGTTCTCAATAAATTACTTAGTAAATTCTCAATAAATTACTTAGTAAATTATTCAGTAAATTCTTAATTAATTACTCTGTAAATTCCTAGTAAATCCTCAGTAAATTATTTAGAAAATTCGCAGTAAATTCTTCATAATTTCACGGTAAATTACTCAATAATATCTCAATAAATTACTCATTGAATTCTCAGTAAATTACTCAGTAAATTCTGAGTAAATCACTCAGTAAATTCCCAGTAAATTACTTAGTAAATTCTCATTAAATTACTTAGTAAATTATCAGTAAATTCCTAATTACATTCCTAAGAAATTCTCATAAAATTATTCAGCAAATTCTGAATTAAGTACTCAGTAAATTCCTTGTACATCGTCAGTAAATTATTTAGAAAATTTGAAGTAAATTTTTCATAATTTCATGGTAAAATACTCAATAAAATCTCAGTAAATTCCTCATTGAATTCTCAGTAAATTACTCAAAACATTACCCAGTAAATTGCTAAGTAAATTACTCAGTAAATTTCGAGTAAATCACTCAGTAAATTCCCTGTAAATACTCAGGAAATTACTTAGTAAATTCTCAGTAAATAACTAATTGAATTCCCAAGAAATTCTCAGTAAATTATTCAGGAAATTCTCAATTAATTACTCAGTAAATTCCTAGTAAATCCTCAGTAAATTATTTAGAAAATTTGATGTAAATTTTTCATAATTTCGCGGTAAATTACTCAATAAAATCTCAGTAAATTACTCATTGAATTCTCAGTAAATTAATTAGAACCTTACCCTGTATATTGCTAAGTAAATTACTCAGTAAATTCTCATTAAATTACTCAAAAAATTCTCAGCAAATTATAAAGTAAATTACTCAGAAAATTCACAGTAAATTCCCAAGAAATTCTTGGAAAATTATTCAGTAAATTCTCAATTAATTTCTCAGTAAATTCCTTGTGAATCCTCAGTAAATTATTTCGAAAATTTGAAGAATTTTTAAAATAATTTCACGGTAAATTACTCAATATAATCTCAATAAATTACTCATTGAATTCTCAGTAAATTACTAAGAACATTACCCGGTAAATTGCTAAGTAAATTACTCATTTAATTTCGAGTAAATCACTCAGTAAATTCTCATAAAATTACTCAGCAAATTCGCATTAAATTACTTAGTAAATTCTCAGTAAATTCCTAATGAAATTCCGAAGAAATTCCTAGAAAATTATCCAGTAAATTCTCAATTAATTACTCAGTAAATTACTCATTGAATTCTCAGTATATCACTCAGAACATTACCCAGTAAATTGCTAAGTAAATTAGTCAGTAAATTTCGAGTAAAACACTCAGTAAATTCCGAGTAAATCACTCAGTAAATTCTCATTAAATTACTCAGTAAATTAATCAGTAATGAGTAATTACCGAGATTTTATTGTGTAATTTTAACCGTGAAAATTATGAAAAAATTTGCTCTTCAAAATTTTTCTAAAATAATTTACTTGGATTTACAAGGAAATTTACTGAGTAATATTATTTGAGAATTTACTGAATATTTTCATAATTTTCTTCAGAATTTAATTAGAAATTTACTAAGAATTTACTAAGTAATTTAATGAGAATTTTTCTTGTAATTTACTGAGTGATTTTATTTGAAGTTTACTAAGTATTTACTTAGCCAATTTACTGGATAATGTTCTTAGTAATTTACTTGAGAATTCAATGTGTTATTTATTGAGATTATTTGAGTAATTTTACCGTTGAAATTATAAAAATTTACTTTTCGAAATTTTCTAAATAATTACTGAGGATTTACAAGGAATTTACTGAATTAATTTTCTAAGTAATTTCTTGGGAATTTAATTAGGAATTTTCTGAGAATTTAACTAAGTGACTTACTGAGAATTTTACTGGGGAATTTATGAGAATTTTCTAAGTAATTTACATTTTATAATTTGCGGGAATTTTCTTAGTAATAATTAGATATATTACGTAATTTACTTAGTAATACTGGGTAATGTTTGAGGTAATTTACTGAGAAATTCAAGAGAATTTACTAAGTTTTATTGAGGTATTTTACTGTTGAATTTATGAAAAATTTACTTCAAATTTTCAAATAATTTACTGAGGATTACTTAAGGAATTTACTGAATAATTTTTCTGAGAATTTTTGGGAATTTAATTAGTAATTTTCTGGAGATTTA
>NW_021027898.1:65428-105080 GCF_004153795.1 Camellia sinensis
AATTATTCAGTAAATTCTCAATTAATTACTCAGTAAATTCCTAGTTAATCCTGAGTAAATTATTTAGAAAATTCTAAGTAATTATTTCATAATTTCACGGCTAATTACTCAGTAAATTCCTTGTAAATCCTCAGTAAATTATTTAGAAAATTTGAAGCAAATTTTTCATAATTTCACGGTAAATTACACAATAAAATCTCGGTAAATTACTCACTGAATTCTCAGTAAATTACTCAGTAAATTTTGAGTAAATCACTCAGTAAATTCCCAGTAAATTACTCGGTAAATTACTTAATAACTCCTCATTAAATTCTCAGTAAATTCTCAGTAAATTAATAAGTAAATTACTTAGAAAATTCTCAATAAATTCTCAGTAAATTACTTAGTAAATTATCTGTAAATTACTAATTAAATTCCCAAGAAATTCTCAGTAAATTATTCAGTAAGTTCTCAATTAATTACTAAGTAAATTCCAAGTAAATCCTCAGTAAATTATTTGGAAAATTCAAAGTTAATTTTTCATAATTTCACGGTAAATTACTCAATAAAATCTCAGAAAATTACTTAGAACATTGCCCAATAAATTGCCAAGTAAATTACTCAGTAAATTCTCATTAAATTACACAGAAAATTCTTAGTAAATTATAAAGTAAATTACTTAGAAAATTTCCAATAAATTCCCAGTAAATTCTCAGTAAATTCCTAATTAAATTCCCAAGAAATTCTCAGAAAATTATTCAGTAAATTCTCAATTAATTACTCAGTAAATTCCTCAGTAAATTATTTAGAAATTTCGAAGTAAATTTTTCATAATTTCACGGTAAATTACTCAATAAAATCTCAGAAAATTACTTAGAACATTGCCCAATAAATTGCCAAGTAAATTACTCAGTAAATTCTCATTAAATTACACAGAAAATTCTTAGTAAATTATAAAGTAAATTACTTAGAAAATTTCCAATAAATTCCCAGTAAATTCTCAGTAAATTACTTAGTAAATTCTTAGTAAATTCCTAATTAAATTCCCAAGAAAATCTCAGAAAATTATTCAGTAAATTCTCAATTAATTACTCAGTAAATTCCTTGTAAATCCTCAGTAAATTATTTAGAAAATTCGAAGTAAATTTTTCATAATTTCACGGTAAATTACTCAATAAAATCTCAGTAAATTACTCTGAACATTACCCAGTAAATTTCTAAGTAAATTACTCAGTAAATTCAGAGTAAATCACTCCGTAAATTCCCAGTAAATTACTCGGTAAATTATGCAGTAAATTCTCATTAAATTACTCAGAAAATTCTCAGTAAATTACTTAGTAAATCCTCAGTAAATTACTAGTTAAATTCCCAAGAAATTCTCAGTAAATTATTCAGCAAATTCTCAATTAATTACTCAGTAAATTCCTAGTAAATCCTTAGCAAATTATTTAGAAAATTCGAAGTAAATTTTTTATAATTTCACGGTAAATTACTGAATAAAATCTTAGTAAATTTCTCATTGAATTCTCAGTAAATTACAAAGAACATTACCCAGTAAATTGCCAAGTAAATTAATCAGTAAATTCTCATTAAGTTACTCAGAAAATTCTCAGTAAATTATAAAGTAAATTACTTAGAAAATTCTCAATAAATTCCAAGTAAATTCTCAGTAAGTCACTTAGTGAATTCTCAGAAAATTCCTAATTAAATTCCCACAAAATTCTTAGAAAATTATTCAATAAATTCTCAATTAATTACTCCGTAAATTCCTTGTAAATCCTCAGCAAATTATTTAGAAAATTCGTAGTAAATTTTTCATAATTTCACGGTAAATTACTCAATATAATCTCAATAAATAACTCATTGAATTCTCAGTAAATTACTAAGAACATTACCTTGTAAATTGCAAAGTAAATTACTCAATAAATTCTAAGTAAATCACTCAGTAAATTACTCAGAAAATTCTCATTAAATTACTTAGTAAATTCCCTGTAAATTCCTAATTAAATTCTAAAGAAATTCCTAGAAAATTATTCAGTAAATTCTCAATTAATTACTCAGTAAATTCCTTGTAAATCCTCAGTAAATTATTTAGAAAATTTGAAGTAAATTTTTCATAATTTCACGGTAAATCACTCAATAAAATCTCAGTAAATTACTCAGAACATTACCCAGTAAATTGCCAAGTAAATTACTCAGTAAAATCTAATTAAATTACTCAGAAAATTCTCAGTAAATTATAAAGTAAATGACTTAGAAAATTCCCAGTAAATTCTCAGTAAATTACTTAGTAAATTCTTAGTAAATTCCTAATTAAATTCCCAAGAAAATCTCAGAAAATTATTCAGTAAATTCTCAATTAATTACTCAGTAAATTCCATATTAATCCTCAGTAAATTATTAAGAAAATTTGAAGTAAATTTTTCATAATTTCACGGTAAATTACTCAATAAAATCTCAATAAATTACTCATTGAATTCTCAGTAAATTACTCTGAACAATACTCAGTAAATTGCTAAGTAAATTACTCTGTAAATTCTGAGTAAATCACTCAGTAAATTCCCAGTAAATTACTCTGTAAATTCTCATTAAATTACTTAGTAAATTCTCAGTAAATTCCTAATTAAATTCCCAAGAATTTTCAAAAAATTATTCAGCAAATTCTCAATTAATTACTCAGTAAATTCCTTCTAAATCCTCAGTAAATTATTTAAAAAATTCGAAGTAAATTTTTCATAATTTCACGGTAAATTACTCAATAAAATCTCAGTAAATTACTCAAAACATTACCCAGTAAATTGCTAAGTAAATTACTCAGTAAATTCTGAGAAAATCACTCCGTAAATTCCCAATAAATTACTTGGTAAATTAGGCAGTAAATTCTCATTAAATTAGTCAAAAAATTCACAGTAAATTAAAATGTAAATTACTTACAAAATTCTCAATAAATTCCTAGTAAATTTTTAGTAAATTACTTAGTGAATCCTCAGCAAATTATTTAGAAAATTCGAAGTAAATTTTTCATAATTTCACGGTAAATTACTCAATATAATATCAGTAAATTTCTCATTGAATTCTCAGTAAATTACTCAGTAAATTGCCAAGTAAATTACACAATAAATTCTCATTAAATTACTCAGAAAATTCTCAGTAAATTATAAAGTAAATTACTTAAAAAATTCTCAATAAATTCCCAGTAAATTCTCAAAAAATTCCTAATTAAATTCCCAAGAAATTCTTAGAAAATTATTCAGTAAATTCTTAATTAATTACTCAGCAAATTCCTCGTAAATCCTCTGTAAATTATTTAGAAAATTCAAAGTAAATTTTTCACAATTTCATGGTAAAGTACTCAATAAAATCTCAGTAAATTATTCATTGAATGCTCAGTAAATTACTCCGAATATTACCTAGTAAATTGCTAAGTAAATTACTCAGTAAATTTCCAGTAAATTACTCGGTAAATTACTCAGAAAATTCTAATTAAATTACTTAGTAAATTCTCTGTAAATTCCTAATTAAATTTTGAAGAAATTCCTAGAAAATTAATCTGTAAATTCTCAATTAATTACTCTGTAAATTCCTTATAAATCCTCAGGAAATTATTTAGAAAATTTGAAGCAAACTTTTCATAATTTCATGGTAAATTACATAATAAAATCTCAGAAAATTACTCACTAAATTCTCAGTAAATTACTCAGAACATTACACAGTAAATCGCTAAGTAAATTACTCAGTAAATTCTGAGTAAATCACTCAGTAAATTACTCAGTAACTTCTCATTAAATTACTCAGAAAATTGAAAGCAAATTAAAAAGTAAATTACTTAGAAAATTCTCAATAAATTCATAGTAAATTCTCAGTAAATTACTTAGTAAATTCTCTGTAAATTACTAATTAAATTCCCAAGAAATTCTCAGTAAATTATTCAGTAAGTTCTCAATTAATTACTCAGTAAATTGCTAGTAAATCCACAGTAAATTATTTAGAAAATTCGAAGTAAATTTTTCATAATTTCACGGTAAATTACTCAATAAAATCTCAGTAAATTACTAAGTAAATTCTCATTAAATTACTCATAAAATTCCCAGTAAATTATAAAGTAAATTACTTAGAAAATTCTCAATAAATTCCCAGTAAATTCTCAGTAAGTCACTTAGTAAATTCTCAGAAAATTCCTAATTAAATTCCCAAGAAATTCTTAGAAAATTATTCAGTAAATTCTCAATTAATTACTCAGTAAATTCCTCGTAAATCCTCAGTAAATTATTTAGAAAATTCGAAGTAAATTTTTCATAATTTCACGGTAAAGTACTCAATAAAATCTCAGTAAATTACTCATTGAATTCTCAGTAAATTACTCAGAATATTACCAAGTAAATTGCTAAGTAAATTACTCAAAAAATTCTAATTAAATTACGTAGTAAATTCTCTATAAATTCCTAATTAAATTCTGAAGAAATTCCTAGAGAATTAATCTGTAAATTCTCAATTAATTACTCAGTAAATTCCTTATAAATCCTCAGGAAATTATTTAGAAAATTTGAAGCAAATTTTTCATAATTTCACGGTAAATTACACAATAAAATCTCGGTAAATTACTCACCGAATTCTCAGTAAATTACTCAGAACATTACCCAGTAAATCGCTAAGTAAATTACTCAGTAAATTCCGAGTAAATCACTCAGTAAATTCCCAGTAAATTACTCGGTAAATTACTCAGTAACTTCTCATTAAATTACTCAGAAAATTCTCAGTAATTAAAAAGTAAGTTACTTAGAAAATTCTCAATAAATTCACAGTAAATTCTCAGTAAATTACTTAGTAAATTCTCTGTAAATTACTAATTAAATTCCCAAGAAATTCTCAGTAAATTATTCAGTAAGTTCTCAATTAATTACTCAGTAAATAGCTAGTAAATCCTCAGTAAATTATTTAGAAAATTCGAAGTAAATTTTTCATAATTTCACGGTAAATTACACAATAAAATCTCAGTAAATTACTTAGAACATTACCCAGTAAATTGCCAAGTAAATTCTCATTAAATTACACAGAAAATTCTCAGTAAATTATAAAGTAAATTACTTAGAAAATTCTCAATAAATTTCCAGTAAATTCTCAGTAAGTCACTTAGTAAATTCTCAGAAAATTCCTAATTAAATTCCCAAGAAATTCTTAGAAAATTATTCAGTAAATTCTCAATTAATTACTCAGTAAATTCCTCGTAAATCCTCAGTAAATTATTTAGGAAATTCGAAGTAAATTTTTCATAATTTCAGGGTAAAGTACTCAATAAAATCTCAGTAAATTACTCGTTGAATTCTTAGTAAATTACTCAGAATATTATCTAGTAAATTGCTAAGTAAGTTACTCAGTAAATTCCCAGTAAATTACTCGGTAAATTACTCAAAAAATTCTAATTAAATTACTTAGTAAATTGTCTGTAAATTCCTAATTAAATTCTAAAGAAATTCCTAGAGAATTAATCTGTAAATTCTCAATTAATTACTCAGTAAATTCCTTATAAATCCTAAGGAAATTATTTAGAAAATTTGAAGCAAATTTTTCATAATTTCACAGTAAATTGCACAATAAAATCTCAGTAAATTACTCACCGAATTCTCAGTAAATTACTCAGAACATCACCCAGTAAATCGCTAAGTAAATTACTCAGTAAATTCCGAGTAAATTACTCAGTAAATTCCGAGTAAATCACTCAGTAAATTTCCAGTAAATTACTCGGTAAATTACTCAGTAACTTCTCATTAAATTACTCAGAAAATTCTCAGTAAATTAAGAAGTAAATTACTTAGAAAATTCTCAATAAATTCACAGTAAATTCTCAGTAAATTACTTAGTAAATTCTCTGTAAATTACTAATTAAATTCCCAAGAAATTCTCAGTAAATTATTCAGCAAATTCTTAATTAATTACTCAGTAAATTCCTAGTAAATCCTCAGTAAATTATTCAGAAAATTCGAAGTAAATTTTTCATAATTTCACGGTAAATTACTCAATAAAATCTCAGTAAATTACTCATTGAATTCTCAGTAAATTACTTAGAACATTACCCAGTAAATTGCCAAGTAAATTACTCAGTAAATTCTCATTAAATTACTCAGAAAATTCTCAGTAAATTTTAAAGTAAATTACTTAGAAAATTCTCAATAAATTCCCAGTAATTTCTCAGTAAGTCACTTAGTAAATTCTCAGAAAATTCCTAATTAAATTCCCAAGAAATTCTTAGAAAATTATTCAGTAAATTCCTCGTAAATCCTCAGTAAATTATTTAGAAAATTCGAAGTAAATTTTTCATAATTTCATGGTAAAGTACTCAATAAAATCTCAGTAAATTACTCATTTAATTCTCAGTAAATTACTCAGAATATTACCTAGTAAATTGCTAAGTAAATTACTCAGTAAATTCCCAGTAAATTACTCGGTAAATTACTTAGAAAATTCTAATTAAATTACTCAGTAAATTCTCTGTAAATTCCTAATTAAATTCTGAAGAAATTCCTAGAGAATTAATCTGTAAATTCTCAATTAATTACTCAGTAAATTCCTTATAAATCCTAAGGAAATTATTTAGAAAATTTGAAGCAAATTTTTCATAATTTCACAGTAAATTACACAATAAAATCTCAGTAAATTACTCACTGAATTCTTAGTAAATTACTCAGAACATTACCCAGTAAATCGCTAAGTAAATTACTCAGTAAATTCCGAGTAAATCACTCAGTAAATTCCCAGTAAATTACTTGGTAAATTACTCATTGAATTCTCAGTAAATCACTCTGTAAATTCCCAGTAAATTACTCAGTAAATTATCATTAAATTACTTAGTAAATTCCCAGTAAATTCCTAATTAAATTCCCAAGAAATTCTCAGAAAATTATTCAGCAAATTCTCAATTAAGTACTCAGTAAATTCCTTGTAAATCCTCAGTAAATTATTTAGAAAATTCGAAGTAAATTTTTCATAATTTCACGGTAAATTACTCAATAAAATCTCAGTAAATTACTCATTGAATTCTCAGTAAATTACTCAAAACATTACCAAGTAATTTGCTAAGTAAATTACTTAGTAAATTCCGAGCAAATCACTCCGTAAATTCCCAGTAAATTACTCGGTAAATTACGCAGTAAATTCTCATTAAATTACTCAGAAAATTCTCAATAAATTTAAATGTAAATTACTTACAAAATTCTCAATAAATTCCCTGTAAATTCTCAGGAAATTACTTAGTAAATTCTCAGTAAATTACTAATTAAATTCCCAAGAAATTCTCAGTAAATTATTCAATAAATTCTCAATTAATTACTCTATAAATTCCTAGTAAATCCTCAGCAAATTATTTAGAAAATTCGAAGTAAATTTTTCATAATTTCACGGTAAATTACTCAATAAAATCTCAGTAAATTTCTCATTGAATTCTCAGTAAATTACTCAGTAAATTCTCATTAAATTACTCAGAAAATTCTCAGTAAATTATAAAGTAAATTACTTAGAAAATTCTCAATAAATTCCCACTAAATTCTCAGTAAGTCACTTAGTAAATTCTCAAAAAATTCCTAATTAAATTCCCAAGAAATTCTTAGAAAATTATTCAGTAAATTCTCAATTAATTACTCAGTAAATTCCTTGTAAATCCTCAGTAAATTATTTAGAGAATTCGAAGTAATTTTTTCATAATTTCACGATAAATTACTCAACATAATCTCAATAAATAACTCATTGAATTTGCAATAAATTACAAAGGACATTACCAGTAAATTACATAGAAAATTCTCAATAAATTCCCAGTAAATTCTCATTAAATTACTAATTAAATTCCCAAGAAATTCTCAGTAAATTATTCAGTAAGTTCTCAATTAATTGCTGTTTTGACCCCAAACCGCCCCTAGTAGTTTGGTGCCGTGATGGCCAGTAATCCATAATTACCGAAGGCCAACTTTCAAAACTTGACAAAATCAGAGTATAATACACGGGGCTCTCAAATGCGGAAGCAATAAATCAAAATACAAGTGGTCCATAAGAGCAGTGCATAGATCTAATGTAATGGCATTCATCTTTACAACTTGAATACAACCAAGCAAAATATGTGTTACATCTTGATCAAAAGGCTTCTCGAGCCGACATACACGAAATACAGCAAATACAAGCCAAGAAGCATGATTTTCAAGATTCGCCGACATGAAATAAATGGCAGCGCCGACGTGAATACAAAAACAAAGCCGACATAAACATGAATCCAAATAAGCTTTCAAAACAGTCTAGGCATCGCCGACGTCCTGCTCATCACCTACATATATATAGAGAGGGTGAGCTTGGATACTCAGTGAATCTAGGCGTCGCCGCCGTCCTGCTCATCACCTACATATATATAGAGAGGGTGAGCTTGGATACTCAGTGAATGGTACTAATGATAAAGGTTTGCATGAATATAGCCGAAGTCTCTTTTAAAACAAGCACATCAAACTTTATCAAGACAAGGGATGAACCATATTCATCAATCTAATATTACAAGTATCAAGGGATGCTTCCTGACATTGGCGAAACAAGGGATGAACCGTATTCATCAATCAAGGACTGTACGATCCGTAATCGTTTATTCAAAGGTACTACCAAAGTTTATAATCCTCCAGCACAAGGGACTTGTGTTACTTAGGCCCGTAGCCCGTTTTAACAATATAGTCTTTTCAAGAAAGGACCGTATCCTTTTTGTACTTAGTGCTGCGAAAGTTTAGAGTCCTCCAGCACGAGGGACTTTTGCACTTGGTACTGCGAAAGTTTAGAGTCCTCCAGTACAAGGGACTTTTCAAGAATGACATCGAAATAAGGCTTAAACTTGATACATCAAAACAGGCTATTCATTCATGCTTAGCAAATACTTTCGTCAAAACAAAACAAAGCAAGATTTGTCAAAAACAAGTGTAACATAGCTTTATTAGAAATACCACTCACCTAGTTCTTCAGGTGTAGGCTCAAAGCAAGGATCAAGATCCTACAATCACATGGCAGATCACATTCTCAAAACAAGCTATATATATATATATATATACGAATGATCTCGGCATTCTTGCCAGATCCAAGTCAATAACAAAGCAAAACACGCTGGGAGTTTAAACACTGCTCCCGCCCCATGAAAACACACTGGGTACCAACCAGGTCTTTGCCGAGGTCCCACACATCCTTGCCGAGGTGTGGTCCCGCTGGCCTTAACCAAAACAAAGTCAGGGAAACCTAGCTTCCCCTTTGGAGCACATGCAGTTCATGATGAACATGATCATGAGAAAGATGAATGCAAGGTCAAAACTTGTTACAAGGATCTGAGATTTCATGCCCTGAGTTCAAAACGTAGACCTGGGTACCCACACAAGAAAGTCATGCAAGCATAAACACAAAAACGTAGCTTTCGCTCCAAACTTTCGGATCAAAATGAGATTTTTCTTCAAAACACATGAACACTATCTTTTTCTTCCGAATCCAACTTCAAATCGATGTAAGATATGCAAAACAGATCCGATCATGCAATGCAGCTAGATGATCAATATCAACAATCAAGGTAGGTCAAGGTTCTTACCTCAAAACTCGGATCCAACGGATCAAACCACGAAGATCAAGCTTGGAAGACTTACTCTCACTCAAGAACTTCTCTTCCTCCTCTCTAGAGCTTCTCTCTCTAAAGGCAAAGATTTGAGACAAGGAAATGATTTGTTTCTAGGCCTGCCGGCGGTCTTAACAATCAGCTCGGACACGTGGCGCTACCGGGTTGGTTCAACTCAAAAAGGTGATTGATAGATAAGACAAGTCTCTGACAAAGCGTACGCAGCAAGCTGGGTATGACACATCGGCAAGAAATGACATCGGCTCAAATCAAGGATCTGGCAATAGGATAACAAGAACATCGGCTAGGGAGAACGACGCTTGACTAAGCTGTGCCACACCTTGGCCGGGGTGTACCACATCTCGGCCTAGGCCATACCTGCCTGCGGACAAGGTTCACTGAGTGCAAAACATCTCGGCAATAAACGCCCGAGGTGAAGGTGGGGGTCGACCAAGGTCTCAAAACGGTTCTAAGTACAAAGGTTCAAAGGCGAACTAAGCTCAAGGCGACCTCGGCCGCACACAAACCAAGCAACAAACAAAAACATGCAAGCACTTCAAGCAAATCAAGGCAAGACAAAACCTTCAAAGCAATATAACAAGGCAAGATCATGCATGAATGTATGCAAGTATGACAAGAGTAAGGTGAGGGTTGTTACAATTACTCAATAAAATCCTAGTACATCCTCAGAAAATTATTTAGAAAAATCGAAGGAAATTTTTCATAATTTTACGGTAAATTACTCAATAAAATCTGAGAAAATTACTTAGAACATTACCCAGTAAATTGCTAAGTAAATTACTCGGTAAATTCTCATTAAATTACTTAGTAAATTATAATGTAAATTACTTTGAAATTTCTTAATAAATTCCCAGTAAATTCTCAATAAATTATTTAGTAAATTCTCAGAAAATTCCTAATTAAATTCTGAAGAAATTCCTAGAAAATTATTCAGTAAATTCTCAATCAATTACTCAGAAAATTCCTTGTAAATCCTCAGTAAATTATTTAGAAAATTTGAAGTAAATTTTTCATAATTTCACGGTAAATTACACAATAAAATCACAGTAAATTACTCATTGAATTCTCAGTAAATTACTGAGAACATTACCTAGTAAATCGCTAAATAAATTACCACGTAAATTCTGAGTAAATCACTCAGTAAATTCCCATTAAAGTACTTGCTAAATAAATTACTCAGAACATTACTTAGTAAATTCTCATTAAATTCTCAGTAAATTACTTAGTAAATTCCCAGTAAATTACTAATTAAATTCTCAATTAATTACTCAGTAAATTCCCAGTAAATCCTCAGTAAATTATTTAGAAAATTCGAAGCAAATTTTTCATAATTTCACGGTAAATTACTCCATAAAATCTCAATAAATTACTCATTGAATTCTCAGTAAATTGCCAAGTAAATTACTCAGTAAATTCTCATTAAATTACACAGAAAATTCCCAGTAAATACTTAGTAAATTCTCAGTAAATTAATCAGTAAATTACTCAGAACATTACCCAGTAAATTGCTAAGTAAATTACTTCGTAAATTCGGAGTAAATCACTCAGTAAATTCCCATTAAAGTACTCGGTAAATTACTCACTAAATTCTCATTAAATTGCTCAGAAAATTCTCTATAAATTATAAAGTAAATTAGTCAGAAATTTCTCAATAAATTTCCAGTAAATTCTCAGTAAATTACTTAGTAAATTCCTAATTAAATTCCCAAGAAATTCTCAGAAAATTATTCAGTAAATTCTCAATTAATTACTCAGTAAATTCCTTGTAAATCCTTAGTAAATTATTTAGAAAATTCGCAGTAAATTCTTCATAATTTCACGGTAAATTACTCAATAAAATCTCAATAAATTACTCATTGAATTCTCAGTAAATTACTCAGAACATTAGCCAGTAAATTGCTAAGTAAATTACTCAGTAAATTCTGAGTAAATCACTCAGTAAATTCCCAGTAATTTACTTAGTAAATTCTCATTAAATTACTTAGTGACTTCTCAGTAAATTCCTAATTACATTCCAAAGAAATTCTAATAAAATTATTCAGCAAATTCTGAATTAAGTACTCAGTAAATTCCGTGTACATCGTCAGTAAATTATTTAGAAATTTCGAAGTAAATTTTTCATAATTTCATGGTAAATTACTCAATAAAATCTCAGTAAATTACTCATTGAATTCTCAGTAAATTGCTACGTAAATTACTCAGTAAATTTCGAGTAAATCACTCAGTAAATTCCCAGTAAATTACTCGATAAATTAGTCTATAAATTCTCATTAAATTACTCAGAAAATTCTCAGTAAATTAAAAAGTAAATTACATACAAAATTCTCAGAAAATTACTTAGCAAATTCTCAGTAAATTACTAATTTAATTCCCAAGCAATTCTCAGTAAATTATTCAGGAAATTCTCAATTAATTACTCAGTAAATTCCTAGTAAATCCTCAGTAAATTATTTAGAAAATTTGAAGTAAATTTTTCATAATTTCGCGGTAAATTACTTAAGAAAATCTCAGTAAATTACTCAGAACCTTACCCAGTATATTGCTAAGTAAATTACTCAGTAAATTATCATTAAATTACTCAAAAAATTCTCAGTAAATTATAAAGTAAATTACTTAGAAAATTCTCAATACATTCCAAGTAAATTGCCAAGAAATTCTTGGAAAATTATTTAGTAAATTCTCAATTAATTTCTCAGTAAATTCCTTGTAAATCCTCAGTAAATTATTTCGAAAATTCGAAGAAAATTTTTCATAATTTCACGGTAAATTACTCAATATAATCTCAATAAATTACTCATTGAATTCTCAGTAAATTACTAAGAACATTACCCAGTAAATTGCTAAGTAAATTACTCATTAAATTTCGAGTAAATTACTCAGTAAATTCCCAGTAAATTACTCAGTAAATTCTGATTAAATTACTTAGTAAATTCCCAGTAAATTCCAAATGAAATTCCGAAGAAATTCCTAGAAAATTATTCAGTAAATTCTCAATTAATTACTCAGTAAATTACTCATTGAATTCTCAGTATATCACTCAGAATATTACCCAGTAAATTGCAAAGTAAATTAGTCAGTAAATTCCAAGTAAATCACTCAGTAAATTCTGAGTAAATCACTCAGTAAATTTTCATTAAATTACTCAGTAAATTCTCAAGATATTACTAATTAAATTCCCAAAAATTCTCAGAAAATTATTCAATAAATTCCTAGTAAATCCTCAGTAAATTATTTAGAAAATTTGAAGTAAATTTTTCATAATTTCACAGTAAATTACTCAATAAAATCTCAGTAAATTACTCATTGAATTCTCAGTAAATTACTCAAAACATTACCCAGTAAATTACTAAGTAAATTACGTAATATATTATAATTAAATTACTCAGAAAATTCTCCGCTAATTATAAAGTAAATTACTTAGAAAATTATCAATAAATTCCCAGTAAATTCTCAGTATGTCACTTAGTAAATTCTCAGAATATTCCTAATTAAATTCCCAAGAAATTCTTAGAAAATTATTCAGTAAATTCCTTGTCAATCCTCAGTAAATTATTTAGAAAATTCGAAGTAAATTTTTCATAATTTCACGGTAAATTACTCAAAATAATCTCAATAAATAACACATTGAATTCTCAGTAAATTACTAAGAGCATTATCCAGTAAATTGCTAAGTAAATTACTTAGTAAATTCCGAGTAAATCACTCAGTAAATTACAAAGAAAATTCTCATTAAATTACTTAGTAAATTCTCAGTAAATTCCTAATTAAATTCTGAAGAAATTCCTAGAAAATTATTCAGTAAATTCTCAATTAATTACTCAGTAAATTCCTTGTAAATTCTTAGTAAATTATTTAGAAAATTTGAAGCAAAATTTTCATAATTTCACGGTAGATTACACAATAAAATCTCAGTAAATTACTCACTGAATTCTCAGTAAATTACTCAGAACATTACACAGTAAATCGCTAAGTAAATTACTCAGTAAATTCTGAGAAAATCACTCAGTAAATTCCCAGTAAATTACTCGGTAAATTACTTAGTAACTCCTCATTAAATTACTCAGAAATTCTCAGTAAATTAAAAAGTAAATTACTTAGAAAATTCTCAATAAATTCCCAGTAAATTCTCAGTAAATTATCTGTAAATTACTAATTAAATTCCCAAGAAATTTTCAGTAAATTATTCAGTAAGATCTCAATTAATTACTAAGTAAATTCCGAGAAAATCCTTAGTAAATTATTTGGAAAATTCAAAGTTAATTTTTCATAATTTCACTGTAAATTACTCAATAAAATCTCAGAAAATTACTTAGAACATTACCCAGTAAATTGCCAAGTAAATTACTCCGTAAATTCTCATTAAATTACACAGAAAATTCTTAGCAAATTATAAAGTAAATTACTTAGAAAATTCCCAATAAATTCTCAGTAAATTCTCAATAAATTACTTAGTAAATTCTCAGTAAATTCCTAATTAAATTCCCAAGAAATTCTCAAAAAATTATTCAGTAAATTCTCAATTAATTACTCAGTAAATTCCTTAGTAAATTATTTAGAAATTTTGAAGTAAATTTTTCATAATTTCACTGTAAATTACTCATTGAATTCTCAGTAAATTACTCAGAACATTACTAAGTAAATTGCTATGTAAATTACTCAGTAAATTCTGAGTAAATCACTCAATAAATTCCCAGTAAATTACTCGGTAAATTCTAATTAAATTACTTAGTAAATTCTCAGTAAATTCCTAATTAAATTCCCAAGAAATTCTCAGAAAATTATTCAGTAAATTCCTTCTAAATCCTCAGTAAATTACTTAGAAAATTCAAAGTAAATTTTTCATAATTTCAAGGAAAATTACTCAATAAAATCTCAATAAATTACTCATTGAATTCTCAGTAAATTACTCAAAACATTACCCAGTAAATTTCTAAGTAAATTACTCAGTAAATTTCGAATAAATCACTCTGTTAATTCCCAGTAAATTACTCGGTAAATTACGCAGTAAATTCTCATTAAATTACTCAGAAAATTGTCAGTAAATTAAAATGTAAATTACTTACAAAATTCTCAATAAATTCCCTGTAAACTCTCAGTAAATTACTTAGTAAATCCTCAGTAAATTACTAGTTAAATTCCCAAGAAATTCTCAGTAAATTATTCAGTAAATTCTCAATTAATTACTCAGTAAATTCCTAGTAAATCCTCAGCAAATTATTTAGAAAATTCGAAGTAAATTTTTCATAATTTCACGGTAAATTGCTCAATAAAATCTCAGTAAATTTCTCATTGAATTCTCAGTAAATTACCCAGAGCATTACCCAGTAACTTGCCAAGTAAATTACTCAGAAAATTCTCATTAAGTTACTCAAAAAATTCTCAGTAAATTATAAAGTAAATTACTTAGAAAATTCTCAATAAATTCCCAGTAAATTCTCAATAAGTCACTTAGTAAATTCTCAGAAAATTCCCAATTAAATTCCCAAGAAATTCTTAGAAAATTATTCAGTAAATTCTCAATTAATTACTCCGTAAATTCCTTGTAAATCCTCAGTAAATTATTTAGAAAATTCGTAGTAAATTTTTCATAATTTCACGGTAAATTACTAAATATAATCTCAGTAAATAACTCATTGAATTCTCAGTAAATTACTAAGAACATTACCCAGTAAATTGCTACGTAAATTACTCAGTAAATTCTGAGTAAATCACTTAGTAAATTACTCAGAAAATTCTCATTAAATTACTTAGTAAATTCTCTGTAAATTCCTAATTAAATTCTGAAGAAATTCCTAGAAAATTATTCAGTAAATTCCTTGTAAACCCTTAGTAAATTATTTAGAAAATTCGAAGTCAATTTTTCATAATTTCACGGTAAATTACTCACTGAATTCTCAGTAAATTTCTCACTGAATTCTCAGTAAATTACTCAGAACATTACCCAGTAAATCGCTAAGTAAATTACTCAGTAAATTCTGAGTAAATCACTCAGTAAATTCCCAGTAAATTGCTCGGTAAATTACTCAGTAACTTCTCATTAAATTACTCAGAAAATTCTCAGTAAATTAAAAAGTAAATTACTTAGAAAATTCTCAATAAATTCCCAGCAAATTCTCAGTAAATTACTTAGTAAATTCTCAGTAAATTACTAATTAAATTCCCAAGAAATTCCCAGTAAATTATTCAGTAAATTCTCAATTAATTACTCAGTAAATTCCTAGTACATCCTCAGAAAATTATTTAGAAAAATTGAAGGAAATTTTTCATAATTTCACGGTAAATTACTCAATAAAATCTGAGTAAATTACTTAGAACATTACCCAGTAAATTGCAAAGTAAATTACTCGGTAAATTCTCATTAAATTACTCAGAAAATTCTCAATAAATTATAAAGTAAATTACTTCGAATATTTTAATTAAATTCCCAGTATATTCGCAGTAAATTATTTAGTAAATTCTCAGTAAATTTCTAATTAAATTCTGAAGAAATTACATGAAAATTATTCAGTACATTCTCAATTAATTACTCCGTAAATTCCTTGTAAATCCTCAATAAATTATTTTGAAAATTCGAAGCAAATTTTTCATAATTTCATGGTAAATTACACAATAAAATCTCAGTGAATTACTCATTGAATTCTCAGTACATTATTCAGAACATTACCTAGTAAATCGATAAATAAATTACTTACTAAATTCTGAGTAAATCACTCAGTAAATTCTCAGTAAATTATTCGGTAAATTACTCAATAACATCTCATTAAATTACTCAGAAAATTCTCAGTAAATTAAAAAGTAAATTACGTAGAAAATTCTCAATAAATTCCCAGTAAATTACTAAGTAAATTCTCTGTAAATTACAAATTAAATTCCCAAGAAATTCTCAATAAATTATTCAGTAAGTTCTCAATTAATTACTCAGTAAATTCCTAGTAAATCCTTAGCAAATTATTTAGAAAATTCGAAGTAAATTTTTCAAAATTTCACGGTAAATTACTCAATAAAATCTAAGTAAATTACTCAGTAAATTCTCATTAAATTACACAAAAAATTCTCAGCAAATTATAAAGTAAATTACTTAAAAAATTCCCAGTAAATTCTCAGTAAATTCCTAATTAAATTCCCAAGAAATTCTCAGAAAATTAATCAGTAAATTCTCAATTAATTACTCAGTAAATTCCTTATAAATCCTCAGTAAATTATTTAGAAAATTGGAAGTAAATTTTTCATAATTTCATGGTAAATTACTCAATAAAATCTCAGTAAATTACTAAAAACATTACCCAGTAAATTACTCAGTAAATTCTCAGTAAATTACTTAGTAAATTCTCAGTAAATTACTAATTAAATTCCCAAGAAATTCTCAGTAAATTATTCAGTAAATTCTCAATTAATTACTCAGTAAATTCCTTGTAAATCCTCAGTAAATTATTTAGAAAATTCGAAGTAAATTTTTCATAATTTCATGGTAAATTACTCAATAAAATCTCGGTAAATTACTAAAAACATTACCCAGTAAATTGCCAAGTAAATTACTCAGTAAATTCTCATTAAATTACAATTAAATTACTCAGTAAATTATAAAGTAAATTACTTTGAAAATTCTTAATAAATTCCCAGTACATTCTCAGTAAATTATTTAGTAAATTCTCAGTAAATTCCTAATTAAATTCTGAAGAAATTCCTAGAAAATTATTCAGTAAATTCTCAACAAATTACTTAGTAAATTCCTTGTAAATCCTCAGTAAATTATTTAGAAAATTCGAAACAATTTTTTCATAATTTCACGGTAAATTACACAATAAATTTTCAGTAAATTACTCATTGAATTCTAAGTAAATTACTCAGAACATTACCTAGTAAATCGCTAAATAACTAACTTAGTAAAATATGAGTAAATCACTCAGTAAATTCCCAGTAAATTACTCGGTAAGTTACTCAGTAACTTCTCATTAAATTACTCAGAAAATTCTCAGTAAATTAAAAAGTAAATTACTTCGAAAATTCTCAATAAATTCCCAGTAAATTCTCAGTAAATTACTAAGTAAATTCTCTCTAAATTATTAATTAAATTCCCAAGAAATTCTAAGTAAATTATTCAGTAAGTTCTCAATTAATTACTCAGTAAATTTCGAGTAAATCTCAGTAAATTATTTAGAAAATTCGAAGTAAATTTTTCATAATTTCACGATAAATTAATCAGTAAATTCTCATTAAATTACACAGAAAATTCTCAGTAAATTATAAAGTAAATTACTTTGAAAATTCTTAATAAATTCCCAGTACATTCTCAGTAAATTATTTAGTAAATTCTCAGTAAATTACTAAGTAAATTCTCTCTAAATTATTAATTAAATTCCCAAGAAATTCTCAGTAAATTATTCAGTAAATTCTCAATTAATTACTCAGTAAATTCCTTGTAAATCCTCAGTAAATTATTTAGAAAATTCGATGCAAAATTTTCATAATTTCACGGTAAATTACACAATAAAATCTCAGTGAATTACTCATTGCATTCTCAGTACATTATTCAGAACATTACCTAGTAAATCGCTAAATAAATTACTTACTAAATTCCGAGTAAATCACTCAGTAAATTCTCAGTAAATTACTCGGTAAATTACTCAATAACATCTCATTAAATTACTTTGAAAATTCTCAGTAAATTAAAAAGTAAATTACTTAGAAAATTCTCAATAAATTCAAAGTAAATTCTCTGTAAATAACTAATTAAATTCCCAAGAAATTTTCAGAAAATTATGCAGCAAATTCTCAATTAATTACTCAGTAAATTCCTTGTAAATCCTCAGTAAATTATTTAGAAAATTCGAAGCAAATTTTTCATAATTTCACGGTAAATTACACAATAAAATCTCAGTGAATTACTCATTGAATTCTCAGTACATTATTCAGAACATTACCTAGTAAATCGCTAAATAAATTACTTACTAAATTCTGAGTAAATCACTCAGTAAATTCTCAGTAAATTACTCGGTAAATTACTCAATAACATCTCATTAAATTACTCAGAAAATTCTCAGTAAATTAAAAAGTAAATTACTTAGAAAATTCTCAATAAATTCCCATTAAATTCTCTGTAAATAACTAATTAAATTCCCAATAAATTCTCAGTAAATTATTCAGTAAGTTCTCAATTAATTACTCAGTAAATTCCTAGTAAATCCTCAGCAAATTATTTAGAAAATTCGAAGTAAATTTTTCAAAATTTCACGGTAAATTACTCAATAAAATCTAAGTAAATTACTCAGTAAATTCTCATTAAATTACACAAAAAATTCTCAGTAAATTATAAAGTAAATTACTTAAAAAATTCCCAGTAAATTCCTAATTAAATTCCCAAGAAATTCTCAGAAAATTAATCAGTAAATTCTCAGTTAATTACCCAGTAAATTCCTTATAAATCCTCAGTAAATTATTTAGAAAATTTGAAGTAAAATTTTCATAATTTCACTGTAAATTACTCAATAAAATCTCGGTAAATTACTAAAAACATTACCCAATAAATTGCCAAGTAAATTACTCAGTAAATTCTCATTATATTACAATGAAAATTCTTAGTAAATTACTTAGTAAATTCTCAGTAAATTACTAATTAAATTCCCAAGAAATTCTCAGTAAATTATTCAGTAAATTCTCAATTAGTTACTCAGTAAATTCCTAGTACACCTTCAGAAAATTATTTAGAAAAATCGAAGGAAATTTTTCATAATTTCACGGTAAATTACTCAAGAAAATCTGAGTAAATTACTTAGAACATTACCCAGTAAATTGCTAAGTAAATTACTCGGTAAATTCTCATTAAATTACTCAGAAAATTCTCAGTAAATTATAAAGTAAATTACTTTGAAAATTCTTAATAAATTCCCAGTATATTCTCAGTAAATTATTTACTAAATTCTCAGTAAATTCCTAATTAAATTCTGACGAAATTCCTAGAAAATTATTCAGTAAATTCTTAATTAATTACTTAGTAAATTCCTTGTAAATCCTCAGTAAATTAGTTAGAAAATTCGAAGCAAATTTTTAATAATTTTACGGTAAATTACACAATAAAATTTCAGTAAATTACTCATTGAATTCTCAGTAAATTACTCAGAACATTACCTAGTAAATCGCTAAATAACTAACTTAGTAAAATCTGAGTAAATCACTAAGTAAATTCCCAGTAAATTACTCGGTAAGTTACTCAGTAACTTCTCATTAAATTACTCAGAAATTCTCAGTAAATTAAAAAGTAAATTACTTAGAAAATTCTCAATAAATTCCCAGTAAATTCTCAGTAAATTACTTAGTAAATTCTCAGAAAATTACTAATTAAATTCCCAAGAAATTCTCAGTAAATTCTTCAGTAACTTCCCAATTAATTACTCAGTAAATTCCTAATAAATCCTCAGTAAATTATTTAGAAATTTCGAAGTAAATTTTTCATAAATTCATGGAAAATTACTCAATAAAATCTCAGTAAATTACTCATTGAATTCTCAATAAATTACTCAGAACATTACCTAATAAATTTCTAAGTAAATTACTTAGTAAATTTCGAATAAATCACTCAGTAAATTCCTAGTAAATTCACATTGAATAACTCAGTAAATTCCCAGAAATATCTCAGTAAATTATAAAGTAAATTACTTAGAAAATTCTCAATAAATTCCCAGTAAATTCTCAGTAAATTATTCATCAAATTCTCAACTAATTACTCAGTAAATTCCTAGTAAATCCTCAGCAAATTACTAGTAAATTACTTAGTAAATTCTCCGTAAAGTACTAATTAAATTCCCTTGAAATTCTCAGTAAATTATTCATTAAATTCTCGATTAATTACTCAGTAAATTCCTAATAAGTCCTCAGTAAATTATTTAGAAAATTCGATGTAAATTTTTCATAATTTCGCGGTAAATTACTCAATAAAATCTCTGTAAATTACTCATTGAATTCTCTATAAATAACTCAGAACATTACCCGGGAAAATTGCTAAGAAAATTACTCAGTAAATTCCGAGTAAATCACTCAGAAAATTTCCAGTAAATTGCTCGGTAAATTATTCAGTAAATTCTCATTAAATTACTTAGTAAATTCCCAAAAAATTCTCAGTAAATTATAAAGTAAATTACTTCAAAAATTCTCAGTAAATTACTAATGAAACTCCCAAGAAATTCTCAGTAAATTATTCACTAGATTCTCAATTAATTACTTAGTAAATTCCTGTTTAATCGTCAGCAAATTATTTAGAAAGATCGAAGTAAATTTTTCATAATTCACGGTAAATTACTCAATAAAATCTCAGTAAATTACTCATTGAATTCTCAGTAAATTACTCAAAACATTGTCCTGTAAATTTCTAAGTAAATTACCCAGTAAATTCTCATTAAATTACTCAATAAGTTCCCAGAAAATTTTTAGTAAATTATGAAGTAAATTACTTAGAAAATTCTTAATAAATTCCGAGTAAATTCTCAACAAATTACTTAGAAAATTCTCAGTAAATTACTAATTAAATTCCCAAGGAATTCTCAGTGAATTGTTTAGTAAATTCTCAATTAATTACTCAGTAAATTCCTCGTATCAGTAAATTATATACAAAATTCGAAGTAAATTTTTCTTAATTTCACGGTAAACTACTCAATAAAATATCAGTAAATTACTCATTGAATTCTCAGTAAATTACTCAGAACATTACCCAGTAAATTGCTAAGTAAATTACTAAGTAAATTCCGAGTAAATCACACAGTAAATTCCCAGTAAATTACTCGGTAAATTACTCAGTAAATTCCCAGAAAATTCTTAGTAAATTATAAAGTAAATTACTTAGAAAATTCTCAATAAATTCCCAGTAAATTCTTAGTAAATTCTGAGTAAATTACTAATTAAATTCCTAAGAAATTCTCTGTAAATTATTCTTTAAATTCTCAATTAATTACTCAGTAAATTCCTCGTAAATCCTCAGTAAATTATTTTGAAAATTCGAAGTAAATTTTTCATAATTTCACAGTAAATTACTCAATAAAATCTCAGTATATTACTCATTGAATTCTCAGTAAATTACTCAAAACATTGTCCTGTAAATTTCTAAGTAAATTACCCAGTAAATTCTCATTAAATTACTCAATAAGTTCCCAGAAAATTTTTAGTAAATTATGAAGTAAATTACTTAGAAAATTCTTAATAAATTCCGAGTAAATTCTCAACAAATTACTTAGAAAATTCTCAGTAAATTACTAATTAAATTCCCAAGGAATTCTCAGTGAATTGTTTAGTAAATTCTCAATTAATTACTCAGTAAATTCCTAGTACACCTTCAGAAAATTATTTAGAAAAATCGAAGGAAATTTTTCATAATTTCACGGTAAATTACTCAAGAAATCTGAGTAAATTACTTAGAACATTACCCAATAAATTGCTAAGTAAATTACTCTGTACATTCTCATTAAATTACTCATAAAATTCTCAGTAAATTATAAAGTAAATTACTTTGAAAATTCTTAATAAATTCCCAGTATATTCTCAGTAAATTATTTAGTAAATTCTCAGTAAATTCCTTATTAAATTCTGAAGAAATTCCTAGAAAATTATTCAGTAAATTCTCAATTAATTACTTAGTAAATTCCTTGTAAATCCTCAGTAAATTATTTAGAAAATTCGAAGCAAATTTTTCATAATTTTACGGTAAATTACACAATAAAATTTCAGTAAATTACTCATTGAATTCTCAGTAAATTACTCAGAACATTACCTAGTAAATCGCTAAATAACTAACTTAGTAAAATCTGAGTAAATCACTCAGTAAATTCCCAGTAAATTACTCGATAAGTTACTCAGTAACTTCTCATTAAATTACTCAGAAAATTCTCTCTAAATTACTAATTAAATTCCCAAGAAATTCTCAGTAAATTATTCTGTAAGTTCTCAATTAATTACTCAGTAAATTCCTAGTAAGTCCTCAGTAAATTATTTTGAAAATTCGAAGTAAATTTTTCATAATTTCACGGTAAATTACTCAATAAATCTCAGTAAATTACTCAGTAAATTCTCATTAAATTACACAAAAAATTCTCAGTAAATTATACTGTAAATTACATAGAAAATTCCCAGTAAATTCTCAGTAAATTACTTAGTAAATTCTCAGTAAACTCCTAATTAAATTCCCAAGAAATTCTCAGAAAATTATTCAGTAAATTCTCAATTAATTACTCAGTAAATTCCTTATAAGTCCTCAGTAAATTATTTAGAAAATTCGAAGTAAATTTTTCATAATTTCACGGTAAATTACTCAATAAAATCTCAATAAATTACTCATTAAATTCTCAGTAAATTACTTAGAACATTACTCAGTAAATTGCTAAGTAAATCACTCTGTAAATTCCCAATAAATTACTCAGTAAATTCTCATTAAATTACTTAGCAAATTCTAAGTAAATTCCTAATTAAATTCCCAAGAAATTTTCAAAAAATTATTCAGCAAATTCTCAATTAATTACTCAGTAAATTTCTTGTAAATCCTCTGTAAATTATTTAGAAAATTCGAAGTAAAATTTTCATAATTTCACGGTAAATTACTCAATAAAATCTCACTAAATTACTCATTGAATTCTCAGTAAATTACTCAAAACATTACCCAGTAAATTGCTAAGTAAATTACTCTGTAAATTCTGAGTAAATCACTCCGTAAATTCCTAGTAAATTACTCGGTAAATTATGCAGTAAATTCTCATTGAATCACTCAAAAAATTCTCATTAAATTAACATGTAAATTACTTACAAAATTCTCAATAAATTCCCTGTAAAGTCTCAGTAAATTACTTAGTAAATCCTCAGTAAATTACCAGTTAAATTCCCAAGAAATTCTCAGTAAATTATTCAGTAAATTGTCGATTAATTACTCATTAAATTCCTAGTAAATCCTTAGCAAATTATTTAGAAAATTCGAAGTAAATTTTTCATAATTTCACGGTAAATTACTCAATAAAATCTCAGTAAATTTCTCATTGAATTCTCAGTAAATTACACAGAACATTACCCAGTAAATTGCCAAGTAAATTACTCAGTAAAATCTCATTAAATTACTCAGAAAATTCTCAGTAAATTATAAAGTAAATTACATAGAAAATTCTCAAAAAATTCCTAATTAAATTCCCAAGAAATTCTTAGAAAATTATTCAGTAAATTCCTTGTAAATCCTCAGTAAATTATTTAGAAAATTTGAAGTAAATTTTTCATAATTTCACGATAAATTACTCAATATAATCTCAATAAATAACTCATTGAATTCGCAGTAAATTACAAAGGACATTACCCAGTAAATTGCTAAGTAAATTACACAGTAAATTCCGAATAAATCACTCAGCAAATTGCTCAGAAAATTCTCATTAAATTACTTAGCAAATTCTGTGTAAATTGCTAATTAAATTCCGAAGAAATTCCTAGAAAATTATTCAGTAAATTCTCAATTTATTACTCAGTAAATTCCTTGTAAATCCTCAGTAAATTATTTAGAAGATTCGAAGCAAATTTTTAATAATTTCACGGTAAATTATACAATAAAATCTCAGTAAATTACTCAGAACATTACCCAGTAAATCGCTATGTAAATTACTCAGTAAATTTCGAGTAAATCGCTCAGAAAATTCCCAGTAAATTACTCGGTAAATTACGTAAATTACTCATTCAATTCTCAGTAAATTACTCAGAACATTACCCAGTAAATTGCTAAGTAAATTACTCAGTTAATTCTCATTAAATCACTCAAAAAATTCTCAGTAAATTACTTAATAAATTCTCAGTAAATTCCTAATTAAACTCCCAAGAAATTCTTGGAAAATTGTTCAGTAAATTGTCGATTAATTTCTCAGTAAATTCCTTGTAAATCCTCAGGAAATTATCTAGAAAATTTGAAGTAAATTTTTCATAATTTCACGGTAAATTACTCAATAAAATCTCAGTAAATTACTCATTGAATTCTCAGTAAATTACTCAGAACATTACCTAGTAAATTGCTAAGTAAATTACTCCAAACATTCTGAGTAAATCACTCAGTAAATTCCCATTAAAGTACTCGGTAAATTACTCACTAAATTCTCATTAAATTACTCAGAAAATTCTCTGTAAATTATAAAGTAAATTACTCTGAAATTTCTTAATAAATTCCCGGTAAATTCTCAGTAAATTACTTAGTAAATTCCTAATTAAATTCTGAAGAAATTCTCTGAAAATTATTCAGTAAATTCTCAATTAATTACTCAGTAAATTCCTTGTAAATTCTCAGTAAATTATTTAGAAAATTCAAAGTAAATTCTTCATAATTTCGCCGTAAATTACTAAATAAAATCTCAATAAATTACTCATTGAATTCTCAATAAATTACTCAGAACATTAACCAGTAAATTGCTAAGTAAATTTCCCAGTAAATTCTGAGTAAATCACTCAGTAAATTCCCAGTAAATTACTTAGTAAATTCTCATTAAATTACTTAGTAAATTCTCGGTAAATTCCTAATTACATTCCTAAGAAATTCTCAGAAAATTATTCAGCAAATTCTGAATTAAGTACTCAGTAAATTCCTTGTAAATCCTGAGTAAATTAGTTAGAAAATTCGAGGTAAATTTTTCATAATTTCACGGTAAATTACTCAATAAAATCTTAGTAAATTACTCATTTAATTTTCAGTAAATTACTCAAAACATTACCCTATAAATTGCTAAGTAAATTACTCAGTAAATTTCGAGTAAATCAATCAGTAAATTCCCAGTAAATTACTCGGTAAATTACTCAATAAATTTTCATTAAATTACTCAGAAAATTCTCAGTAAATTAAAAAGTAAATTACATACAAAATTCTCAATAAATTCTCAGTAAATTACTAATTAAATTCCCAAGAAATTCTCAGTAAATTATTCAGTAAATTCTCAATTAATTACTCAGTAAATTCCTAGTTAATCCTCAGTAAATTATTTGGAAAATTCAAATTAAATTTTTCATAATTTCACGGTAAATTACCCAATAAAATCTCAGTAAATTACTCATTCAATTCTCAGTAAATTACTCAGAACATTACCCAGTAAATTGCTAAGTAAATTACTCAGTTAATTCTCATTAAATCACTCAAAAAATTCTCAGTAAATTACTTAATAAATTCTCAGTAAATTCCTAATTAAACTCCCAAGAAATTCTTGGAAAATTGTTCAGTAAATTGTCGATTAATTTCTCAGTAAATTCCTTGTAAATCCTCAGGAAATTATCTAGAAAATTTGAAGTAAATTTTTCATAATTTCATGGTAAATTAATCAATATAATCTCAATAAATTACTCATTGAATTTTCAGTAAATTACTAAGAACATTACCCAGTAAATTGCTGAGTAAATTGCTCATTAAATTTCGAGTAAATCACTCAGTAAATTCCCAGTAAATTCTCATTAAATTACTTAGTAAATTCTCAGTAAATTCCTAATTAAATTCCGAAGAAATTCCTTGAAAATTATTCAGTAAATTCTCAATTAATTACTCAGTATATTACTCAGAACATTACCCAGTAAATTGCTAAGTAAATTTGTCAGTAAATTCCGAGTAAATCACTCAGTAAATTACTTAGTAAATCCTCAGTAAATTACTAGTTAAATTCCCAAGAAATTCTCAGTAAATTATTCAGTAAATTCTCAATTAATTACTCAGTAAATTCCTATTAAATCCTCAGCAAATTATTTAGAAAATTTGAAGTAAATTTTTCATAATTTCACGGTAAATTACTCAATATAATCCCAATAAATAACTCATTGAATTCGCAGTAAATTACTAAGGACATTACCCAGTAAATTGCTAAGTAAATTACTCAGTAAATTCTGAGTAAATCACTCAGTAAATTACTCAAAAAAATCTCATTAAATTAC
This sequence comes from Camellia sinensis, assembly GCF_004153795.1. Lineage (NCBI taxonomy): Eukaryota > Viridiplantae > Streptophyta > Magnoliopsida > Ericales > Theaceae > Camellia > Camellia sinensis. The sequence continues at coordinate 91,941 of NW_021027898.1, forward strand.
ATAGTAAATTCTCTGTCAATTCCTAATTCAATTCTGAAGAAATTCCTAGAAAATTATTCAGTAAATTCTCAATTAATTACTCAGTAAATTATTTAGAAAATTCGAAGCAAATTTTTCATAATTTCACGGTAAATTACACAATAAAATCTCAGTAAATTACTCACTGAATTCTCAGTAAATTACTCAAAACATTACCCAGCAAATCGGTAAGTAAATTCCTCAGTCAATTCCGAGTAAATCACTCAGTAAATTCCCAGTAAATTACTCGGTAAATTACTCAGTAAACTACTTAGTAAATTCTCAGTAAATTCTAATTAAATTCCCAAGAAATTTTCAGAAAATTATTTAGCAAATCCTCAATTAAGTACTCAATAAATTCTTTGTAAATCCTCAGTAAATTATTTAGAAAATTTGAAGTAAATTTTTCATAATTTCACGATAAATTACTTAATAAAATCTCAGTAAATTACTCATTGAATTCTCAGTGAATTACTCAAAACATTAACTAGTAAATTACTTAGTAAATTCTGAGTAAATCACTCCGTAAATTCCCCGTAAATTACTCGGTAAATTACGCAGTAAATTCTCAGTAAATTACTTAGAAAATTCTTAGTAAATTATAATGTAAATTACTTACAAAATTCTCAATAAATTCCCTGTAAATTCTCAGTAAATTACTTAGTAAATTCTCAGTAAATTACTAATTAAATTCCCAAGAAATTCTCCGTAAATTATTCAATAAGTTCTCAATTAATTACTCAGCAAATTCCTAGTAAATCCTCAGTAAATTTTTCATAATTTCACGGTAAATTACTCAATAAAATCTCAGTAAATTACTCATAACATTACCCAGTTAATTACTCAGTAAATTCTCATTAAATTACACAGAAAATTCCCAGTAAATTATAAAGTGAATTACTTAGAAAATTCCCAATAAATTCCCAGTAAATTACTTAGTAAATTCTTAGCAAATTCCTAATTAAATTCCCAAGAAATTCTCAGAAAATTATTCAAAAAATTCTCAATTAATTTCTCAGTAAATTCCTTATAAATCCTCAGTAAATTATTTAGAAAATTCGAAGTAAATTTTTCATAATTTCCTGGTAAATTACTCAATAAAATCTCAATAAATTACTCACTGAATTCTCAGTAAATTACTCAGAACATTACTCAGTAAATTGCTAAGTAAATTACTCAGTAAATTCCCAGAAAATCACTCAGTAAATTTCCAGTAAATTACTCAGTAAATTCTAATTAAATTCCCAAGAAATTTTCAGAAAATTATTCAGCAAATTCTCAATTAAGTACTTAATAAATTCTTTGTAAATCCTCAGTAAATTATTTAGAGAATTCGAAAGAAATTTTACTTAATTTCACGGGAAATTACACAATAAAATCTCAGTAAATTGCGCATTGAATTCCTAGTAAATTACTCGAAACATTACCTAGTAAATTGGTAAGTAAATTACTTAGTAAATTCCGAGTAAATCACTCCGTAAATTCCAAGTAAATTACTAGGTAAATTACGCAGTAAATTCTCATTAAATTACTCAGAAAATTCTCAGTAAATTAAAATGTAAATTACTTACAAAATTCTCAATAAATTCCCTATAAATTCTCAGTAAATTACTTAGTAATTCCTCAGTAAATTACTAGTTAAATTCCCCAAAAATTCTCTGTAAATTACTCAGTAAATTCTCAATTAATTACTCAGTAAATTCCTAGTAAATCTTCAGCAAATTATTTAGAAAATTCAAAGTAAATTTTTCATAATTTCACGGTAAATTACTCAATAAAATCTCAGTAAATTTCTCATTGAATTCTCAGTAAATTACTCAGTAAATTCTCATTAAATTACTTAGAAAATTCTCAGTAAATTATAAAGTAAATTACTTAGAAAATTCTCAATAAATTCCCAGAAAATTCTCAGTAAGTCACTTAGTAAATTCTCAGAAAATTCCTAATGAAATTCCCAAGAAATTCTTAGAAAATTATTCAATAAATTCTCAATTAATTACTCAGTAAATTCCTTGTAAATCCTCAGTAAATTATTTAGAAAATCCGAAGTAAATTTTTCATAATTTCACGGTAAATTACTCAATATAATCTCAATAAATAACCCATTGAATTCTCAGTAAATTATTCAGAAAATTCTCATTAAATTACTTAGTAAATTCTCTGTAAATTCCTAATTAAATTCGGAAGAAATTCCTAGAAAATTATTCAGTAAATTCTCAATTAATTACTCAGTAAATTCCTTGTAAATCCACAGTAAATTATTTTTAAAACTTGAAGCAAATTTTTCATAATTTCACGGTAAATTACTCAATAAAATCTCAGTAAATTACTCACTAAATTCTTAGTAAATTACTCAGAACATTACCTAGTAAATCGCTAAGTAAACTACTCAGTAAATTCCGAGTAAATCACTCAGTAAATTCGCAGGAAATTACACGGTAAATTACTCAGTAACTTCTCATTAAATTACTCAGAAAATTCTCAGTAAATTAAAAAGTAAATTACTTAGAAAATTCTCAACAAATTCCCAGTAAATTCTCAGTAAATTACTTAGTAAATTCTCTGTAAATTACTAATTAAATTCCCGAGAAATTCTCAGTAAATTATTCAGTAAGTTCTCAATTAATTACTCAGTAAACTCCTAGTAAATCCTCAGTAAATTATTTAGAAAATTCGAAGTAAATTTTTCATAATTTCACGGTAAGTTACTCAATAAAATCTCAGTAAATTACTCAGAACATTACCCAGTAAATTGCCAAGTAAATTACTCATTAAATTCTCATTAAATTACTCAGAAAATTCTCAGTAAATTATGAAGTAAATTACTTAGAAAATTTTCAATAAATTCCCCGTAAATTCTCATGAAGTCACTTAGTAAATTCTCAGAAAATTCCTAATTAAATTCCCAAGAAATTCTTAGAAAATTATTCAGTAAATTCTCAATTAATTACTCAGTAAATGCCTTGTAAATCCTCCGTAAATTATTTAGAAAATTCGAAGTAAATTTTTCATAATTTCACGGTAAATTACTCAATATAATCTCAATAAATAACTCATGGAATTCTCAGTAAATTACTCAGAACATTACTCAGTAAATTCCGTGTAAATCACTTAGTAAATTACTCAGAAAATTCTCATTAAATTACTTAGTAAAATCTCTGTAAATTCCTAATTAAATTCCCAAGAAATTCTCAGTAAGTTCTTAATTAATTACCCAGTAAATTCTTAGTAAATTACTTAGTAAATTCTCTGTAAATTACTAATTAAATTCCCAAGAAATTCTCAGTAAATTATTCAGTAATTTCTCAATTAATTACTCGGTAAATTCCTAGTAAATCCTCAGTAAGTTATTTAGAAAATTCGAAGTAAATTTTTCATAATTTCACGGTAAATTACTCAATAAAATCTCAGTAAATTACTCAAAACATTACCCAGTAAACTACTCAGAAAATTCTCATTAAATTACACAGTAAATTCTCAGTAAATTATAAAGTAAATTACTGAGAAAATTTCCAATAAATTCCCAGTAAATTCTCAGTAAATTACTTAGTAAATTCTCAGCAAATTCCTAATAAAATTCCCAAGAAATTCTCAGAAAATTATTTAGAAAATTCTCAATTAATTACTCAGTAAATTCCTTATAAATCCTCAGTTAATTATTTAGAAAATTCGAAGTAAATTTTTCATAATTTCACGGTAAATTACTCAATAAAATCTCAATAAATTACTTATTGAATTCTCAGTGAATTACTCAGAACATTACTCAGTAAATTGCTAAGTAAATTACTCAGTAAATTCTGAGTAAATCACTCATTAAATTCCAAGTAAATTACTCAGTAAATTCCTAATTAAATTCCCAAGAAATTTTCAGAAAATTATTCAGCAAATTCTCAATTAAGTACTCAATAAATTCCTTGTAAGTCCTCAGTAAATTATTTAGAAAATTCAAAGTAAATTTTTCATAATTTCACAGAAAATTACTCAATAAAATCCCAGTAAATTACTCATTGAATTCTCAGTAAATTACTTAAAACATTACCTAGTAAATTGCTAAGTAAATTACTTAGTAAATTCTGAGTAAATCACTCCGTAAACTCTCTGTAAATTACTCGATAAATTACGCAGTAAATTCTCATTAAATTACTCAGACAATTGTCAGCAAATTAAAATGTAAATTACTTACAAATTTCTCAATAAAATTCCTGTAAATTCTCAGTAAATTACTAGTTAAATTCCCAAGAAATTCTCAGTAAATTATTCAGTAAACTCTAAATTAATTACTCGGTAAATTGCTAGTAAATCTTCAGCAAATTATATAGAAAATTCGAAGTAAATTTTTCATAATTTCACGGTAAATTACTCAATTAAATCTCAGTAAATTACTCAAAACATTACCCAGTAAACTACTCAGAAAATTCTCATTAAATTACTTTGTAAATTCCCAGTAAATTCCTAATTAAATTCTGAAGGAATTCCTAGAAAATTATTCAGTAAATTCTCAATTAATTACTCAGTAAATTCCTTGTAAATCCTCAGTAAATTATTTAGAAAATTTGAAGTAAATTTTTCATAATTTCATGGTAAATTACTCAATATAATCTCAGTAAATAACTCATTGCATTCTCAGTAAATTACTAAGAACATTACCCAGTAAATTGCTAACTAAATTACTCAGTAAATTTTGAGTAAATTACTCAGAAAATTCTCATTAAATTACTTTGTAAATTCTCAGTAAATTCCTAATTAAATTCTGAAGGAATTCCTAGAAAATTATTCAGTAAATTCTCAATTAATTACTGAGTAAATTCCTTGTAAATGCTCAGTAAATTATTTAGAAAATTCGAAGCAAATTTTTCATAATTTCACGGTAAATTACACAATAAAATCTCAGTAAATTACTCACTGAATTCTCAGTAAATTACTCAGAACATTACCCAGTAAATCGCTAAGTAAATTACTCAGTAAATTCCGAGTAAATCACTCAGTAAATTCCCAGTAAATTACTCGGTAAATTACTCAGTAACTTCTCATTAAATTACTCAGAAAATTCTCAGTAAATAAAAAAGTAAATTACTTAGAAAATTCTCAATAAATTCCTAGCAAATTCTCAGTAAATTACTTAGTAAATTCTCTGTAAATTACTAATTAAATTCCCAAGAAATTATCAGTAAATTATTTAGTAAGTTCTCAACTAATTACTCAGTATATTCCTAGTAAATCCTCAATAAATTATTTAGAAAATTCGAAGTAAATTTTTCATAATTTCACGGTAAATTACTCAATAAAATCTCAGTAAATTACTCAAAACATTACCCAGTAAATTACTCAGTAAATTCTAATTAAATTACACAGAAAATTCTCAGTAAATTATAAAGTAAATTACTGAGAAAATTCCCAGTAAATTCTCAGTAAATTACTTAGTAAATTCTCAGCAAATTCCTAATTAAATTCCCAAGAAATTCTCAGAAAATTATTCAGTAAATTCTCAATTAATTACTTAGAAAATTCCTTATAAATCCTCCGTAAATTATTCAGAAAATTCAAAGTAAATTTTTCATAATTTCACTGTAAATTACTCAATAAAATCTGAATAAATTACTCATTGAATTCTCAGTAAATTACTCAGAACATTACTCAGTAAATTGCTAAGTAAATTACTCAATAAATTCTGAGTAAATCACTCAGTAAATTCCCAGTAAATTACTCAGTAAATTCTCATTAAATTACTTAGTAAATTCTCAGTAAATTCCTAATTAAATTCCCAAGAAATTTTCAGCAAATTCTCAATTAAGTACTCCGTAAATTCCTTGTATATCCTCAGTAAATTATTTAGAAAATTCGAAATAAATTTTTCACAATTTCATGGTAAATTACTCAATAAAATCTCAGTAAATTACTCATTGAATTCTCTGTAAATTACTCAAAACATTACCCAGTAAATTGCTAAGTAAATTACTCAGTAAATTCCGAGTAAATCACTCCGTAAATTCCCATTAAATTACTTGGTAAATCACGCAGTAAATTCTCATTAAATTACTAGTAAATTGCTAAGTAAATTACTCAGTAAATTCCGAGTAAATCACTCCGTAAATTCCCATTAAATTCTCATTAAATTACTCAGAAAATTCTCAGTAAATTAAAATGTAAATTACTTACAAAATTCTCAATAAATTCCCTGTAAATTCTCAGTAAATTACTTAGTAAATCCTCAGTAAATTACTAGTGAAATTCCCAAGAAATTCTGAGTAAATTATTCAGTATATTCTGAATTAATTACTCAGTAAATTCCTAGTAAATCTTCAGAAAATTATTTAGAAAATTCGAAGTAAATTTTTCATAATTTCACGGTAAGTTACTCAATAAAATCTAAGTAAATTTCTCATTGAATTCTCAGTAAATTACTCAGAACATTACCCAGTAAATTGCCAAGTAAATTACTCAGTAAATTCTTATTAATGTACTCAGAAAATTCTCAGTAAATTATAAAGTAAATTACATAGAAAATTCTCAATAAATTCCCAGTAAATTCTCAGTAAGTCACTTATTAAATTCTCAGAAAAATCCTAATTAAATTCCCAAGAAATTCTTAGAAAATTATTCAGTAAATTCTCAATTAATTACTCACTAAATTCCATGTAAATCCTCAGGAAATTATTTAGAAAATTCGAAGTAAATTTTTCATAATTTCACGGTAAATTACGCAATATAATCTCAATAAATAACTCATTGAGTTCTCAGTAAATTACTCAGAAAATTCTCATTAAATTACTTAGTAAATTCTCTGTAAATTCCTAATTAAATTCTGAAGAAATTCCTAGAAAATTATTCAGTAAATTCTCAATTAATTACTGAATAAATTCCTAGTAAATCCTCAGTAAATTATTTAGAAAATTCGAAGCAAAATTTTCACAATTTCACAGTAAATTACACAATAAAATCTTAGTAAATTACTCACTGAATTCTCAGTAAATTACTCAGAACATTACCTAGTAAATCGCTAAGTAAATTACTCAGTAAATTCCGAGTAAATTACTCAGTAACTTCTTATTAAATTACTCAGAAAATTCCCAGTAAATTAAAAAGTAAATTACTTAGAAAATTCTTAATAAATTCCCAATAAATTCTCTGTAAATTACTAATTAAAATGCCAAGAAATTCTCCGTCAATTATTCAGTAAGTTCTCAATTAATTACTCAGTAAATTCCTAGTAAATCCTCAGTAAATTATTTAGAAAATTCGAAGTAAATTTTTCACAATTTCATGGTAAATTACTCAATAAAATCTCAGTAAATTACTCAGAACATTACCCAATAAATTGCCAAGTAAATCACTCAGTAAATTCACATTAAATTACACAGAAAATTCTCAGTAAATTATAAAGTAAATTACATAGAAAATTGTCAATAAATTCTCAGTAAATTACTTAGTAAATTCTCAATAAATTCCTAATTAAATTCCCAAGAAATTCTCAGAAAATTATTCAGTAAATTCTCAATTAATTACTCAGTAAATTCCTTATAAATCCTCAGTTAATTATTAAGAAAACTCGAAGTAAATTTTTCATAATTTCACGGTAAATTACTCAACAAAATCTCAATAAATTACTCAGAACATTACCCAGTAAATTGCTAAGTAAATTACTCAATAAATTCTGAGTAAATCACTCAGTAAATTCCCTGTAAATTCTCCTTAAATGACTTAGTAAATTCTCAGTAAATTCCTAATTAAATTCCCAAGAAATTCCCAGAAAATTATGCAGCAAATTCTCAATTATGTACTCAGTAAATTCCTTGTAAATCCTCAGTAAATTATTTTGAAAATTTGAAGTAAATTTTTCATAATTTCACGGTAAATTACTCAATAAAATCTTAGTAAATTACTCATTGAATTCTCAGTAAATTACTCAAAACATTACCCATTAAATTGCTAAGTAAATTACTCAGTAAATTACGCAGTAAATTCTCATTAAATTACTCAGAAAATTCTCAGTAAATTAAAATGCAAATTACTTACAAAATTCTCAATAAATTCCCTGTAAATTCTCAGTAAATTATTTAGTAAATCCTCAGTAAATTACTAGTTAAATTCCCAAGAAATTCTCAGCAAATTATTCAGCAAAATTCTCAATTAATTACTCACTAAATTCCTAGTAAATCCTCAGCAAATTATTTAGAAAATTCGAAGTAAATTTTTCATAATTTCACGGTAAATTACACAATAAAATCTCAGTAAATTTATCATTGAATTCTCAGTAAATTTCCCAGAACATTACCCAGTAAATCGCCAAGTAAATTACTTAGTAAATTCTCATTAAGTTACTCTGAAAATTCTCAGTAAATTATAAAGTAACTTACTTAGAAAATTCTCAATAAATTCCCAGTAAATTCTCAGTAAGTCACTTAGTAAATTCTCAGAAAATTCCTAATTAAATTCTCAAGAAATTCTTAAAAAATTATTCAATAAATTCTCAATTAATTACTCCGTAAATTCCTTGTAAATCCTCAGTAAATTATTTAGAAAATTCGAAGTAAATTTTTCATAATTTCACGGTAAATTACACAATATAATCTCAATAAATAACTCATTGAATTTTAAGTAAATTACTAAGAACATTACCTAGTAAATTGCTAAGTAAATTAGTCAGTAAATTCCAAGTAAATCACTCAGTAAATTACTCAGAAAATTCTCATTAAATTAATTATTAAATTCTCTGTAAATTCCTAATTAAATTCTGAAGAAATTCCTAGAAAATTATTCAGTAAATTCTCAATTAATTACTTAGTAAATTCCTTGTAAATCCTCAGCAAATTATTTAGAAAATTCGATGCAAATTTTTCATAATTTCACGGTAAATTACACAATAAAATCTCAGTAAATTACTCACTGAATTCTCAGTAAATTACTCAGAATATTTCCCAGTAATTCGCTAAGTAAATTACTCAGTAAATTCTGAATAAATCACTCAGTAAATTCCCAGTAAATTACTCGGTAAATTACTCAGTAACTTCTCATTAAATTACTCAAAAAATTCTCAGTAAATTAAAAAGTAAATTACTTAAAAAATTCTCAATAAATTCCCAGTAAATTCTCAGTAAATTACTTAGTAAATTCTCTATAAATTACTAATTAAATTCCCAAGAAATTATGTGTGAATTATTCAGTAAGTTCTCAATTAATTACTCTGTAAATTCCTAGTAAATCCTCGGTAAAATATTTAGAAAATTCGAAGTAAATTTTTCATAATTTCACAGTAAGTTACTCAATAAAATCTCAGTAAATTACTCAGAACATTACCCAGTAAATTGCCAAGTAAATTCTCATTAAATTACACAGAAAATTCTCAGTAAATTATAAAGTAAATTACTTATTAAATTCTCAGTAAACTCCTAATTAAATTCACAAGAAATTCTCAGAAAATTATCTAGTAAATTCTCAATTAATTACTTCGTAAATTCCTTATAAATCCTCAGTAAATTATTTAGAAAATTCGAAGTAAATTTTTCATAATTTCACGGTAAATTACTCAATAAAATCTCAATAAATCACTCATTGGATTCTCCGTAAATTACTCAGAACCATACTCAGTAAATTGCTATGTAAATTACTCAGTAAATTCTGAGTAAATAACTCCGTAAATTCCCAGTAAATTACTTAGTAAATTCTCATTAAATTACTTACTAAATTCTCAGTAAATTCCTAATTAAATTCCCAAGAAATTTTCAGAAAATTACTCAGAAAATTCTCAATTAATTACTCAGTAAATTCTTAGTAAATACTCAGTAAATTATTTAGAAAATTCGAAGTAAATTTTTCATAATTTCACGGTAAATTACACAATAAAATCTCAGTAAATTACTCAGAACATTACCCAGTAAATTGCCAAGTAAATTACTCAGTAAATTCTCATTAAATTACTCAGAAAATTCTCAGTAAATTATATAGTAAATTACTTAGAAAATTCTCAATAAATTCAAAGTAAATTCTCAGTAAGTCACTTAGTAAATTCTCAGAAAATTCCTAATTAAATTCCCAAGAAATTCTTAGAAAATTATTCAGTAAATTCTCAATTAATTACTCAGTAAATTCCTTATAAATCATCAGTAAATTATTTAGAAAATTCGAAGTAAATTTTTCATAATTTCACGGTAAATTGCTCAATAAAATCTCAATAAATTACTTATTGAATTCTCAGTAAGTTACTCTAAACATTACTCTGTAAATTGCTAAGTAAATTACTCAGTAAATTTTGAGTAAATCACTCAGTAAGTTCCCCGTAAATTACTCAGTAAATTCTCATTAAATTACTTAGTAAATTCTCAGTAAATTCCTAATTAAATTCCCAAGAAATTTTCAGAAATTATTCAGCAAGTTCTCAATTAATTACTCAGTAAATTCTTTGTCAATCCTCAGTAAATTATTTAGAAAATTCACAGAAATTTTTCATAATTTCATGGTAAATTACTCAATAAAATCTCAGTAAATTACTCATTGAATTCTCAGTAAATTACTCAAAACATTAACAAGTAAATTACTCAATAAATTGTGAGTAAATCACTCCGTAAATTCCCAATAAATTACTCGGTAAATTACACAGTAAATTCTCATTAAATTACTCAAAAAATTCTCAGTAAATTAAAAAGTAAATTAGTTAAAAAATTCTCAATAAATTCCTAGTAAATTCTCAGTAAATTACTTAGTAAATTCTCTGTAAATTACTAATTAAATTCCAGAGAAATTCTCAGTAAATTATTCAGTAAGTTCTCAATTAATTACTCAGTAAATTCCTAGTAAATCCTCAGTAAATTATTTAGAAAATTTGAAGAAAATTTTTCATAATTTCACGGTAAATTACTCAATAAAATCTCAGCAAATTACTCAGAATATTACCCAGTAAATTGCCAAGTAAATTACTCAGTAAATTCTCATTAAATTACACAGAAAATTCTCAGTAAATTATAAAGTAAATTACATAGAAAATTCCAAGTAAATTCTCAGTAAACTCCTAATTAAATTCCCAAGAAATTCTCAGAAAATTATTCAGTAAATTCCTTTTAAATCCTCAGTAAATTATTTGGAAAATTCGAAGTAAATTTTTCATAATTTCATGGTAAATTACTCAATAAAATCTCAATAAATTACTCATTGAATTCTCCGTAAATTACTCAGAACCATACTCAGTAAATTGCTAAGTAAATTACTCAGTAAATTCTAAGTAAATAACTCCGTAAATTCCCAGTAAATTTCTCCGTAAATTCTCATTAAATTGCTTACTAAATTCTCAGTAAATTCCTAATTAAATTCCCAAGAAATTTTCAGAAAATTATTCAGCAAATTCTCAATTAATTACTGAGTAAATTCTTAGTAAATACTCAGTAAATTATTTAGAAAATTCGAAGTAAATTTTTCATAATTTCACGATAAATTACTCAATAAAATCTCAGTAAATTACTCAGAACATTACCCAGTAAATTACCAAGTAAATTACTCAGTAAATTCTCATTAAATTACTCAGAAAATTCCTAATTAAATTCCCAAGAAATTCTTAGAAAATTATTCAGTAAATTCTCAATTAATTACTCAATAAATTCCTTATATATCATTAGTAAATTATTTAGAAAATTCGAAGTAAATTTTTCATAATTTCACGGTAAATTATCACGGTAAATTTTTCACGGTAAATTAAGAATGAGGAGATAATTTCACGGTAAATTATCACGGTAAATTTTTCACGGTAAATTTTTCACGGTAAATTATCACGGTAAATTCGAAGTAATTTCACGGTAAATTATCACGGTAAATTTTTCATAATTTCACGGTAAATTTTTCATTAGTAAACCTCTCCTGAAAAGCATTTACAAACGCCTCCTAAAGTACCGACCAACACAGCCTTCTTCATACTTCACCATTGATCCGCATCTCCCTTCAGTTGGAAGGATGCCAGGTCATTTCAGTGCTCCGTCCTCGATGCCAAGCATCTCGAAGTCTTACTTCATTTGCTCTAGCCCATTCATCAGCCTTCAGTTGGCTCCTTCGGATCCCGACAAAACTCATCCGGATTAGACCGGAAAAAACTCCCTCTTCAAGAAAGAAGGCCCTGCCTCAGCTGCCTGATTCCCTGCTCTAAGAATACCCAAAGCTCCTGCTATCTCTCTGGCCAAGGCACCCATAGCCTGCTGACCACTGGCTCGGCCACATTGGCCTGGCCAACACCCTCCTGCACTGCCGAGATCTCACCCTGTAAACGGTACTTCCTGCCTCGCAGGTCTACCACCGCAGCATCTTCCTCTCCTGACTCGTCCTGACATCCTAATAAAAGTAGGTACACAGAACATATAGCACATTCATAAATGTGCCGAAACTTATAACAACTCACGTCCTATGCATGGACAACTGTAATTCACTCCACATAAGCACATAAGCACATAAGCACATACGAATTCATTTCCGGATAATGATAGTCCCGAAAGCGTTACTAGAGTTCCGGTTTAGAAACACATTGATCAAGTGCTTTTCCAACAAAGACTCCCAGAAACCCAAGGATCCAATCAACATCCTTAGAAATTAATCCCATACCCACATAGTCACATAAGCATGGTTATCAAGTAAGCACATAGCATATGATACTACATCTAAGTCTCTATCAAGCGAGACAAACCCATTGTGATCCTAATCACTTCCCACGTACCCAAAGTATTCGACCCGGAGTACGCGTCTGATACCAAGTTGTAACGCCCTCAAAATAATAACATTTTAAACCCAACAAATAAGACATGCATTGATATTCAAAAGTTCCACATTCTTTCACTTCTCAGAATTTCATTACAAAAAATATTACATGATACAGGTAAAGCAAATGCCCTACGGGCTTAACAGCTTTCCAAGTTAACCTTGGTTACAACCAAAGAGTACTAACCACATTACACATTAAGCGCCTTGCGTTTGAATCTCACATGTTAATAGCATGGCAGAAGGAAGTAGGAAGGGGGCGAGCGGAGAGGAAGTTGGTCCACGGCACGTGGAGCCTTCCCAAGCTATGTCCTGGAGCTTATGTTTTTGATGCTTTTGTTGCTGTTATGGTTGTTCTTGGTGTGGGTTTGGCTTATAAAGGTGGTTTTTGGTTTC
>NW_021027900.1:0-46875 GCF_004153795.1 Camellia sinensis
CTCGTACCTAAGTTCCCAAGCCGAGACAATCTTGGTGGTGACGGACACGTGGCCTTTGGCACGAGTCATGGATTTTCTAAATTTTCCAAAATATTTAGGTGGCGACTTTGTATCTGGCAAAGTAGTCCATTTTTTATAATTTTATTCAAAATCAATTTTCTAAAAGATTTGTCGGATTGGGACTCTTTGGTGTTTATCTATTTCACATTGCACTTGTAAGATCAAATTCAGAACCACGGAAGTCTAATACTGTAGGGCTTATTCGTCTTCCGAAAGGAGGCACAAAAAAGTTGAGTTACAATTTCTGGTGACTCTACTGGGAATTTAGAGAACTTGACTCGAGCTTCATGATATGTAATTTTATCTACACTTATATATTTCTTTGCATTGCATTTGCATTGGTGCGCTTAAGTCATTGTGTTTGCCATCTGCTATTCCTGGACAGTTTGCCGGAGGCTTGCCCAAAAGCTTGCCAAAAGGCTGACCGGTCATGGGCTCTGCCATGATGGGGAACACAACCTTTGGATCTAGACTACCGCTATACCTTTTGATCCTCCTTTCACTTCTCAGTGTTAGGTGTGAGAGGTATATCAGGTAGTCTTGTCGAGGCACCCTTTTTGACCATTTGGCCTAGCTGCATATAGTAAAGCTATAGTGACTGTTCCAAACTACGACAGGATACTCACCCAAAATGCAGGATTGTATGAAACTGCTTGATTGAAGTAGTGAAACCTTAGATCTTGTCAAAGCTAGGACAAGGTAACCTTACCCCCTCATAGGGGTGTTTTGGCTCTCTTTACCTAGCATGTGCTTTGCAGTGAAACTGTACAGTGGTGCTTCATATTAGTGGTACAGTTGGTATCTATTTTGGTGCAGCATTCAGTGTAGAGTACAGTCATTCAGTTGTGATCATATCTGTTCTAGTGACATTGGGCTAAGGTGCTGTTTGTTTTCTCTTTTGTTAGGTAGTCTTGGAACCAAAGCTTCAAAAGGCTCCGACATCCCCCGGGTACTTTGGACTCGTGTCGATAGACTTTGTAAGGCCAAGGACCTAGTTCAGGGGCAACCAGTGTTTGCTTCACTGTCACTGGTTACAAGACAGAGGAGAATCAGGCAAAGTTTACCAATCTAGTTCCTACAGCAGTCATGCCTCGGCTCACCTGTGTCTAGTCCAATTTGGCAACAATCATCTACTCCCAACCCAGCACGAGACCAATCACCTATTCCAATGGTCGGCCAGTATGGAAGAACTGATACACCACCTGCAACAGAAAGTTAAGACACTGCAACATGATGCGGTCCGTCAAGCCGAGGTTATAGCCCGTCAGTCTAAGGTTATAACCAGGCTACAACAACAACAACCACAGCCAGCAGCGGCCTCTGCATCACATGTACCCACCGTAGCTATCCCTGTGCCCTGTGCCACTGCTAATACTGCCAATGTCCAAGAAAACCAGGGCAATTCAATAGAGCCAATCTCAACACAAACCTCCAAATCTCCGTTCAAGTTTAAGGTTGATCCAACTGCATTAAGGTCAATAAACTAGAAAAATTATTCAAGAGAGCGCAAGGGGTTAACTCCATCCTGGACATAGAGGATGGATACACTGATTCTGCCGTTACATTATCGAATCTGTTTAAAATGTCACACATTGATTGTTTTGATAGCTTTGGGGATCTGATGGTCCACTTGTGATTATTTTCTGATATCTTACGGCCAATGGGCTTAACTAGACCACAAAAGCTATCTCTCTTTGGTCCCACCATGTTAGGTATACCGGCCATTTGGTATGCTAAGTTGGAAGATTCCGTCAAACAGAATTGGGAAGAGATGGTAGAGGCCTTAATTGTTAGTACTCTTACAATACACAGATTGAGGTCATAACTCGTGATCCCGAGGCAACCCGTCAAGAGTCGAAGGAGGGTTTCTCTGAGTTTGTGACGAGATGGAGGGCCAAAGCCTCGATGATGACCACGAGACCTTTCGAGAAGGATCATATAAGAATGATTATTTAGAATTTTCATGGCAAGTTGGTGCAGAAGATGATTGTTCTACGTCTATTTACCTTTACAGAGCTTCATGAAATGGGTGTTCAAATCGAGGATGCCATCAGATAAGGGATCATTGTGAAAGATAATGAGCCTTTGAAGAAGAATGTTGTTCACAGTTCCAATGCTACTACAAGTGGTAGCAGAGTTGTGAAATGCTCAGAAGTAAACACTGTCACCACTCCCATCAATACCCAGAAACCCACCACTTCAACTCGGCCCCAAGCTCGAAATTTTCATCCCCTTTACATGAGTCTCTCTCAAGCCTTGAAAATGCTGCTAGAAAAGGGATACCTAGAGCTCCTAGAACCCTAACCCCTCCCAAATCCTCTTCCACCAAGATATGACCCCGCTAAATACTGTGTCTATTATCAGCAGCACGGTCATAATACAAACCGTTGCATCCGTCTTTGTCATAAGATTCAGGATCTTATTGACGAAGAGATCATAGCTCCACCAAAAGAACCTCAAGCCACCACTAACCCATTATCTTCACACCTCAACCTAATCCATACACTACCATCCACCTACAACCCCAGCATATGCATCACCCTGGCCCATTTACCCAAGCCTGAGGTGTTCATTCTAGAAAGCACGGACTTGTGTATGATGGATGCACTTGAACCCCAATTATCTCAAACCCATGAACCCATTACTTCTGAGCTAATGAGTATGATTGAAGATCTTCAAAGAACTGTGGCAGATTTAGCCTTTGGGATTTTGGCTCCATCATCGACCACATCACATGCCAGAAATTTCACGCCAAAAGGCTTCCCAATCTTGGGGCGAGCTGGAATTGAAAATGGCCAACCTGAAGCTATCTCAAGTCTGGGTGATGACATGTCAACAACTAGGCTTTGCTCCGATATAACGATCTAATTCCTTGGCAAAGTGGAGGCAAGGGGCAAGAACAAAGCCGGGGCAAGTATTGGTCCTTATGAACAGCTTCAATGGGCTATTAAGGCGTTGATGGTCAAAGGGCCGAACAAACAACAAGTGCTTGCAGTTGTTACAAAGGCTATGGATGACACTTTTGTCGCTCAGGTTGTGAGCATTTTAAATCCAGGGATAAACCATGAAAAGGGTTGTCGTACTAAAAACATCCCTTTCAGCTCCAATCCTACGCCCATAAAAGGTCATCAAACCCAATCAACACCTGCCAACCCCTCTATCAACCCTAGCAGGACTGAAAACCATACCTTTAATCCCCTTTACATGACCTTGTCCAAAGCTCTCCAAATCCTCATAAGACAAGGCCATATCAAACCCCTTGACCCTCGGCCTCACCCTAATCCCCTTCCAGCCAGGCATAATGCTGCCAAGTACTGTGCCTTCCATCAACAAATCAGCTATGACACTAACGGTTGTTTTCGTCTTCTCCATGAAGTTCAAGATCTGATTGACAATAAGGTCATCATTTCACCGGGTCCTACAAAGTCTATCGGTGCTGGATCAATGAACTTGGGGGATAATGTGACTATGTGATCGGGGATGAACCACCTATTGATGGCGCTCATTTTACTCCAGATATGGTGGATGGCACGCACTATTTCAGCACTTTGAAAATATTGTTTATTGTACTTTCGGATTTGGATATTGAGTTAGTCTTGTTGTGTTGTATTGAGTCAGTCTTGTTGTCTTGATTCAGTCTTGTTATGTTGTATTGGGTCAGTCTTGTTGTGTCGGAGGTTGGTGATTTCAAGGGTGTTAACTCAAACATCACTTCTATGTTTGTTTTTGTTTGTCTTTTCACTCTTTCTTTTGCATCTGTTTCTATCATTGAGCCAGTTAAGCTAGAAGATCTAAATGAAACGCCAGTAATTTCCTCTTTATTCTCTGTGCCTTTAAATCATTGCATTGACCTAAGTTTTTCAAAACTTTTGTAACACTGTGGTGAAAACAAAGAGGAAGGAATTCCTTGGGATTTGCAAAAAATTAATCATCTGAGAGGAAGAGAGACGCGCTAAGCCCTCAATGGATGAGATCATGTCCGTTAATGTAAGTATTGAGAACGATCCTGACTTGGTCCAGATTGGTTCTACATTATCTTCAGAGGGGCACGAGCGACTAGTCGCTTTATTAAAAGATTTCAAAAATGTTTTGCGTGGTCCTACAAAGACATGCCTGGAATTAATCTTGAGATTGTACAGCATAGGATCACTCTCAGCCTCAAAACTCAACCCTTGATGCAGAATGTTCAACAATCAATCACAATATAAGGTTTGCATGGCCGGATTCAAAACAACCCTTGAACTAGGAGCAAGAAGGTCAGATATGATCAAAGGAAGCTTGCATAACTGAATTGGAAGCAGCCCTTGAACTAGGGGCAAAAAGGTCAGATATACTCGAAGATTCAAAGTGGGTCATTTCTTAAACCAATAGAGATCGACAAGAAAGCCAAATCTCATAATCTGAGAGAAGAAAATTTTTGTTAAAGGACAATCAAGTTCCTATCCACGAGACTAGGGGCAAATTCAGACCCAATTGGATGAGCTCTTACATCATCAAGTCAGGAACAGCAGCCATTCTCGTGGATTCAGATGGCTTAGAGATTCTATGGCATAATTAAAGACCTAAGTTTTAGATATCCTATGGAAAATCAACATAGACAAGTTAAACTTTTCTATCCTTGAGAGGCTCGCTAGGCTAAAAACCCAGAAGGGTGACCCAGGCAAAAGTTAGAGCAAGAAAAAGAGAAAATAGATTAAAAAAAAAAAAGAAACAAAAAGAAAAGAACAAGAACAAAAATGAAAAAAAAAAGAAAGAGAAAAGGGCAAAAAAAAAAGAAAAGAAAAATAGCTCGCAAGGTTTAAAACCCGAAAGGGCGGTTTTGGAAAAAGTTAGAGCGCAAAAGGAGAGAGTTAATACCTGATGCACCCTAAACCCCAAAACTACGTACGGCCTGATTCCCATCTTTGGGATATGTAGGCAACTTCATCCTGAAGTTCGGCCCCAACAATTTTTCAACCTCCTTGTCTCATCCATGTTGATTAGCTTACCCTTGTTCAACTAGGCTATCCTATCCATGTGCAAATTGGCTCATCTTTGTGCTCATCTTCGTTCAAAATCGATTATCTATTCTGTTAGAAGGATTCAGCTACAAGACAATTCAAGTTCAAATCTGGGGTTGTGCATCTTAAGAGTTAATTCATTGTTGGTCGAGTAGTGGCCATTTGCAAACAATTTTGAGGATTTTTAGTGAAGTTGACTAATTCTCTTGAAAATTATTCTATTTTTCCAAAACTGGACCATTTCTTGGACCCAAAAAGGGAAAATTTTCAGTGCTCACAACTTGACTTGCATGATTTCAACGCAAAAAGTCGAATAAGCATGTTAATCTAATTCTCATGTTGGTCAAAATTGTTTTAGCAGAAAGCCAAAAACAAAAAATGTTCAAAATGATGAACTAGGTGGCACAATCGAGTCGGGTTTTCTATCTTTTCTCCATTATCAATTCACTCGCCAGAAAAGGGCACAACTGAAGCTAGCAGCAGGGGCCAAAAACTCTCTCAAGCAATGAGGTATCAAACGAAGTACGAAGCATGAACTAGAAATCGAGTTGGATATTCGCCTCCTCATAAAGTCCACAATTTCCAGCTTATCCATCAACCACACCTGGGAAGGGATAAAAAATAAGAGAGATTAAAGAATAAAGAGATATGCGCTGAGAGAAAAAGTAAGGAAAGGGTTTTTCGGAGAAATAGAGATTGAGTGCCAAAGTGATGTAAGAATCACAAATAAGAAAGGGTGGGAAACAATACCTGGAGAAGTAGGCTCCCTGTGAACATCGAAGTGTTGTGTTTGTTGTTTTTGTTTGTCTCGATTCTTGTTTTGAGTCATTTTGAGTGTAAATAGACGTGTTTAGATTGTTTTTACTTTGCTTTTCTTTTGTCGAGTCATGGTGTACTGTGGTTAGTTGTAGGCTCAATACCCAGTTAAGAATTCATTCTTGGTTTCAATTTAAAAAATAAATCGTTTTGTGCTCAAAGTGCTGTGTCATTCCTAACATGGTGTGCAAACAGGGTTCCTTTTTTCATAAAACTACAGAGTCCAACCCAATTCAGAAAAGAGAGTAATAGAACAAGGACCTATCTGAAGCTACATAGGTTCCAGACTACAAAGCAAAAGAAAAGAGCGAAAATTAGAGCATCTAAGTGTGTTTCAACTTCAGCAAATTCTGAGATTGCATTCTTGAGGCACATTTTCAAGCCTTGTCATTTCTTTGGAGTATGAGTATACCTCGACCTCAAGCTCAAGCTCAAGCATGCTTCAAGTCAGCATGGCGATCAAGCTTGCTTCAAGCCAGAATGATGATCAAAGTGCTCTCCGTGAGTACCATTCCCTGCCAGAGGTATCTTGGTTGTGTTTCCAATGAGTTCCTAGGAGACCAACTACGATGGTAGAAACTAGAGTTTGAATGGTGATGCCTAGAACACAAAGGTTTCAAATTTCTGAGACTAAAGTCTGGTTTAAATGCCCATGGATGTATCCCCAACTTGAAATCTGTATGGCAGCCCCATAGGTTGAGGTAGCATGTGTGCAACTCAATTCTAGATACTGGGCCAACCTAGTCTGTCACCCCATTGGAGAATAAGGAAAGTTGTAAATATGATCAGGAAGAAAAGCGACATCCCTGGCTTCTACATACAGATGTCACTCCTTGTCAGCATTTGAGGACCTTTGCACTGTGAGTTAAAGGTAAGAGTTTGAAGAACACAAGAGGGAGGTCCCTGTCAGAGTGGAGCGGTTCGTCGCCACTCGCCCCATGAGGTGCTTTCTAAAGCACCGCTTTGCTTGTTTATTGCATTCCCTAAACATCATGCACTACATTGCTTGTAACATGTATTACATCATCGCACTTATTGGATTTATTTGCATCTTGCGTTATCTTGTATCATTTATCCTTTTACGCTGAGCAACATTTAGGATCGTTGTCCCTCGGGGCTTTTCTTAAGACCTCTTCTCACGATTTCAGCGTGGTTTGAGTGTTCCTTTCCTCACACGATTTCAGTGTGTTTGGAATTTATCTCAGGATGCGTGGAACGCAACCTTGAGCAATTTTCTCAGGACCTCTTCTCATGATTTCAGCGTGGTTAGAGTGTTCTTTTCTTCACACGATTTCAGCGTGTTTGGAATTTGTTCTTCCTCTTCTCATAATTTTAGCGTGGTTACAGTGTTCCTTTCCTCACACAATTTCAGCGTGTTTGGAATTTGTTCTTCCTCTTCTCACAATTTCAGCGTGGTTAGAGTGTTCCGTTCCTCACACGATTTCAACGTGTTTGGGATTTATTCTTCCTCTTCTCACGATTTCAGCGTGGTTAGTGTTCTTTTCCTCACATGATTTCAACATGTTTGGAATTTGTTTTTCCTCTTCTCATGATTTCAGCGTGGTTAGAGTGTTTCGTTCCTCACATGAATTCAGCGTGTTTAGGATTTATTCTTCCTCTTCTCACAGTTTTAGAGTGGTTAGAGTGTTCTTTTCCTCACATGATTTCAACGTGTTTGGAATTTGTTCTTCTTCTCACACAATTTCAACGTGTTTGGAATTTATGTCAGGACGCGTGAAACGCGACCCTAAGCAGTTTTCTCAGGACCTCCTCTCACAATTTCAGTGTGTTTGGGATTTGTTCTTCTTCCTCTCACAATTCCAATGTGGTTGGAGTATGTCACCCTATTCATCTACAGCATTTTCCATTACATTTATTACATCATACCATTTTATTACTTGCATCCTTTCCATGTCAAGCTTAGTTTGGCATGTGCCCATACATTTCCTTCGTTGAAACATGGTTTTGCATGTGCCCACACCCCTTTCACGTTATAACATGGTGCTGTTATGTGTAAGCATCCATGCTGCACTGAGGCCAGTATTAAGGTTGTATGCACTTAGCCTGCATTAAGCGTCGTCTGGCTGTGCCCACTTCTTTTATATATAAAATGTAGTTTGATTTTGCATCTCCATCTCTTTATGGTATTATGTGGTTTTGCACTACTTGTGGTTTGATTATCTCATTACATTGTATATTATTACATTGTTTTGTTACATTGTGTATCATTTGCATCTTGCTTCTGAACTACACTGGTTTGATTCCTTGCAAAGGGATATGTAGGCAACCTATGGGCGCAACTATTTATTTCTATCTTGATTGTTTGTCCAAGTCTTATGGCCTTCTCAAAATGGATCGTCTCTAGGCTTTGACATTCGCTCATGTCATTTCATGACTCCGAGTTTTGTCAAAGAGAGGCAACAGTAGACACCTCATTTTTGGCTGCCCTTACAACTTGGACGTCATCGCTTGCAATGCCATAACTTTAAGCCTTCAAAACCTTGCAACCTTGTTGCCTTGTTTTTGGACCAAAATCAGAGATTTTCAAGCCTGCAACCTTTTGTGGCCTGCCAACCACTACTATTGGCTATTGGCCATTACTCCTGGTTACTGGCCATTGATGTGGCCTGCAAGCCACCAATGTGTTTTGCAGATATTTTCTACTAGTTGTGCCAGCTGTTTGCACAGATGCATGCATCTGCTCCCATGTATATGGATGGATGTTTCTGAGGGAGGTTCATCTTTCTCTATATATAGAGGGCCTCCCCTCTTGCCATGGGATTAGCAAAATTTTTCCTCTCTCTATAATTCTCTCTCTCTTTCAAATTTCTTCACCTTTGCCTATACACTCTTAACCAAACCTCTCCATCTTGGAGCTGAGGTACCTTTAAGCCTTGTTTGAGCTCTTGAGGGTATGTTTGCATTGATTTGTTGCCTAGAATTGGTTCTCCTCTTCAAGAGGTATAAAGCTTTGCTTCTCTACTTGCTTTAATCACTCTTTTTCATGCTATTTTCCCACTGTTTTTGGTCTGTAAAAACTCTGTATTTATGGGCTGAAGCTTGTGGTTTAAGGCTATTAAAGGTAGAGGGGTTAACCACCATTCTTTGAACCTTGTTCTCTAAGCCATTACACTTGTGTTTCCCATCTCTTCCTCAACTTTTTACCACTGAATTTCAGTTTTTTTCAGAGGCTAAAAATGTTGTTTTGAGGTCCCAAAAATGGAGGAGTTAGCCACCCATCTTTATGCATGTTCACTAGCTTAAAAGCTCCATATTTTCGCTTGCTTTTTTAGTTGTTTCCACTTCAATTCCAGCACTGTTTTAGTGTATATTAAGACTATTTTTATGTGTTGGTTTCATTTATGCTTTGTATAGTATGCTTGTAATGTAATGGTCCTCATAGGCTTGGTAGTTTAGGCCTTAGCCACTAACCTATTTGAGTTTATAGTATTTATTTCTTATTTTCCATACTTATTTTCACCTCTAATCATCTCTGCAACCTCCCCCTTTTCTTGGCAATTTATTTGCTTTGAAAGTTGTTTCAAATAGGTTGTTTGTTTAAGCTTGAGATTGAGGTTGTTGTGCTTAATGGTTTAATCCCTTCGGGAGTTCATTAACAATGGCATGACATCTTTCTCATGCCTAAAACAACATTTGGTTTGATACTCCTTTCCATTAGTGGACTTAAAGATCACTTTTGGACTCAATTGGTTAAAGAATGGTTGGTAATTAAAATGAACTTGCACACTTTGGTTCATAGGCCATCATGCAATGAAATTGCATCGATTGATGGTTTGTGAATCAAGTTTGCTACTCCTTTGAGCTGTTTGATGATAAGGAGGGGTAAATTGTGCAAACAAACCCTTGAGAATACCCTATCCTTACTCTGCTTGCTTTCTGTTGCAGTAGGACAATCCAATCATCAGTGGCCGGCAGGCCCCTTTTTGTGGCCGGCAGGCCATCTGCTGGCCACTTGTGCAAAATCCAGCAATGTATTTTTAAAGCAAAATCAATGCAAGTGATCCACTGTGCAACAAAGGCATTTGGCAGCAGAAACAGGGGCTTTTTCGAGTGGAAAGTCCGCACATGCATGAGCATTCTCCGTTTCCCGAGGAGGAGTAATTATAGTAGTTAATTTAGTTACTTCATGTTGTAATTAATTAGTTATAGCTAGTTAATTTTGTAAAATGTTATAATTAATTAATTAGTTAAACTAGTTATTTAATTTTGTCTTGTAATAATTAGTTAGCTAGAATAGTTAATTAATTTGTTGTAATAAATTAGTTAAGTAGTTTAGCTAAATTATTATTTTGGGTTTATAATAGTTAATTAATTAGCTTAGCTTTAATTAGTTAGTTAGTTAGTTAGTTAGTTAGTTTATTCGAACCCTCCTATGTGAGGGCGCAATGTTGTAATAATGTGTATGTCTTCCAACTCCACGTCTTTCTCCTTTTTATTTAATTGCTTATGATGGTTAGATTAGAACATCATGTTTTGATTAGCATTCTTCATGTTTGCATCCACTTGTATTGCATGCACCGAGGCTCGGTTCATCATTCTAACTTGCATTGTTAGTTTAAAGCTTCTTTGAATTCGTGCTTAGACCGATGCTATTTAATTGATTCATATGCTATGCTAGTATGCATTATTCCAACTCTATCACTGTTTTTGGCTTGGGGCACTAGGTGAGCCTTTACTCGCTTTAACATATCGCATGTGTGTGATTATTGCCATGTCTAGCATGCTTGCCATGAGGCTAAGTGCTTAAGTGATAAATTGCTTGAATGCCTGTGGATGGAGGTTGGTTGCTTGAATTGGAATAATTTGAGTAATGTTTATATGCGATCACTTTTTCAAGTGGTACATATTCGAAACAATTTCAAAAACAAACATGAATCAAAATGTTTTAATTCTTGTAAGTCAGTCTATACTTGTGTGTGTGTGTGTGTGTGTGTGTGTGTGTGTGTGTGCATCACATAATAATTCTAGCCTAAGTATCGGAACAAGAGCATATAATGTAGATAAAATTCATATCATAATTAGTAGAAGCCGATCTTTGATCGGGCAAGCAGGGGGGCTCAATTCATGACCTTCCCCTCTCGTACCTAAGTTCCCAAGCTGAGACAATCTTGGTGATGACGGACACGTGGCCTTTGGCACAAGTCATGGATTTCCTAAATTTTTCAAAAATATTTAGGTGGCGACTCTGTATCTAGCAAAGCAGTCTATTTTTGACAATTTGATTCAAAATCGTTTTTCTAAAAGATTTGCCAGATTGGGGCTCTTTGGTGTTTATCTATTTCACATTGCACTTGTGAGATCAGATTCAGAACTGCGAGAGTCGCATACTATAGGGCTTATTTATCTTCCGAAAGGGGGCACGAAAAAGTTGAGCTACAAATGCCTCAACTTTGAGCCTCAAAACCCTACACATCTCTTGCTTTGTTTTTGGACCAAAACAACAGTTTTTCAAGCCTAAGCATCCTGGGACCTACAGACCCACTTGTGTAGACTGTCGGCCTTTTGAGTGGCCTGCCGACCACCATTAGTGGCATGTCTGCCACTTGTGCGTTTTTTCAGATCTTTTTTCCAATTGTGCCAGCTATTTCCATAAATTCATGCACCTGCCCACACGTGTCTGTATAGATATTTCTGAGAGAGTCTCATGTGTTTCTATAAATAGAGGACCTCCTCTTCCATTTTTTAGGGTTAGAAATTTTGGAGAAAAAATAATTTCTCTCTCTCTACAATTCTCTCTCTCTTACAAGTTCTTAAGCCTTTGCCTATACACTCTAAACCAAACCTTATGGTATTTGTGCTGAGATATTTTTGAGCTTACTTTTAGCTCTTGAGGGTGTGTAAGTGTTAGTTTGTCACTGAAAAAAGGTACCCCTCTTCAAGAGGTATAATTATTGGTTTGCTTCTTTGCTTTATTTACTATCTTTTCTACTATTTTTGGACTATTTTTACTCTAAATTTTTGGACTGAAACTTGTGCTTTAAGGCCTTTAAAGGTAGAGAGGTGGATCACCCTTCTTTGCACCTAACTTTTTAAGCCTTTGCCCTTGTGTTTCCCACCTTTTTATCACTTTTTTTGAGCTTTTTACTACTGAATCTCAGAAGTTTTTCAGAGGCTAAAATCATGTTTTGAAGTCCCAAAAATGGAGGGGGTAGCCTCCCCTCCTTTTGCTTGTTTACTAGCTTAACTTGCTTGTTGTTGTAGCTTACTCTTTTAGCTCTCTTTACTTCATTTCCAACACTATTTTAACTTCATTTAGGATTGTTTTAGTAAGTTTATTCCCTTCATGCTTTGTATGACATGCTTGTAATGTAATGGTCCTCATGGGTTTGGGAATTTAGGCTTTAGCCACCAACCCATTTGAGTTGATAGTGTTTATTTCTTGCTTTCCATACTTCTATTCATGTCTAATCACCTCTACAACCTCTCTCATTTCTTGACTTTTTTTTTTCTTTGTTTTGAAAGTTGTTTCAAACCAATTGCATGTTTAAACTTGAGATTGAGGTATTGTGCTTAATGGTTTAATCCCTTTAGGGGTTCATTACCAATGGCATGATGTCTCTTTCATTCCCAAAACAACTCTTTGTTTGTTACTTCTTTCCATTAGAGGACTTAAAGCTCACTATTGTACTCAATGAACTAAGGAATGGATGGTAATTAAAATGAAGTAATAAAATTGGGACTAAAAATGATGCAAGATAATAAGCAATTTGGTGTTCAATCAGACGTTAATTGAACACACGGAACTTGAGTCATTTCATACTTGCTAGTGATGAAATGGTTCAAGTTTCCAAGGTCAACCACTTCCCTTGATCAATCCATAATAGGGAGGAGGTTTGAGAGTCTTATATTGTGCATTTATTAAGATTGTGTCCCTTGGTTCATAAGTCATCATGGAATGAAATTACGTCGATTGATGGCTTGTAAATCAAGCCTACCCCTCTTTTGAGCAATTTGATGATAAGGAGAGGTAGTGTGGACAAACATCTCCTGAGGATACTCTGTTTGTGCTATGTATGCTTTCTGTTGCAGTAGGAAGAACCAAGCTTCAGTGGTAGGCAGGCCACTTTTTTCTGGTCAGCAGGCCACTTCTTTTGGGCGATAAGCTACTATTTATGGCCGGCCGGCCGGCCACTACTTTTAGCTTGCCTGCCACTTTTGTCAAACCAAGTAGTAACTTTTTGGAATAGAACAGAGCAGAGGATGAGATGAAAAACAGTGCAAATGTTCTACCTGTGCAACAGAGATATTCTGGCAGCAGAACAGTGAGCTTTTCGAGTGGAAATCCGTGTGCATACGTAAGCATTCCTCGCTTCCCGGGGCTGAGTAGTTAGAGTAGTTAGCTTAGTTACTATTTCTTTTGGATTGTAAATGTTGTAATTAATTAGTGAAATTCTGATTTGTAATTAATTAGTTAGTTCTGATTTGTAATAACTAGTTAGCATAGTTAGCTTATTTCATTTGATTTGTAATAGTTAGTTAAATCGTAGTAAGTAGTTAGCTAGTTAGTTTATTCGGACCCTCCTGCACGAGGGCACAATTATAGTAACGTGTATGGTCTTCCATCCCCACGTCTTTCTCCTTTTTATTTACCTACTTACGATGGTTAGTTTAGAGCATCATATTTCATTTAGTATTTATCATGTATGTATCCACTTGTCTTGCATGCATGAAGCTCGGTCCATCATTCCAACTTGCATTGTTAGCTAAATACTTCTTTGAATACGTGATTTACCACATGCTATCGAATTGATTCACATGCCATATTAAGTAGTTGAGCCGATTTAGATTGCATATCGCATGTGTTACATTAGTCATATTGCATAGTTAGAATCATGCATTTTTCTAACTCTTCCATTTTTTTAGCTTGGAGTACTATGTGAGCTTTTATTTGTTTTAGCATATAGCCTGTGTGTTAGTATTGTAATGTCAAAGCATGCTTACCATAAGGCTAGGTGCTTAAGTGATAAACTGTTTGAGTGCTTGTGGATGAAGGCTAGATGCTTGAATTGGGATGATTTGATCAATGTACATTTGAGCCCCCCCTCCCCTTTTTCAAAATGGCATATTCACAAACTCTTTTTCAAAAACAAACATGAAATCAAATATTCTAAATTAATCTATACTTATATGTGCATCACATAGTAAGTTAGCTTACTAAATCAGAACAAGAGCATTTAATGTAGATACGAATCGCATCATGATTAGTAGAGGCCGATCTTTGATCGGGCGAGCGGGAGTGCTCAATTCATGACATTTCCCTCTCGTACCTAAGTTCCTGAGCCGAGACACTTTTGGTAATAACGGATAAGTGGCCTTTGGCACGAGTCCTGGGTTTAATTTCTAAAAAATATTTAGGTGGCGACTCTGTATCTAGCAAAGCAATCCATTTTTGGTATATTGATTCAAAATCAATTTTTCAAAAGGTTTACCAGATTTGGACTCTTTTATCTGTTTCATGTTGCAATTGTGAAATCAGATTCAGAACCACGGGAGTCCTAACTGTAGGACTTATCATCTTCCAAAAGGAGCACAAAAAGTCAAGCTACAGCCGTGGCGAAGAATATGGCTGGAGCTAGCCGTTATCTTCGATGGCCACCAAAGATAGCGACGATGGTTACTAGAGTTGGTGTGGATGAGATTAAGGTTAGGGTTTGGGTTTGGATTTGGGGTTAGGGATATAGTTGGTATTAAAGTGGGAGTTCAAAGAGAAAATTGAAGGGTTTCATTTTGCTGAGTGAGGGTTAAAAAAAGTAGAAGGGGGCTAAAACAAAAAGATGGGAGCAAATAACAATCCTCATTTTAAAATGTAGATTATTAAATAGGGATAATTACGTTTTACCCCATGTGGTTTCACGTGTTTTGACATTACCTCCCTAACGTTTATAAATGTACTCATAAACCCCATGTGGTTTTAACTGAAGTGCAAAAGTGACGGGATCTGGTAGATTTAACAGCATGTGGGGCAGACACACCAAAGAAGTGTGTCTGCACTAGAATTAAGTATTGGTCACCAAAATTGAAAGTTTGTGTAACCAATTTACCCTTCCAGTTGCTTATATAACCATCAAGCTACCAAACCCACTATTTCCAACCAAAACAATTCTAGGACCACTTCCATTTTTGAAGATGTCATCCTCCCAAGGTTCCCACTATAGTGGACAAAGTTTAGCTCGTACATGCTGCTGTGGCCAAAGATCTTCGGTGAGATAGCTTAGACAAATGCAAATATGGGAAGAAGATTTATAGGATGTGCAAATTATGAAGTAACCACTTTCAATATTTGGTAACTAAGTAATTAATGTATTTATTTGTTATGTTATATAATATTGAAATAAAAATCTAAACTTATTTATTAAAATTTTCAGATTCATGCCACTTGTGAATATTTTGAGTGGATTGACCCACCATTGTGCCGCTGCTCGCGTGATCTACTATCAAGACTCGTGCAACGAGTAAATCGCATGGAGTTAGAAGTTGAAAAAGCTCAAAAAAAGGAAAGGTTGTATTGAAGAATGTTACCAAGAAGCTGGATATTATTTGTATGCTATATTGCATGTACTCTAAAATGAAAGCAAAAAAAAGGTTATGTAACTTGATATGAGAAAGGAAGACATGTAATATTGAAGACTATCTTCAGATATAAATGAAATATATTTTTGAAGTATTACAAAACCTATTCAATATCAACACCTGAAGCATGTTCATTAAGCATCAACATATCAACATTTCACTCATAAAACCTGCTTAATGTTCACTAGCATTTCAACATTTAAATTACAAAACTTATTTAATTTTCACCAACATTCCAACATTTCAATTACAAAAACTACTTAATGTTCATTAAGCATCAACACTTGACTGAATTTCACCATCTTATCAAAATATTGTTGTACCAACCTTAACTAAGCCTTACAAATATCAGCAACAGCAACATTTTAATTACAAAACCATTAGAACAGTCCTTACAAAAAATGACAAAAAAATATTGTTTTAGCAACCCCAAATAACATGCCTTACAAAAATGACAAAAAAAAATAACTTTTCAATCATCAGATAGGGCCACCTAAACCTAATCCTTCAAACCCTTTGCTCTGTCTTTTGCATTCCTCTCAGGTGCTACAGATCCCCTTCCCGATTGGGGCACATGTCTAGCTGATGCAGAACTAGTAACACCTCTAGCTGATGCACTTCCACTTGCACTTGCTCCACAAGGCATTATTGGTTGTGTTTGAGTAATGGCAGCTGATTGGGATGAACATAGGTGAGTACTGGTAGCTTGTTGGGATGAAATTAGATGAGTGGCAGCTGGTTGGGATGAAAATGTGTGTATTGCAACTTGTTGAGATAAACATTTGAGAACTACAATAAGAATACAAATGGAAATGCACAAAATGAAATTACTAAAATTGAAATGAATTTACTTTGTATAGAAATAATGCATTACAATAAATTGAAATGTACTTTACTTGGCTGATTTGCGGATTTCCTAGAACTAGTGGTTGGTCCACCCCTTCTCTTGAACATTTGGGATTTTTTATGTGCTGGACCTTTGCATGATCTATTGTTGTGTCCAAACCCATACACTTTGCACATTGCACTATTTTGTTCTTCCTTGACACCTTATGTAGATTCTTGGGCTAATCAGCAGCTTTCTTCTTCTCTTTTTTAGGCCTTCTTGCTGGTTTTCTATAATAAGGAAGGGCTATGACATCATATCCAGTCTCAATCCAGTCATGTTCCCCTGGCACAGGATTTATCATGAAAGAATATGTCCTCAAGTATGTCTCCTTGCTAAAATAATTATGCACATAAGCTTCAGGTTTCTCCCTATTAAGGTATATACAACTTATGGCATGCTTACAAGGTATACTTGTTAAGTCCTAATCCCTACACCCACATGTTCTTGCCCTCAAATCCATTACATGAGTTGTATCATAACAATCCACCTCAAACTTTAAATCACCTGCAAAGCTAACAAAGCAATTCCTAGCATCCTCTTTCTTGGACTCTAGTTTCTGGCGCACAATTGAACAAATAGAGCCACCATATTTTCCCATTCCATTTTTCTTGACTTGTATTTTGTTCATCAATTTCCTCCTAATCCTCTCCACCATTGACATGATTAGTATATTCCTTGCTGGCAAAATGTACTTGTTGAAAGACTCAGTTAGATTATTCACTTGAATATCACACTTGGATCTTGTGCTAGACTTGGTCCATGTTTCAAGATTTTCTTGCATCAGCCACTCATTTGGCTTGTTTTTTGTATCAAATTCCCCCAACTCATGTGATAATCAAACTCTCTTTTTGTCCCAGCATCTGCAGCTTTCCACATCAATTCCTTCAGCTCTTTTCTCCTGAACTTCTGTTTGAAGTTGGTGTAGAAGTGCCTCAAGTAATTCCTATGCTCAACATTAGGCAAAACGTGTGTAAAGGTGTGCACCAATCCTTTTTGTCTATCTGAAATGAATATCCAACCAATGTCAGTGCCATCTCTTATGTCCTCTATTAATTAGGTTAGAAACCATATCCATGATTCCTTGGATTCAGCCTCCACTACAACAATGGCAATGGGAAACATGTTGTCATTCTCATTAAGGCCAATGGCTGTTAAAAGCTAGCCCCCATATATGCCCTTCAAAAAACAACCATATAACCCAACAATAGGCCTGCAACCTTGGAGAAAACCATCCTTCTATGCATCTAGTCTGACATATAACCTCTTAAAAATAGGTATAAGTTGTTTGTTAGGCCTTTCTACTTGATCATCATCTTCTTTAACTATAGGTTTGTCCAATTTGATCACTAAACAACTGTTTGGATTATGATGTTTGACTGTGTCATAGTAATCCCAAAGTCTAGCATACTACTTCCTCAAATCCCCTTCAATTGTTTTCTTTGCTTTTCTTTTTGCTCTATACACTTGACTCTTACTTACATCAACCATTAGTTCTCTATGAATGTCCTTTTGCATGGCTGAGATATCTATATTAGGAGAATTCCTCAATCTTTCAAGGTATTTTTGTGATAAATACCTTGAGGTAACTAGATTGTTATTATAAGTCCTACTACATGAATGAATTAGTTGTAAGCTTTTGATCTAGAATGTGCTTTCATTTTGCATTGGGGATACATGAATTCTAAAACCACACTCTTATTTACACATTGTATTAATCCTCTTATTTTCATTTCTAACCCACTTCAAATTATATCCCTGTTGCACTTGCCATTCCTTTATTGCATTCCTAAAAACTTGTGCATTCTTAAATCTCATCCCCACTTTGAGTTCAGGTTTCACCATATCCACATCCTCATTAAATTCTAGAAACCTATCATCCATTTCCTCCTCATCTGATGATCCATACAAAGTATGCATCTCAAAATCCTGATCTGAATACCATTCATTAGAACCTAAAGCATTTCCTACATTTGATTATACCCCCACATCTTTATCAACATAAGCAAATATATCTTCATCTCCACTCCCCTCTAATCCGTCATTCATCCACTTTGGATATGTGCTATCACCACCATCAGAGTCATTTATTTCCTTATCACCCCTTCTTTTTCTTCTATTTCAGTGTCATTTCCCCATTCATCTTCTTCTATTTCAGGCTCATTTATCCCCTCTTCATCCAATTCTATTTGTGCTTCTATTTGTGGAATTTGTGGATATTTTATGACTTTCCCATTTGGACCTAAGACCTGAAGTGCCTCATGACCTTTCTCCACATATAAGGCAACCACATTCAGACCCATATAATGGAATAACATATCAATTACATCCCTATCTAAATTCATCTCCCTAAGACCAATGTCCAGTATTTCCCCAAGAACTCTATAAAACAATTGGCTAGTAGAGGGATAACCTAGGCTCAAGCACAACTTCTGAAAATCCAAAAAACTCAACCCTATCTAAATCAAAGCACTGAAAGTAATTAACTTTTCCTTCCTTATACACTATATTTGGAGGCGTAGTAAAGTAACCTCCATGATGTTATTCAACACTAAAATTTGTTGCCATCACCTTACTCTAAATAATACAAGACACAAAAGACAAAAATAATACATAAATAAATCAATGCCTAAATATTACAACACAGAAGAAAAAAAGTAAAAAATAATGTATAAAAAAATAAAAAATAAAAAAACTAACAATAAACAGACATATTGTATTCCAATACACAACAAACAGTTAGGAGACCACTATCAACCCCACCTCCACTTACAAAAATCATAAAAACCCAAATATTTTATATCCTAATCATGCATCAAAATCAACAAAACCCCAAATCTGTAGCCTTTTTTATATAAAAAATAAAAATCCCCAATTTATTATTCCAGATGTACCTATCTTCATGTAGTTAAGTACAAAAAATTAATGAAACACTTATACCCCACAACTTTATCGACACACACAATACAAACTCTACCAAAAAAGCTAACAATAAGATAACAACCTTAACAAAAAGCTAACAAAAAGCCAACAAAAATATATCGTAAACAAAACCTTACCAATAAAGCCCTTTTTTATTGATTCGCAAACATCAAACAAGTAATTTTCCAAACATACTAGACAATACATATAAAAATCATAATCAAATCAGCAAATTGTCACACAAAACATCAAACATTCAATAAATTTAGGGTTCGTCGATTGTTATCTGGAGTGCAATTTCCAAAATCAGATTCTTCGTAGTCTCAATCGATTGTTATTGATTCGATTTGGAACTCCTTTAAAATCCTAACCCATGTGTATCTCTCTCTCTCTCTCTCTCTCTCTCTCTCTCTCTCTCTCTCTCTCAAAATCGTAATCAAGCAACCGAAGAAACCATAGCATGTAAGCACTACAAATATCTAAGGGTATTCTAGTTGTTTTAATAATTCCGTCACGTCCCGTCACTTTTGCACTTCAGTCAAAACCACAAGGGGTTTATGAGTACATTTATAAAAATGCATGAAACCACAAGGGCTAAAATGTAATTATCTCTTTTAAATAAATAAAAAAAATCAAAATTAAATTTATAAACCGAATGCCCTTAAAATAATTAATTTTCAAACGGGTAGTGATTTACGAAAACCAAACCGTGGTTTCCACGTAGATTGTAATTGCAATTAGGCAATCTTGAGCCTTACTAAAAAAGTTTACTCAAGTTAAATAAAATTTAGGTAATATTACACTTACTAGTCTTGAGGTTTTTGACAATTATAAAAAAATTTCTTATAGTTTCAATAATTATACTAATCTTCCTACTTTTGAAACTAATATTAAGATTATCTCAATCCGTTAAGTTAGCACAAATGACATTACTTGGGTGTGCAAAATGACCGCATTATCCTTTGGTCTAAGCGCGAAACCACGTGGAAGATCTCTATAATTATCAAGAACCTCAAGGTATAAGTAATTTAATCCTCTCACATTCTCTGTATTTCTACCTCCACCAATTCAATTTTTTTTATTACTAATTATTTCTCAAAATAAGTATTTTTCATTAAAAAAAAATCAAAATAGCTATATGTATTTTTAAGAAAATTTTTTATTAAAAATAGTTATTTTCAAAATTTTATAAAAAAAACTCTAATTTCACCAAATAGGAATTTTTCATACCAAAAAATAAAATAAAATACCTATATATATTTTTAAATTTTTATTCAAACTCTAATTTCTCAAAATAGGTATCCATAAAAAAATTCAAATGTCTATATGTATTCTTAAATTTTTATTAAAACTCTATTTTTCAAAATATATATTTTTCATATAAAAAAAATCAAATACCTATATGTATTTTTAATATATTTTTATTAAAAATATGTATCTTTTCAAATTTTTATTCAAACTCTAATATCTCAAAATAGGTATTGTTTGACATTAATTTTTATATTAATACTTATTTCTATGCATAAAATATAAATTGGTGGTCTTTTTAAAAAATAAAAATCAACATCTTTTATATTTTATTTTGTAATTTTCAAATAAAAAGATTGTATTTAATTTAGTATAAGGTTTGATGGTGATCAATTTGTTGGCTCTTAATGTATGGTTATTCTACTCTATATGTATACATATATATACATATGTTAATGTGTGGTTAAAAGAAGGAAACAAAAAGGAATATTACAAAAAAAAAAAAAAAAAAAACTAAAGACTAGTTTGAGTAAAGTTTAATTTTAATTTTAGTTGTAATAAATGAAAAATTGTTTGAATAGTTTAATATTTTCAAAAAAAAATGATATTCCTTATCAACTAATTTTAATTTGTTGTAACAAGATTATATTTTTTCTTCTTTTTTTTTAAACTTTGTTAATAATTAGAGAATATTAAGTGGCATTTTTTTTATTACATATCAGTTGAAAATTGAAGGACTCAAATAAAAAAAAATTAAATTTGAAAATAACTTAGGATTGTGAAATGGTATGCAGCTTAACAATGATGGAGAAAAAAATGATAAAGAAAATTAAGAAAGGAGAGAAGGGTAGAACAAATAAAAAGTATATGGCACTAATGTTGGTTATAGCAGCAACCATGAATAAAGCACAAAAATAGAAAGAAGAATGCAAGGGGGCGAAAAAAAAATATATACAATGAAAATTAATTTATGAGAGACAAATAGATGGTTTAGAGAGTGTAAGTGGATCTCGCTTAAAGAGGAAGAAGAAAAAGAAAAATGAGAGAAATGAGAAGAAGAAAAAATTGAAGAAAGAAGGTGGAAAAATAAAGAAAGAAAGAAAAATAAAATAGATAAAAATAAGATGTACACAGTAGAGAGTATCAATTTAATGAGAGGAAGAAGATAATGTGGGCTAAGATCTCGTGTAGTTACGGCCATAAGAATAATAAATAAGTGAGACCTTTGTAATTAGTGCAATTTACCTTTTAATCTCTTTATTGCAAGAAATAAATGTTCAAGGATAATTTTGATTTTTAACAGCAAGGGTTGCTGACATCATCTCATTCTGTTAAACATTCTAACAGATAGATGACGGAGAGGAGAATTTTGATAATAGTTTCAACGGTAGGATAAATTAGTGTAATTATTGAAACTATATAGGAGGCTTTTGTAATTGTCAGAAACTTTAGGGGATGTAAGTGTAAATTTACCCATAATTTTTTTTTTTCGATATGAGTTATTTCCATTGATAAATTCATAATTAGGCATAAAATTAAATTAAAGTTTCACTAATTACAAACTTGAGATTCACAAATTAATTTTAAAAACTGTTGGCAAACATTTGCGTTTTTCTTAATTTTGATAAAAATTTAAGTAAAATTCCATCTTGTATGAATTTGAATGGAGGAGTGATAGATGTTTTGAGTGATTTTTATGCATATTTAAGTTTAATAAAAGTTTAACAATTGAAGATATCCTAAATAGATACTACAAAATTTTTAAAAGGTCCTCAATTAAAAATTCAAACTGACCGACCTACCAAGCTTTTTAGGCTGCTAACAATTGTTATAAAAAATAAATAGGGACACTAAGGAGTCAATTCTATTGATTATACTCATTTACTTATGAGTTTTACTTGTTTCATTATTTATTAATATTTTCAAAGTGTCCTTCTTTCACATTCTTCCTCCTCCCACCATCAACAATTATCTCTTGTCTCATGTTTGACCGTCGGCGACCATCTTCAGCCGTCGTCTCCAATTGCTGGCAACCACCTCTGAACTTCAACAACCTTCGTTAATATTTTTCAGGCAATAATTTTTGATAATTTTTTGACCATTTTTGAAGCAAAAACATTGTTCATGTCCACTACTTCACTACTATAATCACCTCCTTAAATTTGGTGTGACAAGAAAGGGAATATGAAGATGAAGAAAATTTAACAGTGATAAATTTATCACTAATAAAATCATTGATTATCACTGATATCATTTATTAGTATTTACTACACCACTTAATCAATTATTCTCTTCCACTCTCACACTCATTCACTTATTCATTCACATAAACACACTCACACTTGCACAAAACAAATAATAAGATTGATAAATTTATTACTGTAAATTTATTCACTAATAGATTTATTCAGAGTTCTATAGATAACAGATATGGTTTAACTAATAGATTGACGGAGATTCATCGTTATGCGCATGCACTCAAACATAGAGAGAGAAGACTCAATCTCATTGGTAGAAGCTTCAACGACCATGTCATGACTACATTTCGACGATGACGGGGCTATAGTACTAGATTGACGTCCAATGTAGTAGATCAACATTGGAAATGGTCAAATCTAAACTTGTAGATGATGGTAACAAAGGAAGACAACAATGTGAGGTGAGCGACAACAAAGACAAAAGAAGATGAGAAGGACAGTGGTGAGAGGCGTATGGTGTTGATGACGACAGAGGGGGGCTGTGATGTGTACGTTGGCGACGGTAGAGTTAGATCAGCAATGGTAGAGGTGATTGGCGAACGATGACACTAGCTAAATGACGATGGGAGTAGTGGCAGGTAGGAGCGATGAAGAGAGAGAGAGAGAGAGAGAGAGACGGAAAAAAAAAAAAAAAAAACTTGATGACTGACATTTTTTTTTATTTTTTTGTTACAGGAAAATCTCCCCTACCCTCCCGCAGGTCCAAGGCAACTCCCCTTGCAGAGATCACTAGGGTGTCCTGTTAGCCGTTCCGAACGAGGAGACTATAACCTAGGAACTTGCCCCGACCTCCCAAGACAAGCTTACGAGGAGACTACAACTTGGGAACTTGCCCCGACCTCCCAAGACAAGCTCCACTTAAGTCAGGACTCGCACAGCGGGAGAGTATTGAACCCACACCAAGTGCTGATTAGACAACTTGATATCCAACCTCCTAACCAACTGTGCTTCGCCCAGGAGATTGGCCCAAAAGGGAGGGAATTGAACTTGTGACCTTGGGGTTTAAACCCCAAGCCTTAACCACAATGCCACCCACCCTTGGGTTATGGTTGACATATTAATAAGGAAAACATAGGAATTTTTGAATTTGTTGATGTATTAAAAAAATGTACAAAATTTATAGGTATTTAAGTCCACTCGATGTAACTGGCAATTTTTCAAACAAATAGTGTTACTCAAATTTGTATTTATTGAATTTAGTTGGGCTTGACTTACAACCTGAGACAAGAATAAACATAGTACAACACCTAGGGTTAGAGTTTTTTTTTTTTTTTTGAATCATAGGAAAGAAAGAACAACATAGAGTTTACAAAACAGTCCTGGGATATTTCAATCCCCTCCAGAATTAGCATTCGCCATATCAGTAATTAAAAAAGAAAGTAAAGAGCTAGGTGGATTTTCCAGGTACACATGGTGTTCTGTTGATTGACTCCAAGATTTGCCAAAGCATCAGCACTCTTGTTTGCTTCCCTGGGTATATTCTGGATAGAACCCTAGCATCTTCTGAATAGGAAGTTTGCATCTTCTACAATGGCTCTATAGGGTGAATTGCTTGCGGCTCCATCTCTGATCAGTTCCATGGCAATTTAGGAGTCTGTTTCAGTGGTGATGTTGGACAGCCTTTTTTGCATAATAATGGTTAAGCCTCTGTATATGCCCCATATCTCTGTCTCCAAACTTGTGCAGTTGCCTAGGTAGCCATGGTAGCCCCACACCCATGAGCCCACTTCATCTATTAGTAGCCTTGCTTAGCCTGTTTGCCCTGGGTCTCCTTTTGAGCAACCATCAATGCTTAGCTTGGGTTTGCCTGCAATGGGATAAGACCACTTACTTAGTATGGGATTTGTATAATTTGGATTCAAGAAGTTTTGGAAGGATTCTTGAGTTTCCTCTGCTTGTGTTAAAATAAGGTTGACATTGATAAAAGGGGGTTGGGTATGGTTCTCGAACACTTCTTTGTTCTTCTCCTTCCATATGCTCCAAAGTGCTGTCAGAAAGATTAACGGCCATTGTACACCATTAATTTGCCCCTTACTTTTATCATTAGCTTTGATCCATTCCTGAAGGGGAGTAGACATATTGTGCTGCCACTAGTTGGGGTCCCTTAGATTGAACTATATTATCTTTGCTTTAGGGCAACCCCTGAGTAGATGATGCATATCTTCGCTATTATTCTGGCATCTAGGACATGTATCAATCTCAAAAAGATTTCTAATGAGCCTTATGTGGTTGGTTAGCAATCTTTCTTTCATAACTAACCATAGGAAACTTTTGATTTTCTGAGAAGCCTTGATCTTCCACAACCACTACCAATCTACTCCATTGTCTTTGTGCCCTATTATAGCTTGATAGGCTACTGAAGTTCAGTAGTTACCATTTGTAGATCCCTTCCAAGTGGGACTATTTTTGAATGTCACATACCTAGGCCTGTATATACTAAGGTGTCGTTTGGTAACACTTACGTTTTCAGTTTTCTGTTTAAATTTATAAAAATTTTAAAAACTCAAATACAAACTTGTTTGGTAAAATTTTTGATTTATAAATCAGTGGTCTCAGTTTATAAATTTGGCCAAAAAAATGAAAACACAAAAATGTGTTTTCCATTGAGTTTTTTGAGTTTTTTTTTTTTTTTACCACCCA
The DNA here is from genome assembly GCF_004153795.1 of Camellia sinensis. Taxonomy (NCBI): domain Eukaryota; kingdom Viridiplantae; phylum Streptophyta; class Magnoliopsida; order Ericales; family Theaceae; genus Camellia; species Camellia sinensis. The sequence continues at coordinate 25,422 of NW_021027900.1, forward strand.
ACACTAGCCACCAACCCGCCACCATTTTCCACCACCATTCTTCCGCCACCACCAACCCACCCCCACCACCACCTTGCCACACCACTCACCACCCATCATGCCACCACCACCCGCCACCACCACCCACCGACCACCACCCATCTGCCACCCACTCCCACTACCCACCCACCCACCCAAATCCCCACCACCACCTGCTACCACCACTCACCACCTACCTGCCACCACCACCCACCACCCGCCACTACCATCCACCGCCCACCACCACCACCCGCCTGGCCACCACTAGCCACCTGCCTACGTACCCGTCACACCACCCGCCCACCGCTACACTACCCCATTGCTTACCACCTACCACCAGCCATCGTCACGCCACTCACCCACCACCACCACCCTCGCACACCCGCCATCCGCCACCACCACCACCACCAACTTCGCTACGAGCCACTACTCGCCCACCGTCACCCACCCACCCATCATCACTACCACCAACCCACCGCCATTCCACCGAGCACCACCTTGCCACCCACCACCACCACCACCACCCACTCGCTACCACCTACCACCCGCCACCGTCACCCACCCACCCACTACCACCACCCACCCACTACCACCCGCCACTACCACCCGCCACCACCACCACCACCATCCACTCGCTACCACCCACCACCTGCCGCCATCACCCACCAACCCACCCACCACTACCTACCACCCACCGACACCACTTTTCACCATCGTCTTCCGCTGCCACTTGCTACCACTTGCCATTTCTCGCTTTTTTTTTATATTTTAAATTTTTTTTAAACATTTTATCAATTACCAAACGCGTTTGTAGTTTATATTTTTTTAAAAATAAACAAAAACTAATTTATAAAATTTTTGTAAATATAAACTAAAAACGTAAACGTTACCAAACACACCCTAAGAATTTCTTCATTGTCTTGTTGAGAGATGACATCTTGAATCGTGGACAAATCCCATTTTCCTTTATCATCTAAAATAGAGCTGATTCTTGTCCCACTGTCAATATGAGGCCCTTGATAATTGTTACAGAGTGGCTGTGATCCACACTACCAATCAGCCCATAGAGAGATGTCCTCTCCTGTGCCCATACTTCGCTTGATATTCTTATCTAGCACATCCCTGTTATTGATAATGTTCTTCCATGTGTGAAAGGCTCATCTTTTGCTAGGCCAATTAGAGATGGAATGACTCTTGAGGTATTTGGCCTTAAGAATTTTGCACCAGAGATCCTCAGCATTACTTGCTAATTTCCAACCCAATTTAGAAATAACTATTAAAATTATATACTAAATTTATTTAGATCAAGAAATGACTGAACTATTACAAAAAGATAAAAATATAATATTGTTACTTTATGATTTAACAAAATCTAGATTATAACCTCAAAAAAAGAAAAATCACCCAATGTATAAAAGAATTAAGAAAAACATTAAATAAAAGATAAACTTGGAATATAAAATAAAAATTGAACCAGTTACAATATAGCATAAATATTACACTTATTGTCTTTTTAGATGCAAAATTACTGATTAACCATTCATAATTATAAGGCGCTTTAGTTTAGATTGGAGTTTAGTTTAGTTTAGTTTAATCAAATTTTTATTTTTTTAGTCTATCGATACTATAAAGTAGAGTTTAGTTAATAGGAATGAAACGCAGTGGAATGATCATTGCATTAAAATATTCATTTTCATTTTGATGGGCTAAAAACTATTGACAAAATGCAATATAAATAGAATCATCATTTATCATTTCAAGGAAATGGTCATTCTATATGAGAGCCTAAGAAATTTTCATCATTTCATTTGCTTCAAACTCATTTCAGTCAACCAAATAGAGCATAAGAGTTAAAATTAATTAGGAATAAGGGTGAAAATTTTCAACACTACTTGGACAGTATACAAAATTAATGGGTTAGAGTTGATCATTTTTCGTTATTAATCCAAATATATCACGACCCGATAACATAAATAATTAGTTAAATATTATTTCTGCTAAGGGTGCATGATATTTTTAAATATTTTATTTATCTTCATCTAGCTGAATAAAAAGTATGGAAAATAAAATTTGAAAGGTTAATATGTTTTTTTCCATTTAAAATATGTATTTTTTGTTACTTATCTTAGAGTCAATCTAGTAAAAAATATATATAATAATTTTAAAATTAGGAAAATGCAATTGAGTTGAAATTTAACATTTTGTAAATAATTTCATTTAGTAGAGATTAATTTTATAAATTTTAACTTGTGGAAAAAAAAAAATAATCTCATCATATACTTGGTATTTTTAACTGAGAGAGTTTTGACATAACACATTAACCGGATACAAATAAGAAATGATTCAATACCATAACATGAAAATAAAATGGATTAGGTTCGTATTGAGGTAATTTTGATATAAATCTGAAATAATACGACTCCTAATTGGGTCCCCAAATTTTGTTAAAATTTAACGGCTCAAGGTGAGGACTACCTTGGTTGCCTCTCATCAACGTCGACCCTGCCCAAATCAGTATAGCAAACCCTCCCCTTAATGGATAGCGCTTTTTCTCTTTCAATCAACAAAATGAAAAAGGGGAGGGGGAAGAAAAGAAAGACAAGGAGGAACTTCACCATGGCAGAGGTAGTAGCTCAATAGTTAAGTATGTATGTATTATATAATATAAGCAAAAATGTTGTTGGGTTTTTGAGGCTTAAAGTCTCAATAGAATTTTCTCAAATTATTGAATTTACAAATTATAAAAATAAACATGTTATGAAAGTATTAGGTTTCATAATATGGTATGTCTCTTAGACATTTAATTAACAGAAACTAAATTAAAGTAAGTTTTCAAATGAAAGAATATTCCATTATCATTTATTTAATTAATAAGGAAATGTTTTCAAAATTCCTTACAATATAATATTTTTAAAACTGCTTACACAAATTATAATTTAGTTTATATTTATCTTACAAGAATATTAGATAATTTATTTTTAAATTTTGTTTAATAGTTTCAGTTAATTATGATTTTTTTTCTCTCTAAATTACCTTATCATTTCAGAATTTTATAAAATATGTCTAGAAAATAATATAATGTTTTTTTTTTCAAATACTAATATTATACTCAGAGTCTTGTATTTTTTTATAAATTTTTTGACTGTTTTCTTCTAAAATATTTATTATTTCTTCAAATACAATAATAAGTTGAGATATGTAATCATATAGATGGTTTGATCAATTATATTAACTTTTGTCCAATAAAAAAAATAGATGTTATCAGGTATAGTTTTTTTTATAATGAAAAAAATAGAATTAATTATTGGGGTATTTTTTTTAAGGTCCCTGATATTATGATTTTATAGTATAAAGGACATCAAATATTTTCATGATGTCTAAGGTCCCTCAACAACAATCTAGAGAAAATTAGTCCAGAGAAAATTTAAGTCAGAGAAAATTGGTCCAGAGAAATTTTGAATTTCTTTGACCTCCTTAGCCTTTCATGGACACTGCCAGAGAAATTTTCTTAGCCTTTCATGGACTCCAGAGAAAATTCAAATTTATCTGTCGTGGGTTTGATCCTCCACTAGCAGCATCCTGGTTATATGATTATGAATTACAAATTCTTCAATTCTGTCAAAAGATTTCGTTAATGTTAATTCTGCCAAAAGTCTATATCTGCAATTGTTTGGTCTTTGGACTTTTATACATAAAGACTTTTGGTTGGTGACTTTTGGTGAAGTTACTGGATAGAGCCACACAAATTTCTCTAGATAGCTTCATATCTGTTTTTTTTTTTTTTTTTTTTTTTTTTTTTTTTTTTTTTGTCTTTTGTTCAATTTTGTCTGGTTTGATCAAAAACACAAATTTTCTCTATACAATTTTCTCTGGATAGAGCCACATAAGACCACACAAATTTTCTCTACACAATTTTCTTTGGCTAGAACCACGCAAAGTCACACAAATTTTCTCTAACACAATTTTCTCTGGATAGAGTCACACAAAGCCACACAAATTTTCTTTGGATAAAACCACACAAAACTACACAAATTTTCTCTACACAATTTGCTGCCAATGTGAGTCACTAAAATCAGCATCTCCCTCAAACATTAAGGTGAAATCCACTTCTATAGTGAAGTAGAGGGACTAACCTACTATTTGTAGTTCTATTTAATAAGCCAACTATACTCTTAAGTTGATTCTTGTCTGCTTGAGGGTTATCCCCCGATGATTGATCTATTATCTTTAAGCAGAGAAAATCTCTCTATTGCCAATAACTGCTTCGGTAAGGTATTCTCTGTTATTTTGTAAACAATGTAAAATTAAAGACGTCATTATAGAATGCATATTTTCTACCAAGAGGAAGGTCGGGGTTGACTTTCAAAGCATTTTAGTATATTTGGTAATCTCCATGTTAGCTAATTTTGGTTTGATCAATTTGTAAGTTATATACCCAGTATAGCACTGTAAGCACATAGATTGGGGTCAAAGGTATCTCTATTGGTGTGCTAGCTGCTTTGTATATACTTCTGTGGATTTGTATGAGAGATAGAGAATTGAGCAAGAAGAAGAAAAGGAGGTTGTATGGACTAAGACAAAAAATTGAAGACAACAAAGTTGTATGGGCTTACCAGGCAGTGATGAGCTTGCAATTATCAAAGACCATTATCAAAGATCTATACCAACTATACATAAGTTTCATAGCTCACACTGGATTCAGATTCATTCTCTAGTTTCCTCAGACTGGATTTTCTCTGGATTTCTTTGGTACTCAGAGAAATTTCAATTTTCTCTGGTTTGAACCCAGAATTTCTCTGGGAAATTCACAGAGAAATTCTCTCGAGGATTTCTCTGGAAAATTTCTCTGGGAAAAGAATTTCTCTGGGAAATTCCCAGAATTTCTCTGGGTTGGATTGAATTTTCTAGCAGCATCTCGGTTATATGAATTACAAATTCTTTAATTCTGCCAAAAGATTTCGTTAATGTTACTGGATGTGTGGAACCTAAGGAAAATTTCTTTAATGTTAAACATGCCAAAAGATCCATGCTTGAAACCAGAGAAATTCTCTGGATCAACCCAGAGATGTTGCCTTCCATAATATATACCTTTGACTCTAACAACCAAACAATGCATAAAGCTGAGAATTTAATTACCAAAGCTAGAGCTAGATGAAACGAGAGTGAGCCAAGCAAGAAGAAAACGAAGCAGCATTAGAGTTCGCATCTTGTCTCTTCTTCACATCTTTCGGGGTTCAAGATTGTGCTGGTGGTTGTTGGTGTAAAAAAAAAAAAAATAGAAAAAAGATACACACACAGCAACACACAAGCTCCCTCACTCTCTCGGTGATGGTCTCGTCCTCCGCCGACTTCTTCTTGCAGATCATGCAAATGCCGTCTTCGTCACAGGGGAGGTTGCTAGAGTGCACCATTGAAGAAGGAAAGGCAGGCCGGGTTCCGACGATCATCTTAGCTCTCCATGATCGATCTGTATTTCAGAAACAGAATGATGATGATTGCATTTCTGATCATGAACAGTGAACTCTGTGTGTGTGCGTGTTTGATCGTGGTGATGAGTGAGAGTAGAGAAAATGAAGGGGCTGAATTTTTCTGTGATAGATGGGAGGGACCTTACACATCAAAAAATAATATCGTGCATCTCTTCCATTACGAAAAGTGGGGGAGAGACCCTAGACCAATTTTTCCTTAATTATTTTAGGGTTACTCTACCATCCCTTACCCACCCAAAAAAAGTCTACCATCCCTTTTCAATTTTTGATAATAAAAGAGATTTATAATTTTATTTTTTATTTTTTTATTTTTTATTTTTTTTAGCTTAAGCTTCCTCACCTACTCAACTCACCCATACCCACACACATACACACCTCTCTCTCTCTCTCTCCCTCTCTCTCTCTCTCTCTCTCTTCTCTCTCTCCTTCCTTTTTCTTTTTCTGTTCTCACGCCTTTTATCTCCTCATCTCCCTCCGACGCCGATCAGAGTCGAATTTGCATCATCGGAGTAGTCCACCATCTCCGAAAAAGGTGCAAATCAAAGTCAAATTTGCATCATCAAAGTAATCTACCATCTCCAAAAAGGGTGCATGAAAGGAAACTGAGATGCCATTAATTCCTTTACCTCTTGCTTCTGATGTCCCAGCACCCACAAGCAAACTCTCAAGCTGCCTTGTATGTCTTTTTCAAACAATAGAATACTGAAAACAAATTAAAATATCCACACACATATACATACACATATATATAACTATAACACAAGAATAGTTAATGGCATCTCATCAAAGTACTGTTTGAATTGATACTGAATGGAATTGCAGTTTGAAAATTGGGCATAACAATTATATGCTTCAACCATTGATTGGTTGTCCTTTTGGCTCTTTGTTTCAAGTTGAGAATGGAAAGGAATGACTAGACAAATTTCTCTGGATATTTTTTTTTTTTTTTTTGAAAATTTCTCTGAGATCACTCTGAAATTTCGCTGTGAATATTCTTGAGGCGAGCGGTGAAAGTGCCGGCGAGGGAAGAAAGCTCTGATGGCTGAACGAGCAATGCAAGAACAGAGATGAAGAGAAAGAAAATGTTGACGTTGAAGAAGATGAAGGTAGAATCCATATATAGATACAGATGAATATGTATGTGTGTATGTATGTCAATGGTATCATCTGGTTTTTTTTATCTGTATGCTCCATTCCATGGATGAGTCAATTCACAATTTTTTCTGGTTTGATCCAACATAAAGAAAATTGTGAGTAAATTAAAAAAAATTAATCAAAATATAGAGAAAGGAAAATGCCTGGTAGCTCGAAGCTACCAGGCTCGAAAATGGCTCGAGAGGAAGAGAGGGAGAGGGAGAGGGAGAGGGAGAAACAAAAAAAAAAAAAAAAAATTATCAAAAAATAGCTCGATTATTCTATGAAAATTTTGTATTATTTAATATAGAGCGTTGCTAATAATGTCACATTTTTTCTTTGGATCTCTACTTTCTTCTAGTTTTTTTGGAGAAAAATAGGTGAAACATCCCTCTCCAACTTTGTATAGTAGGAGAGGTCTAAGATTTCTTTTTATTAATTAATGTCCCTTAATATTTTCATAAAGAAAATTTAACTCAGAGAAATTTCGATCTCGACTCAAAGAAATTTCAATTTTCACATAGAATTTTTTATGAAAATTAAAATTTCTAAGAGTCGAAGCAAAATTTCTCTGAGTTGGGCAAAATTTCTCTGAGTAAAATTTTCTTTGTAAAAATGTTGAGGGACCTTAACTACTACAAAAATTTTATTTGTCTTTTTATCTTTTAAGTAATAATATTATGGACTTTAAAAAAAAATTATTATTTTATATAGACCATCTATTATTTGTAATTTAATAAAACTTTGTTGGGTGTTTGATGTTAAAACTTTGAATTATTTTTTCTCATAATTTTGATATTGAAAATCTTATTAATTGTGGCACATATTTTTATCTACAAACCAATGTTTTAAAAACCGGACCGGTGAATAAACCGGAAAAGGGATTGGGCGGACGGGTCACTGGTTCAACCGTCGGGTTGAACCGGATCGAACCGTGACGTCATAATTACGTCATAAATAATTTTTTTTTAAATATAAATTAATAATATATAATAAATTTTCAATTTTTTTTTTTAATTCTTAAATATTTTCAGTTATGTTTTTCTAAAAAAAAAATAAAACTAAAAGCATCCAGTACTTCACATGCTAACAATAAAGAAAATTAAAAAAAATAGAAAACCCATTACTCAAAAAATAATAAAAAAAGCCCCTCACTCACACTATCTCTCTGCGCACATTCTCAATTTTTATATAGATGAAAAACCATTGCTCAGCCTCAAAACAAAGGGCCAAAAACAGGGGTTCTCTAAAATGGGTTCTCAGAGTGGTCTTTCATTCAAGAGAGAGAGAGATCAAAATCTACCTCATTCAATGAGCAAGCAGCAGCAGGGAAAGAAAGAGAGATGCGATGGGTGTCTTCTTCTTTATTGATAATCAATAGGGGGAAAGCAAGCAGTGGGTGTCTTCTTCTTTATTGTAAGAAGAGTTGAGAGCTTGAGTTGAGTTGAGTGATTTGTTAATGGTGATGATGATTGATGAAAAGAGAGAGATGCGGCTGTGCAAGGTTTTGCCGAAGATCTGCTGTGGTTGAAGAGAAACGAGACAGATTTGGGTTTTTTTTTTTTTTTTTTTAACAAAACCGTTCTGGTTTGATTGACCCGTGAACGGGTCAGACGGATCGACGGTTCAACCGGCGGTTCAAACGGTTCTCTTTAAATACACCGGTTTTTGACTTTGAACGGTTTGGGAGGGTTGACCGGACCGGAATCTCACCCGGTCAACGGTTCAACCGGTTGAACCGGCCGGTCCGGTCCGGTTTTCAAAACCTTGCTACAAACTAGGTGTTTGAGATTAACTTTTTCAGTAGTCTTTTGTTGACTTTTTCTTCCGACTTTGGTGATTTTTTTTTTTAAAAGTTTTAAACATTTAGGTTATACTTGACTAGACCCAAAAAAAAAAAAAAAAAAAGATTTTTTTTCACTTCTTTTTAATGAAATTTTTTTAAAAAATATTTAATTCTTTTATACTAGACGAATCAGCAAAATAAAAAACAAAAAGATTATTAAATTTTATTGACGAAAGACAAAAAAGTTAGAAAGAAAATATGACTTTTTTAATTGGATACCAAACAAAACTAATAAAAAACACTCCAAAAAAAATTATTTTCTCCCTATTTTTTTATACGTCCTTTTATAAAAAATTAAAAAATTAATTTGCAAAAGTTCATTTTAGGAAAATTTATTAAGAAGTCTTATTTTGAAAATTTATGTATCATTTGGTCCCATGTTTTAAATGGTTGATTAAGAAGTCCTCATTAAGTGTAATGTGCGACCAATAAGTCCTTTTTCAAACATGAATAAAGTATTGGTTAGACAGATATACTTTCACTAGTTAATTGAAAAAAAAAAAAAAATTGGAATATGTGATAGATATGATGTAATACTCTAATGTAGTAGGTATTAATGTGACACTTCAATGATGGGACAACGTGACAAGTGTGATGTGACACTCTAAAATTTTTACTGATCTGGCCTCGTTTGGGAACATGCTAATTTAGTAATTTTTTGGCTATTTGGCTAAAATATGAGCTAAAAAAATTAATATATTTGCAATGACTTTTTGACTTTTTACGAAAAGATGTGCAAAAAGTAGAGAGAATTGGTATGGGTTGTTGACTTTTTGGCTACTTTAGTAACTTTTTGACTTTTTGGCTAAAAATGAGGGTTCCCAAACGAGGCCTTAATATACTTTTTCCAAATGTGACAACGTGGTATGTATAATATGACACTCCAAAAAAAAATAAAAACTCTTTAATATACTTTTTTCAAATATGACAATGTGGCGGGTGTGTTATGACACTCTAAAAAAATTAAAAACTCCTTAGTGTACTTTTTTCCAAACGTGACAAGTGACACTCCAATATGGCGGACCCAATTTGATTGAATTACTACGTGTCTTCACGTTATGTGCCAAAAAACAATTAGTAAGGATTGTACGTCTCACATTGTGCGTGTTAAAAACAACCAAACTTTAAAAAACTACTAGTACACTTTTCTAACAATGTGACACAAACACCCCACCACCTTCTTCATATATAAAAACTTCTTAGTGTATTTTTCCTAAACGTGACATGTGACACTCTAATGTAGCGAATCCAATTAGATTGAATTATCTCGTGTCTTCACCTCACACGCCAAAAAACAATTAGTAAGGAATTCACGTCCACACTGTGCCTGTTAAAAAAACCAAACTTTAAAAAGCTACTAGTGTGCTTTTCAAACAACATGACACACAAACACCCCACCACCTTTTCCATACATAACCACGCCACCTATCCTCCAACTGTGCTAACAATGGCAAAACAGTCAACAAATAATTTAAGGAATCACTTAGTCACCAAAAAAACATTTAGAATCTTATGGATTACAAGTTTACAAAATGAGATTTACTAGTCAATTCCCCATTATTTTAAGTTTTCATTAAAATTGACATCTTAAAATATTATTTTAAAAAAATAAAATTATGTTAATGAGACAATCATTCTTCAATTGTAAAATAAATTTTACGAAAACCTACATTTTTTAAATTTTAGAAGAGTAAAATAATAATTAAGAATATTGATAACTCATTAATAGATATGACCAAAACAAAAACTCAACTTATCACCAACTTTATTAGGATTAGATTAGAATGACTTTTAGATTTTCATACTTACCCTGTTATTATCTCTAATCATAAAATTCTTAATCACATAATTTTTTTTTATTTAAATGAGTAGATATACAAAAATACTTTATTACAATTACTAAAAATCTAAAATGAACATAAATCAATTTTTGTTGACCATTTTTTTTTTAAAGTTTCGTTGTATGTACATGTTCAATGCAAGAGTTATATTATTAACAATAAAAATCAGAATACTTGGATGTGACAATTCATACTCACACTCTGACTGAATTTAGTTTGAGTTGCTATAAATTGTTTTCTTAGTCCTGACCAAATTTAAAATACTCTTAAGGCCTTAGAATTTTAAGAACTTAAATTACTTAAAGACTCTAAAATTTTACGAACTTAAACTAAGTTAGGCCAACCTAAGTTGCACTTCGGTTATGTCATAGGGTAAAATATATGAGGCTCTAAATTTTGTGATCTTAAAATTAATGACATGTTAATAAATATCGAGATCAAATTTGAATTGGTAAATTTTTCTCTTAGTCCTAACCAAATTTAAAATACTCTTAAGGCCATAAAATTTTAGAACTTAAATTACTCAAGGCTTTAAAATTAACATAACTCATCTCTTCGTAGCACTTCAATTCTCATTTCAATATTTCGGTCCCCAGGACCCCTTATGTACAACGACCCTTATGATCCTTAAAACATTTCGGTCTCCAGGACCCCAAAGCATTTCTGCCCTTATGGCCTCAAAGGCTATATTCAATTATATGATTAGTAAAATAAATACTCTCGCATAACGTTTCATTGTCATTCAATCATCATCATCATAAAATTTGAAGGACTCAACTTAAATAAATTCTCATAAAATATTAATGCTTCATTATACAAATGAAATCATTTATTTAAACTCAACCTTTGACCTTAATAAAATTATAGATTTCTTTTTATACATCATGATGAAATGTGTCATTCACTTCCTTTGTAACAACTCTCACCACTGTTTACCGATAAACTACTGATTACTGCTAAACTGAGACTGATTATGAAAGTAATTGAACTGATTGAAATACTGAACTGCCTGACTAAAATCTGAAACTGATTGATTGACTGTATCTGTTTAAATGCATTATCTATCTATTGACTGTTTGATTATCTGTTCATGTTTTATGTTTAAATTACGAATTGAAGGCCTTATTGGCAGCCGAACCGGAGATCGATTAGTGTTTCATGATCATCATAATTTATGTGATTTTATGGTGTAATTATCTGAAAACTGATTTGGTATGATTAAATTAGATTAAAATGAGCTAAATTACATAAATTACTATATTTACCAACTAGCCCTATTAGTGGACCACTATCTAGAATCTATTGAAGCCTTATTACATTACAACAAAACATTTCATCAGCCTATTTTCTTGAGAGCAACCGACTAGAGAGAGAGAGAGTCTTGAGAGAAGATTGTTCATCTAGAGAATTGGCTTGAAAGACTTGAAGAAATTGTAGGAGATTTGCCTAATTGAACTTCTACACTTGTAATTGAAGACCTAGGTAAGGAATTCAACCTCTTAATTGTGTCTTTAAGTTGATTCTTGCATGATTAATGGGTCTTTAGTGATCTAAGGCTTGAATTGGTTCAATAGTGTTGAATTAGAGCTCAATTGTTGCATGCATGTGTTTATCCTTGCATTGTGAGGTTTGATTTCATGGAAATCTTGCATGCATGTTCATATATTTATAGTGGACCATGTTTTCATCTTGTTTTTGGAACAATTGGCTCATTAGAGCAAGTGTTTAAAGCTTGAAAGTGGTTTAACTTCATGCATGTTGCATTGAAGTTAAGTTCATGAAATTTGGTTTGAATTTGAGTTGAATTGATCTTCCCTTGGGCTTTGATTTTACAAATTGAGCTTTGAACCATGTTATACTATGTATTTGCAAATGTTTTCTAGGAAATGAGCCCAAGAGGATTGAATTTAATGCTTTGAAAGTTGAATTTGAGCTTGAGGTTCAAATCTGGGAATTCCAGATTTTGAACTCACGCTCGAGCGGGGTGACTGGCGCTCGAGCGTAAAATTCGTGCTCCCAGTATTTTGCACTGCTTTGGTGTCCGCTCTAGCGGGGTAATTGATGCTCGAGCGTGACCTTGTGTCTTACGCTCGAGCGGATGTCGAGCACCCAATCGAGCGTGATTTTCACCTATCCAGCACTTTTGATTGTTTTGCAGAACGCTCGAGCAAGAAAGTCAGCGCTCGAGTGGAAACCTTTGTCTACTTGTCCGCTCGAGCGGAGTAATCAACGCTCGAGCTGGAACCCTGTTTTCTGAAAAATCTGGAAATGCTTTTAAAGTGCATCTTTGCATCCTCATTTCATCCTAGGCATTCTTAGGCCTAGTTTAAGGCATCTTAATGAGGATATAGATGTAGAACCACACCGAGTCATGATAGGGATTAAATTATTATATTTCCCAATTGTATAGCTTAGTGTGTGTTCAATCTATAAACTGTGTAGGGTTGGCGACTGGAGACGCGCTCTAGCTTACTGTAGCCCAGAACTCTGTGAGTAACAACTGTGTAAAGATATGTTCAACTGTGAATATTTCTGACTGTTTACTGAACTATTTTCTAAACTGATACTGTTAACTGAATGAATGTATGTCCTATATTCTGAACTGTATTGTGGCATCCTTAGCAATTACTGTTACTGACTGTTTCTGTTACAGAGATCTCTGTCTGTTCCCTTGTTAGAACCACTACTGTTTACTAATTGATGGCCATCATTAACTGTTCGGTCTTTTAAGATCTACTGCTTACTGTACTGCTATGCTAATGGATGTAACACATATGACTGAATGACTGAATGATTGAAATACTGTTTTAATGAACTGCTTTCATTACTGTAAGGACATTCATTCTAAACCTCTTTACATACAATGTTATTCACTTGGCTTTAGCTCACTGCTCATATATATATGTAGGTGTACAGGCACCAGACCGCGGCTAGAAGTGTCGAGGCAAGCTCCAGTTTTGTCAAGCCAACCTATGTGCCTCACTACGAGGTTCCGAGCCTGTCAAGCCAAGGCTATGGGGTGTTTTAGTTTTTCCCCCTTCTGTTCTGTTTTGTAATAACTATATAGACTGTACTGTACTGTTTGATAGGGATTTGATCCCTGTTCTGCATGATTGTAAATATTGTGCATATTGTTCTGCACTGTGTATATATATTTATATGAAAAGTCTTTTTGGCATACAGACTATCACAGCTCATTGGACATTGTTTATTTACTGTATTGGCTTTCGCCAGGCCCCTGTACTCTGTTTTACTGTCTTACTATTAAGCAGGCCTTCGGTAATCTCAGATTACTGGCCGATTACGATGCTAAACCCATAGGGGCGGGTTTGGGTCGTGACATCCTTTAATTCAAAAATATTTTCAAACTTTGTATTTATGATAGAGATAAGGTAAATTTCCATGGTAAGTATACTCACCTCCAAAATAGTAAAAGCATAGATTTGAAACTCTACGAGTTAATTTCCAAGAGGTGTAGAGACGCCTTCCTCCAATCCTAACAATTAGTAAATAAGGTCTAAAATTAGGGAAAACCTTTCAATGAATATTACAACATCTACAAAATTGATCCTAAATAAGACATGCTATAGAATGAGAGCTAAAACCAAGTGTAGTATGCTTTTCGTGCTCTTTTCAGATACGATTAGCCCTACAGTTCGGACTCTCTGTAGTTCTGAATCTGATTTCACAAGTGCAATGAGAAATAGATAAATACAAAAGAGTCCAAATGCGGCAAACCTTTTTTGAAAATCGATTTTGAATCAAAGATGCCAAAAATATACTACATTGCCAGATTTCAAAGTCACCACCTAATATCTTTTTGGAAAATTGAGGAAACCCATGACTCGTGCCAATGGCTACTTATCCGTCATTACCAAAGTGTCTTGGCTCGGGAACTTAGGTATGAGAGAGGAATGTCATTAAATGAGCACCACACTCAGCCGATCAAAGATCAACCTCTACTAATCATGATGTGATCTTTATTTACATTATATGCTTTTGTTTCGGTTATTATGCTAATTGTACTAAGTAATGCATACAAATATAGACCAATTCGCAAAATTTGGAATGCTTTGATTTTACATTTGTTTTGAAAAAAAAAACAAACAAACAAACAAACAAAGTTTTGAATACATGTCACTTGAAAAAGCGAGCTTGCATTTACATTATCAAATTTTTCCAATTTAAGTAAAAAAGCCCTCATCCGCCGGCATTCAAACAAGTATATCACTTGAGTACTAAGTCTCATGGTATTATGCTTGATATGACAACATAAACACCGATGCAATATGCTAAAGCAAGAAATACTCACCTAGTACTCCAAGGCAAGCCAAATAAAGCAAAATAATTAGAAGAAATGCATGCTCCTAAACAATGCAATATGACTAATGCAACGTACACATTATGTAAATAATGAGTTCGGTTACTAGCATGGCATATGAATCAATTCAAAGCATACGATAAATCACGTATTCAAGCAAAGAATTTGAAATTGACATTGGTTAGAATGATGAGCCGAACCGTTATGCGTATAAGACAAATGGATGCAAGTCATGAAAAATGCTAAGTAAATATGATGCTACCATTATAAACGGGTAAATAAAAGGAAGAAATAAATTAAGTTGGAAGACATACACAATTATTATATATTTTGCCCTCATACAAGAAGGTCCGAATGTCCAAGTGTCCGAATTAAAATTAGCTATTACAAATTCAAATGAATACTAAACAAATAATTAATTATCTAATTTATTACGACAAGACATTATGACAATAATAATTAAAACAATAATAATTAAAACAATATAATAAACAACAATAATTACACTAATAATAATTATAACAATAACATGAAAAGTAATTACAACATTATTATGAACAATAATTATAACAATAATAAACAAAAGAAGATGCACAAGGATCATATGCACGTTAATGAAGGCTGTTTACAGAAACTGCTCTATTTGCCCTTTGTACAATGGCTATGTTTTACCCTTAACAACTGCTCTCTGTTTCTATTAAAAGGATTTTGTTTACCAAACATTGGAGCCCGGCCGGCCCCCAATAAGGCCCAGCCGAGTCCAATAAAATCCGACCATGCCTTATTTTCATGCAGAAAAATATTTTTGTACTCTGAGGTGAAAACAGTACAAACAGAGTCTTTCTAAGCTCTGTTGTCCCTTCTGCTCTTCTCTATCGTGGGAAAACTCAAGAGAATAACGGATTTGATTCCGAAACCATCAATGGTAGCAAGTTGATTGCTTGATGATTTCAAGCACGTTTGGACAAAAAGTTAATAAATGTAATGAAAGACAACCACCCCTCCCTCCTATCATGAAGTTAGGTCAAAGAGGAAGGTAGACACACCTCAAAATTCATCAATATATCATAAATTAATATATGATGACTCTTGACGCAATGGACTCAGCATATCCAACCAATTTTTTTCATCTTCTTTATGTCGGTTTTAATCCAATTTTAAGCCAATTTTATTAGTCCTTTTTTACTTTCCTTTCCATTCTTTAATCACTTAGGCCGATAATGAGAATTAAGTCCACAAAATGAAGAGAAATGTCAAATGAGAAACTATCCTTATCATGAAAGAGAGACTATGCCTTGACAATAAACCTCTGAAGAAATTAAGCCATTGAACATAGGTGGTCTCTTTCTTATGCCTTGAATAACAATCAATCGCTTAAAATAACTCTCAAACAAAAAAAAAACCAAGAAATGAGGGAGGGCATAGAAATGATTATGTGAAGTTGATTATTACCAAAAATGGAACTCTTTCCATAGAAACTAATTGAAGAAGCTATTAACTCAAATGACTCGATGTCTAAGGCCTAAATAACCGAAGCCATGAGGATGTACAACATAATAAGCAAAGTATTCAAAACGTAAACTAATTAAATGAATTAAAACAGCCCCTAAAATATAAAATAAAAAATAATTAATTAATTAAAAATTAAAAAGAAAACAGTAGCTAAAAGAGCACAAAAAGATAGGTAAGGACAAAGAGACACAAAACTAGTAAACAAAAGCAAGGAGAGGTGGCTAACCATGTTTTCTAGCCCTTTTAAACTATGAAAATTAGTGTGAAAGCCAAAGAAAAAGTGTAAAACCAAGGGTATTAGCTATGGCATAAGGTGCAAGAAAGGGTGTTAAGCTTCTCTACCTTTGGTAGCTCTTCAACCCCAAGTTCTAACACTTGGAATGGATCCAAAATAGCACAAAAACACAAGAAATAGATAGAGAGAGATTGTAATGAAAGTAAGGAAAAAGGTGGCAAGTTTATACCTCTTGAAGAGAGCAAGCTTTAATTGTAAACCAAACTTGATCCTCGCACACTCTCAAGGTTGAATTATGATTCTCAAGGCTCAACCAAAGCTCCAAGGTTCAGCTCTAAGGGTGTATATGATGTATAGGTATGGTTCAAAGATTATACAATATCACAAAGCTAGCTTGCAAAGGAAGAATGAGCTCTCAAAGGTGTTTTGCTTCTTTGAAATTTTTTTAACCCTCAACACTGAGGCATCAGCTCGTATTTATAGAATTTGAGCCAAATGGATCACAAATATCTTCAAAAATAGACAATTGGCAGATTCCCGCCCAGAACAGTGTTTCTCGCCCAGTCGACCCCAAATGAGGCACGGCAGGGCCCCAATGTGGCTCCTCTGTTCCTCTGTTTCAGGCTCAGAGTAGGTTGGCATGGTGCTAAAAAATGGATAGTTGTGATATATAGGTATAGAAACAGATTGGGTATGGAAGGTTGAGTTTTTTTAGAGCTAAAAATCGGATTCCTTCGTTGAGAATTCGAACCATTGACAACGTAACTTTCATCATCGAGTGCTTAGAATAAAGTGCCCAAGTCTTGCGGGTGTCAAAAATGGGGTGTCTACACCAAGCTAAAGAACTCCTCCAACTTCAAGTCACTCAAATAAACAACTTATCTAATCTCCACAACACCCAACCTTTTTACATTTTTTATTATTAACTTTTTAAATATCCAACCAATTTATATGCTCAATATCACCATCCATTAAACCACAAAAGTTAAAAATCAACATTTTTCATAAACTCAACACTTTAGGTAAAATCACTTCAATCATTTATAAATTCCTCCAAAATCATTTATAGAACATAGAGATACCCAATCCACCATTTATCAAATCAGTTTCAACATATAAATTTTCGAACACCAAAATTCTCAATTTTTACGTCACATTCAAAACCTAGATTAACCCAAATCTCAATCTCCAAAACAACCATCAAATTGATCATGTTTCTACATGCAAAACGTTCATAGAAAGAGTATAAAACTCAACAACCAAACCCCAAATCATAATAGGTCTAAAATAAAAAAATTCATCAACTCTAACTCAAAATATGTAAAACCATTCAATTTCGTCTCTTACATAAAATGGGAAAGATTCTCATCAATTAAAAGTCTCTAATCCATCAAGAAAAACAAATCCCAAGCTTTGATTCTTTAAAAGATTAAGAAAAAGTTGGTACCTCTATTGTGCCATTTTTGGATAGAGTAAAGGAGTGGCCGACCAAACCCTTTTTCCAGCAAGATAAGATGGCCGGCGATGGTTGAGATGGTAGGTTAGGGTGGTGGTGTAAGGGTGGAGCAAAGGTGGGGTGTTTGGCCACCAAGAAAGTAAAAGAAAATGAGAGAGAATGTAGAGAGAAGTTAGAGAGAAAAGAATGAAGACAATGAAGGAAAAAAAAATGCATTTTGTTTTAGCTGAAATGGGGTGTTTGGTCACACCTACTATCAAGTTTGGAGTTGGGTTTTGATATCCTAAGTGGAGTTTAACTTAAGAGTGTGTTTGGCTCTAGATGAATGCTGGGGATATTATAATTCTACCCCCCCTAAAGGAAATTTCGTCCACGAAATTTATTTATTTATTTAGTCTAGTTCATACCTTGAAAAAGATATGGCTATCGAATTTTCATATCATCCTCCCACTTCCAAGTAGCCTCCTCCAAAGCATGATTTTTCCACAATACTTTTACTAGTGGTATAGTCTTAGAACGTAGTACTTGATCCTTCATGTCCACAATCTCTATGGCTTCCTCTTCATAAGACAAATCATCCTTGAGTTGGATTGGTTGGAAATCTAACACGTGTGATGGGTCAAGCATGTACTTCTTCAACGTGGATACGCGAAACACATTGTGAATGCGAGATAAACTAGGTAGTAAAGCCAAACGATAAGCTATCTTGCTAATGCGCTCTAGTATCTCAAATGGCCTAATATACCTTGGACTTAGTTTGTCATGCCTACCAAATCGTATCACTCCCTTCCATGGCGAGATTCGTAAAAGTACATGATCTCCAATTTGAAATTCCAAATTCCTCCTCTAATTATCTGCATATCTCTTTTGTCTACTTTGAGCCATCTTCAACCTTTCTCGAATAATATGCACTTTATCGGTAGTAATTTGAACAATCTCTAGCCCTAACAATTTTCTCTCTCCAATCTCATCCCAACACAGTAGAGTCGTGAGGTAACGCGACCCTAAGGCTGTGTTGTGGTTTGTATATGGACATGAAATCTTATTGTATTGAAAAGTTGTATCTTTTGTTTACTTACCTTATTCAAATGTATTTTTCCCCATTATGAGATTCTTTGGAAAAATCTTATTAGCGGTTTACGCAATTCTTTTCTTTTTGTGTAAATTTTAGTCCAATCAAGCTCTTATGTTTAATATCTTTATTTTGAACCCAATTGGAATGAGACATACCAAAAATTGATTTTCGAACTCGCTATGAGCATTACGAATTTCTCGTTATGCCTTTTGGTCTAACTAATGCCCCCGCTGCATTTATGCACCTTATGAATAAAGTGTTTCAACCATACCTTGACCAATTTGTGATTGTATTTATTGATGACATACTTGTTTCTTCAAAGAGTCAAGGGGATCATCAACAACACTTGCAAGTGGTATTGCAGACCTTGCGAGAAAATAATTTGTATACGAAGCTTAGCAAATGTGAGTTTTGGTTAGATCGTGTCGTATTTTTGGGGTATGTGATTTCAAGTGAAGGCATTTTTGTGGATCCGAAGAAAATAAAAGCTATGGTGATTTGGGATCGTCCTACTAATGTGACCGAGGTGAGAAGCTTTTTAGGGTTGGCAGGCTACTAACGTAGATATGTTGAGGGGTTTTCATTGATTGCAGCACCATTAACACATTTGACCCGTAAAAATACCAAATTTGAATGGACAGAGAATTGTGAAAAGAGTTTTCAATAATTAAAAAAACGATTAACTTCTGCCCCAGTGCTTACTATTCTATTGAGTGGTGAAGGATTTGTTGTTTACAATGATGCTTCTCATCAAGGGCTCAGCTGTGTGTTGATGCAACATGGAAAGGTGGTGGCCTATGCATCTAGACAATTGAAGAATCATGAATGCAATTAACTCACCCATGATTTAGCGCTCGCAACAGTTGTTTTTGCTTTAAAGTTGTGGAGACATTATTTATATGGAGAAAAATGTGAGATATATACCAATCATTAGAGTTTGAAATATTTATTCACACAGAGAGATTTAGATTTAAGGCGAAGGAAATGGATTGAATTGATTAAGACCTATGACTGCACCATTAATTATCATCCAGGAAAAGCTAATTTGGTAGTTGATGCTCTTAGTCAGAAATCTATAGGGAGATTAACTCACATTCAGGGCATTCAATTTCGTCTCTTACATAAAATAAAATCTATTAGAGTTGATCTAGCAATTCGGAAGTCAGGATCCTTGTTAGCTACAATTAAAGTGAGACCTTTGTTGGTGGATCGCATTCGAGAAGCCTAAGGGAAAGACTCAGTTTTGGAGAAGACTCGAGCTCGAGTGAAAGATGGTACTCTGTCAGACTTTATTATTAAAGAAGATGGTGTGTTGATGTTTAAAAATCGGTTGGGTGTTCCAAATGAGCCCCAGATACAAAGGGAGATATTAGATGAGGCCCATAATTCACCTTATGCAATTCATCCGGAAAGTACAAAAATGTATCGAAATTTAAGAGAAAGTTTTAAGTTCTAAAATTTTATGAACTTAAATTACTTAAGTTGAGCCAACCTAAGTTGCACTTTGACTAGGTCATAGAGTAAAATAGATGGGGCTCTAAATTTTGTGATCTTAAAATTAATGAAATGTTAATAAATATCCTTATCATATATCTCAAAATTCAAAAATAAAAATAAATTTATAATCTAAAAATTTATAAAATATCAATATATATCATTATTATATATATTTAGCCATATATAGTATGGGTGTTGAATGCTAGTAATGTATATATCAATCTATTATCGAATAATAATACTATATGTCAATAATAAACTACCATTACCCATTGTAGACGTCCCCGAATGCCCCGGGAGGGTGAGTCCCGTTCTGTTCATTTGGGGTCACTACAGCTCAGGACTCTCAAATTGTCACGGTTCTAAGTCTGAACCAAAGAGTCCAAATCCGGCAAATCGTTTTTGAGAAAACAGATTTTTGAAAGAAGTGCCAAACATGGACTGCTTTGCCAGATACAGAGTCGCCACCTAAATATTTTATTTTGGGAAATTTAGGAAACCCTGACTCGATGCCAAAAGGCCACGTGTCCGTCATCACCAAAGTTGCCTCGGCTCGGGAACTTGGGTACGATTGGGGAAGGTCACTTCGTGAGCACCCCCGCTCGCCCGATCAAAGATCGGCCTCTACTAACCATGATATCAATTTTTGAAAACATTGTGAGTTCTTATTCCGGTTATTAGCCTAGGACTATGTGATGCTCGCAGCATATAAATATAGACCAGGTCGTCCGAATTGGAACAAAACATTTCATGTTTGTTGCATGGAAGTTTTGGGTTCAATCTTTTTAATTGATGAGGTTTGAGCAAATGGTTTATAAATGGTCATGCAATAGTGTTTTCTCAAGTATTTCTATGTTTTTAAGCAAGCCATGCATGACCCTAGGTTTTGAAAATGTGTTTGGAAGCCATTTTTATGAAATTCGAAATTCTGAAAAATAACAGACCGCTCAAATGATATAGTTATCGCTCGAATGTACATCGCGTGCATCCAGTATTTTTACAGACGGCTCGAGCGACCAAAGGTGCGCTC
>NW_021027900.1:46925-77438 GCF_004153795.1 Camellia sinensis
ACATGTACTTCTTCAACGTGGATACGCGAAACACATTGTGAATGCGAGATAAACTAGGTAGTAAAGCCAAACGATAAGCTATCTTGCTAATGCGCTCTAGTATCTCAAATGGCCTAATATACCTTGGACTTAGTTTGTCATGCCTACCAAATCGATCACTTCCCTTCCATGGCGAGATTCGTAAAAGTACATGATCTCCAATTTGAAATTCCAAATTTCCTCTCTAATTATCTGCATATCTCTTTTGTGTACTTTGAGCCATCTTCAACCTTTCTCGGAATAATATGCACTTTATCGGTAGTAATTTGAACAATCTCTAGCCCTAACAATTTTCTCTCTCCAATCTCATCCCAACACAGTAGAGTCGTGAGGTAACGCGACCTAAGGCTGTGTTGTGGTTTGTATATGAACATGAAAATCTTTATTGTTTTTGAAAAGTTGTTATCTTTTGTTTACTTACCTTATTCAAATGTATTTTTCCCCATTATGAGATTCTTTGGAAAAATCTTATTAGCGGTTTTACGCAATTCTTTTCTTTTTGTGTAAATTTAGTCCAATCAAGCTCTTATGTTTAATATCTTTATTTTGAACCCAATTGGAATGAGACATACCAAAAATTGATTTTCGACTCGCTATGAGCATTACGAATTTCTCGTTATGCCTTTTGGTCTAACTAATGCCCCCGCCTGCATTTATGCACCTTATGAATAAAGTGTTTCAACCATACCTTGACCCAATTTGTGATTGTATTTATTGATGCAATACTTGTTTTCTTCAAAGAGTCAAGGGGATCATCAACAACACTTGCAAGTGGTATTGCAGACCTTGCGAGAAAATAATTTGTATACGAAGCTTAGGCAATGTGAGTTTTGGTTAGATCGTGTCGTATTTTTGGGTTATTGTGATTTCAAGTGAAGGCATTTTTTGTGGATCCGAAGAAAATAAAAGCTATGGTGATTGGGATCGTCCTACTAATGTGACGAGGTGAGAAGCTTTTTAGGGTTGGCAGGCTACTAACGTAGATATGTTTGAGGGGTTTTCATTGATTGCAGCACCATTAACACATTTGACCCGTAAAAATACCAAAATTTGAATGGACAGAGAATTGTGAAAAGAGTTTTCAATAATAAAAAACGATTAACTTTCTGCCCAGTGCTTACTATTTCTATTGAGTGGTGAAGGATTTGTTGTTTACAATGATGCTTCTCATCAAGGGCTCAGCTGTGTGTTTGATGCAACATGGAAAGGTGGTGGCCTATGCATCTAGACAATTGAAGAATGCATGAATGCAATTAACTCACCCATGATTTAGCGCTCGCCACAGTTGTTTTTTGCTTTAAAGTTGTGGAGACATTATTTATATGGAGAAAAATGTGAGATATATACCAATCAATTAGAGTTTGAAATATTTATTCACACAGAGAGATTTAGATTTAAGGCGAAGGAAATGGATTGAATTGATTAGACCTATGAACTTGCACCATTAATTATCATCCAGGAAAGCTAATTTGGTAGTTGATGCTCTTAGTCAGAAATCTATTAGGGAGATTAACTCACATTCAGGGCATTCAAATTTCGTCTCTTACATAAAATAAAATCTATTAGAGTTGATCTAGCAATTCGGAAGTCAGGATCCTTGTTAGCTACAATTAAAGTGAGACCTTTGTGGTGGATCGCATTTCGAGAAGCCTAAGGGAAAGACTCAGTTTTGAGAGAAGACTCGAGCTCGAGTGAAGATGGACTCTGTCAGACTTTATTATTAAAGAAGATAATGTGTTGTGTTGATGATTTAAAAATCGGTTGGGTGTTCCAAATGAGCCCCAGATACAAAGGGAGATATTAGATGAGGCCCATAATTCACCTTATGCAATTCATCCGGAAAGTACAAAAATGTATCGAAATTTAAGAGAAAGTTTTAAGTTCTAAAATTTTTATGAACTTAAATTACTTAAGTTGAGCCAACCTAAGTTGCACTTTGACATAGGTCATAGAGTAAAATAGATGGGCTCTAAATTTTTGGATCTTAAAATTAATGAAATGTTAATTAAATATCCTTATCATATATCTCAAAATTCAAAAATAAAAATAAATTTATAATCTAAAAATTTATAAAATATCAATATATATCATTATTATATATATTTAGCCATATATAGTATGGGTGTTGAATGCTAGTAATGTATATATCAATCTATTATCGAATAATAATACTATATGTCAATAATAAACTACCATTACCCATTGTAGACGTCCCCGAATGCCCCGGGAGGGTGAGTCCCGTTCTGTTCATGTTGGGGTCATACAGCTCAGGACTCTCAAATTGTCACGGTTCTAAGTCTGAACCAAAGAGTCCAAATCCGGCAAATCGTTTTTGAGAAAACAGATTTTTTTGAAAGAAGTGCCAAACATGGACTGCTTTGCCAGATACAGAGTCGCCACCTAAATGTTTTATTTTTGGAAAATTTAGGAAACCCTGACTCGTTGCCTAAGGCACGCGTCCGTCATCACCAAAGTTGCCTCGGCTCGGTGAACTTGGGTACGATTGGGGAAGGTCACTTCGTGAGCACCCCCGCTCGCCCGATCAAAGATCGGCCTCTACTAACCGTGATATCAAGTTTTGAAAACATTGTGTGTCCTTTATTCCGTTATTAGCCTTAGGTTTACTATGTGATACGCACAGCATATACAAGTATAGACTGGATCGCTCGATTGGAACAAAACATTTCATGTTTGTTTTGAAAGATGGTTTTGCTACTCGCAAGTAGGCTTAAAATGCAGATTTTTGCCACCCTCGGGGGTGGCTTAGAAAAGATGGTTTTGCCACTATCTAGTGGGCTTAAAACAAACATTTGATGAATTGTCCCAATCGAAGTAAACAACAACCTTACCCACAGGCATTTAGGCAGTTATATCACATAAGCAAATAGCCTCATGGTAAGCATGCTATTCATGGCAGTCACTCACACGCATGCAAGGATGCTAAAGCATAAAAACTCACCGGAGTACTCCAAGCCAAAACAGAAACTCATTAGAAATCCATGCATGAATCCTAAGTATAACAGAAATGCCTAATGCAACACATGCAAAAATGCAACTATAGCAGGCTCGGCTATCTAAACATGGCATATGGAATGCTACAGCTAACATGTTATTCAACTTTGAAATGAAATACATGCAGTTAGTATGATGTGCCGAGCCTGGTGCATGCAAAACAGATGAATGATGCAAACATGCTATCATCTGTATGCTAATTTAAACATGCCCTAATTCTAAACCATATAAGCAGGTAAATAAAAGGAAAGAAAGACGTGGGTTGGAAGACATACATCACACGCACGCACACTTATTATACAATTATGCCCTCGCGTAGAGGGGTCCGAATAAATATACAGTCCGAATAAAGAATATTACAGTCCAAATAATACAGTCCAAATAATGTACAAATTCCTAATTAATTAACAAATTAACTAAGAAAATAAATAAGCTGGCATGCAAGCCAGTGACTGCCTTGATTCCATTCCGGATGATGAATGATGCATGCCCGGGTTGCTTTGCGCGGAAATCCATGACGATGCCCAATTAGCCTCTGTTTTGCACTTGTTCTTGAAATGCGTGCCAAGCCTCGGAAGACCGCTGATCTTTGATTTGCTGCACAGAGAGCAGGAAATGGGCATAACATGTATTTTCACAGATATATGCATGCCTCGATCCTCGTGCCACCAATCACGCATATCGATGCATGATGGCCGAGGGGTCGAATCATGCAATTCAAATTAGGATGAATGCACATATTAAACACAACAAGAACCTAACTCCATCATGGATGATCCGGAGTGTCGGTGACTAGGGAATTGAGACACGTTCCGTTCTGTCACTCAGAGTACGAAACGCACCTCGTTTCCCGTGCCCGAGCTAACTCCTATCCCGAACACGATGCAATATGCATGACATGCATGGAATGCGACTAAGATACAACCCTAACATACACAATGTTATGGAATGGCATGCACAATGCAATAAGGTAATACACAATGCTATGGATGAAATGGCATACGCAATGCAATAATGGGCTTACATCAACATGAGAGAGCCTCAGCCACACTCACATAGGAGGCCATCAGATGAAAACAAGACAACTCGAAATGCGTGCACGCGTGCACGCAAACCGAGGACCGACCCTCAGGCACCGAAATGCCACTCTAATGAGACATGGCAAAGACATGGAATATGGTATGCAAACATGCAAAAATCAGTAGCAAAACGAGGGACAAAACAGCCCCGAAACAAAGCGAAATGATACCCGATGCGTGGAACAAGTCCCGAAACACGAATTTTGGCGCATGAAATGGCCTATGGCTATGCAATGCATGCATAATTGGTACATGGAATGAAAATACAGAAGCAAGGCAGCCCCAAAATAAGCATTGTTACAGTTCAAAGCATGACCAAACAGCAAGCACAAATATGACAAAACTAGCATGCAAAAATGGCCCTGAATGTGAGGTAAAGAAACAACTCACAGCTGCTGACTCCAAACAGATTAGGGCCCTTCAACAAAGTTGAAGAGGGGCCCAAAATATGATCTTTTACAGTTTATGGTAAACCACAAAAACCAGCACAGGTATGACTAAACTCTCATGCAAGAAATGGGCCAAAAGATGGCCAAAGAAGCAAGTAGTGGTTGCTGGCCTTAAACACAAAGGGGCCCTTCAACAATGTTGAAGAGGGGCCAAAAATAAAGCATTTTACAGTTGATGGCCGGACCCAAAACAGTATGCAAATATGTCAAAAAATGCTATGCAAAATGAGACCAAAAAAGGAGATATAACACAAAGTATATAAAATAAGCCTCAAACCATGAAAGGCCCTTAATGAAACATGAATAATGGGCCAAAATAAGACTGTTTTCAGTTCTGAAAAGAGCCCAAAAACAGAAGTACAATAGGCTAATAAATCATGCAAAAAAGGGGACCAAAGAGGGATATAATGACAAGTGGCACATAGAGGTCCCAAACAGTGATGAGCCCTTCTTCAATGTTGAAGAGGAGCTCAAAATAAGCCTATCTACAGTTTAAATCATGCTCCAAAAAAGATCATACACAGGCCAAAAATACTATGCAAGATAATGGCATTTAAGAAGGATAATGAAGCAAGTGCAAGATAGGGACCTCAAATGCCAAAATTCCCTTAATGAAACATGAAATGGAGCTCAAATAAAGCATACTTTCAGTTTTGGTCGGGGCTCAAAACAGTAAGAAAAATAGCTAAAAAAATGTTGCAAGATTAAGCTCAAAAAGAGGGAATTGGTACTTACCCTTGGAGACCAACCCTTGGATGCTTCTTGGCTTGAGAAGTGGTGCCTCCTAGCTGCTGGAAAGCTCCCCAAGCTGCTGGAAATGGAGTAGTGGTGGTGATGCTAGGTAGTGGTGTGAAAATGGGATAGGATTTTGGGTGTTTTTTGAAGGAAATGAGAGAGATGAGAGGGATACAATGCAAGGGCTCTTAGGGAATTTTTGGTAACCCTAAACCAGCAGCTGGAGCTGCTGATATATAGGCAAAAAATGGGGGGAAAAGGGGGGGGGGAAAAGGGGGGAAAAATGGAGGGAAAACCAACCAAGTTTCCCTCCAAAAAGGCCAAAAATGGGATATTAGAAGATTAGATGTGGTGCAGGCTGAGCTTGCTGGATGCCAATGGCTGAGAGCCTTCAACAAGTTGATAGATGGGCCAAAACAAGACACTTGTAATTTTTTTGTTTTCTTTTTCTTTTTTTATTCTTTTTTTTTTTATTCTTTTTGTTTGACCAAGTCCGAAACAGCTCACAAGTAAGCCTAAAATACCGCGCAAAAATAGGCCTAAAAGAGCGTTAAAGAAGCAAGTGATAGGAGAAGATCTCAAATAGCAAAAGGTCCTTAATAAAACATGAAAAGGACCTCAAAATACAACTATCTCAAGTTTGGGTCGGAGCCCAAAAATGCAAAATGAAGGTTCGGGAGCCAAAACACGCAGTTCGGGGCCCCGAAAGTGGGCTGTTAGGCACCGGAAGTGGTGTCCGACCACGAAGTTGGTCTCTCGGACCACAGTGTCCCTCAAAAGGGAGCAAATAAGATGTATGCCAAAAATTGAGGCAAACGGAGGTGGTTAAGCGGTTCCGAACCGAGGCACACGGCCAACGGCTCCGAGAAACCGGAAATCGGGCTCCAAACGGGCAAAATGGCCTACGACCACGAAACGTAGCCTACGGCCACTGAGAGATTATCTACGAGACCTCTCCCTCCCTTCGAGAAGAGAAAACAGAGAAAACAGAGCCTGGTTCACAAACCGAGGCAGAGCACAAAAGAGTCCGGAAGTCCGGAGACAAAGCTCGCTGCCGAGACTCTGAAACTTCTGAACGAGCACAATATGCAACATCACCGAGCGCTCAATCGGTGACGTCTGAGTCTTAAGGTCGGTCAAAAATGGGGTGTCTACACCCATGCATTGGATTTTTATTTTTTTTTGCAAAGATCCTTCTAGGATCCTTTTAATCATCTCAAATCCTTTTAATTACATCAACAACATTTTAGATATTTTTCTCTTATAAGTTGGTTTTTAAAAATAATTATCAAAATTAGTATCGCATTGACATTACAACAAAAAGCAGTTTTGGCGACAAAAAATGTAAATTTCGTCGCTGAAAGTAGGACAATTGGCGACTAAAATTGAATTAGTAGCCAAAAGTGAAGACTTTTGGTGACTAAAACAGTTTAGTAACCAAATGTATACTTATTGGCGACTAAAAATCAGATTAGTCGCTGATTACATAGGTTTTAGTGACTAAAACAATTTTAGTAGCCAAAAGTGAAGGTTTTTGGCAACTAAAAGAAATTAGTAGCCAAAGGTATAGGTTTTGGAGACTAAAAAATGGTTTGGTTGCTGATTGTAGGTGTTTTACAGACAAAAAAAAAATGTTGTAGGCAAAAGTAAAGGTTTTTGGTTACTAAAAAAAATTTAGTAGCTAAAAGTGGACAATTGGCGACTAAAATTGAGTTTAGTCGGCAAAGGTGGCGGTTTTGGCGACTAAAAATTAGTTTAGTCGCCGAAAGTGGTTATTTTTAGGCGGAAATTAATTTTTTTGTGACTAAATTATTGGGTAGTAGCCAAAACTAAGGTTTTTGGCGACTAAAAAAAAATTTAGTCGCCAAAAGTGGCTTCCTTTTTTTTTTAATAAATAATTTATTTTTTACATAAATTATGTTGAATAAAAAATAATTATGTTTATATATATAGTTTAATATTAATACGGGTCAATATAGTATATAAATAATATATTTTGCATACATATTCATGTGGTGTTATTGTGGCAAAGGGTTAGAAAGTGGAAGGTTGGTGATTCAAAACTTGGGAAGAGCAGAGGGTTAATTTTTTTTTTTGAAATAACCTATTGGCGACGAAAAAAATAGTCGGCAAATGTATAAATTAAAAAAAAATAATTCACTATTGGCGACTAAAAATTTAGTCGCCAAATGTATAATTTAAAAAATATAAATGAGCTTTGGCGACGAAAAATTTAGTCGCTACAGACTTGGTTTTTGGCGACTAAAAGTTTGTTAGTCGCCAATACCTTTCGCAACAATTTTCCAGCGACCAAGCCAGCGACTAAATTTTTTAGTCGGGAAAACTCAAAACCCGACTTTTGGCGACTAAAAATTTACTTTTGGCGACTAAAAATTTAGTCGCCAATTATATTTTTTTTTTTGTAGTGTGAGTATGTGATCAGATGAGTGTACGTACTGGAGCAACCCATCAACTGACTTCAATGAAATTGTTTGATCCAAAACTTTTAAAAG
Source organism: Camellia sinensis (assembly GCF_004153795.1). Lineage (NCBI taxonomy): Eukaryota > Viridiplantae > Streptophyta > Magnoliopsida > Ericales > Theaceae > Camellia > Camellia sinensis. The sequence continues at coordinate 54,753 of NW_021027900.1, forward strand.
GGCCCATTAGTCATGCTGATGAACGTCCCGAGTTTTTGGGTTGCAAAACAAGAGCTAGATAAATTTTAATTTTAGCCTATTTAAATGGACTCCCCACAAATACGTGGGACTAAGCACAGAAAATTTTTGTAATGCCTAAAAATCTATTCTTAAAAACTTGTAGATCCAACTTCTAAACAAAGCACTTGTAAGAAGGGAGAGGGGCTACTTGATGATTTGAACTCATCATATTATATAATTCATGAAGAAAATTATTTTTGTAAAAAATCAGATTAATTGAACAATTATGAACATATCATTAAACTATAGGGTAAATTATGCAAATAGTTCCTGTAGTTTACACAATGTGTCAATTTGATCTTTGTAGTTTCAATTTGCTCGATTTTACCCTTTAATTTAATGGATTCTGCCATTTTAGTCCAATAAATAATGATTGTTAAGTTAATTTAATGAAAGATCAAATAATGTGTCAATTTGATCCCTGTACTTTACACGATGTATCAATTTGATCCATGTAATTTCAATTTTCTCAATTTTGACAAGAACTAAATTGACACATTGTGAAAAATACAGTGCCCAAATTGACACATTATTTAACTTTCCGTTAAATTAACTTAACAACCGCTATTTGTTGGACTAAAATGACATAATTCGTTAAATTAAGGGACAAAATCGAACAAATTGAAACTACACGAACCAAATTGACACATTGTGTAAATTATAAAGACTATTTACATAATTTTCGTAAATTATATTCATCTTTAAAATAATGAATAATTTGTTTTTAAAGATGTAATTGGCGTCCTCTTTTTCTTTTTTATATCAAATGTGATGTAATCATCTGATTATTATTGCCTAATCGATATGATAAATATTTGGAGAAATACTTTTATCAAATATAGTTTTTACATGTGATAAATACTTTTAGAAGTAACAATTCATGACCTCACTAATTTGACATAACAGGCCCAATGGCTTAAATCAAACATCTTCACCCAAACTTTCAAAATTTGTTGTTTTAATTTTTTTTTTGAATGTTTTTATGTCAAATCAACATATAAACTTTTTACCTAATATGTCAAATTTATTATTCTAATATATTTTAAAAATAAAATTATTTTATTAGGTAGACTCAACATTTGACATCAATGTGAAACATGTCAAGTTTGACATATTGAGTTTATACCAAATGTCAACTCAACATTTGACATATCGAATGGAGTTGATGTTTGATGCCTAAGTATGACTGTTACCACGTTATATTTGAAATATCGGATGGAGGTGCTCTAAGCCTTTTATTCTATATGGTTGTTATTTTCAATTAAAAAGTATAAATGGTTCATGAAGGTTAAAAAATACTGAACGCTTTCATAATTTGTATAATTTTTTTTTTACTTGTTGAAATTTCAGAAATTTCAAAAAAAAAAATGAAATTCCTAAAACAGTTTTCATGAAAACAAAAATTCATAAACACTCAAAAATTGTTTGCCATATAAGTTTTTCTTGTCAGATTTCATTTTTTCTATTTTTGAGAATAGGAAACAAAAAGGACACCAAACGTGCAGAAAAAAAAAAAAAAATTCAAAACCGTCAAGCATTTGTTTAAAATAGATAAAGTGGAGATGCTTGAATAAAGTGAATTAACATGGACCACTATATATATATACCATAGAAAAAGAATATTTCTAAGGGTAAATTATAAATACATTCCCTGAGATTTAATTAAAATACAAATTATCTTTGTAGTTTTGAAAATTACATTCCACCCCTTAAGGTTTTTAATTTCACAACACATAGCCTATTTTATTAATAAATTATGAAGTCAATCAACAGTTTTTAATGATATTAAAAATATATTTCAATTAATAATTTAGGTAATTTTATTATTATATAGGAAAGTAATTATGAATTTTATTTTTTAGTTAATTCTGTTAAATAAAAAATTCTAATAAAGGAGTATTTATAATTTTTTAAATCACAAAAAATAATCTATATTTTAAACAAATCTTAGATACTGTATTTATAATTTATCCTATTTTTAAAGTGCCAAGCATGCTAAAAATCATATAAAAATGTAACATGAAAGTCAAATAAATTGTATCCATTGCCTTATCCTTAAAGATCAATTTCTTTAGGAAGTGCATCCAAACAACTATAATTTAAAAGTAACTACCAGCTGGCACATACTAAATTTTTTTTAAAAAAAAGTTACTTGACAGAAGAAGTAATAAAGATTTCAGGACACTAATTTTAATTTGGATTTATATAATCATATAGATAATATATATAATAAATTAACAATTGTACATATTAAAAAATTAACTCAAAAAACAAAAATGAATGTGTGGTCGAGAATGTTGATTTGGACCACACATTAGGTTGTTTGGTGTAATTTATGGAATTATTTTTAATTTTTTTATTTGAAAAATATGTGTCAAAATATAACTTAAATAAGTAAATAAATAAAACTTATTATTAAAAAGCAGAAGAGAACTTTTTAATTTTCAATTTTAAAACCCCGTTAAAAGTTGAATTTCCTGTCGTGTTCTGTACAGAAGTCTAAACATAAATTTTGACAGTTAAATTTTCCATAAAACAATTGCCTCCAAAGCAAAAGTCATCGCCACGTAGAGAACATGAAACATGAATCATACAAAATTAGTTATTCTCTCTGTTTAATTAATACAATTTCACTTTATTTTAGTGGGTTGTTGGAAAGATTAACGTGAAACTATGAATTTAGTTAAACCTCCACTTTGACATTGCTTAATTAATTAAATTAAAACCCAAGTCTAGATTCAATGATGTTGTCCTCCACAGAACAGTTACATGATTGAGTGTTCCCTTTGACATATAAGGAGTCCAAGCATATATGACAACTTATATAGAGTGAGTTTTGACTATAGAAAAGGAGTTTGGTAAATTGAAATCTTTAAGGAACATTCAACAACATTGGGCCACATGAAGAAATAAAAGGGTCATCAAATCATCAGATTGTTATGGCTAAGGTCGGTGCCTCCTGCTAATGTCATGACTTTTACTCTCTCTCTATATCTATATATTCTAAAAATGTTAAAAACTACTTTTATGTTGTGTTTGGTTGGGGGATTTGAGAAGGGATTTGGAAAGAAAAATGAAAACGGTAAGTGAAATGAGAATAAAATAGAGTTATGCTAGGAACCCCAAACAAATTATCAAATTTTCTACCAAATCTCTCACATGGATGTGGAACCCACACACATTTGATTTGTGTGGATCCCACACCCATGTGAGAAATTTGGTAGAAAATTTGGTAATTTGTTTGGGGTCCATAGCATTTTCCAATAAAATATACTTAAATTTCACATAGTTTCACACACTTTTTTCCTTCCCCTTTCAAAATTTCTCTCACTGCTAGAAACTGACTTTTAGCGGCGTTTTAAAAACGCCGCTATAAATATAAAAAACGCCGCTAATTGTTTTTGTGGCGTTTAGTACCAAACGTCGAAGATGCGGCCGTCGCTATAGCTTTATGACGCTTTAAAAGCGTCGCTATATGTAGTATAGGCGGCGTTTTTAAAAACGCCGCCGAATGTCCTGTCCTAACGGTATGATGACGTCACTATGACATTTAGCGACGTTTTTAAACGCCGTTATAGACATTTATACATTTTTCAAATCTAGCCATTGGGTAGGGATATAGTGACGTTTAAAAAACGCCGCCATAGCCTTTTTCAACAGAGTACCCATCTAGCACAGTTCACCTTTCATTGACAAAAGGTTCTACCACACATCTCTCATAGAACATTAGAGAAAATTGGCTTCCTAGTTTCCAAACTGATTTTTCTGCATACACCACGCTAATATTTAACTAGCTTTAGAATTTCTATAAAGTGTCCTAACATGGACATGAAAGAGTTGAAATTTAGCAGGCATCCTCAAATCTTAATTGCTTTTCAATCAGCAAGAAATCACTCTAAAAGTAAAATGAGTTACAAAAGCGATTGTAAGTGAATCTATCCTTGCAGCATAGTTGATACAGTACTTTAATGAATGTAAAAATGACAATCATTTCAGATTCTTCTGAGACACATTATTAATATGAATAAGATGTGATACATGTACAATTACATAATATATCTAGACACAATATATTGGAAATCAATGAGGATTTATTTACAAAGTCAGCAGGCTTGAAAACTCATGCAGAAAGCAGAGAAGACATCCATATTCCTAATGACGCAATACCGATAGTAGCAAAAGCTTGGCCCAGTTTATAAACAAATTTTTTTTCTGACAAGGCAAACTTTGCCAATCTGTCCTGCAAAAAGTCACAGCCAGGACCAAATTAGAAAGGTTAATATCAATACAATAGATTAACACATTAGATTAGAATGGAAAACATTAGATTAAATTAACCTAATGCATACAAGTGCATTCCCCTAATCAGTAATGTCGATGTTGACATTATCTTGTGAACTTCAGTCCTGTAATATACACAAATCACAATTTAATTTTAAGTTACTAATTCTCCGTCCAGTTTAATTATTATTTCTACTATCAAACAAAGTTCTTATTTTGCTATTTTATAATTTAATATCATATAGAATTGACAGTTTTCCCACTTTTACATTAGGCCAAGGGTATTATATCCCATGATGATGAGTCTTTGATCTAATTTGGATTTTGATGAGTCTTCAATCAATCTTATCGGTCTGATTGGTCACTGCCCCCCTCAATGATGAATTTAAACATTAAATTCAATATACTTAAAGGTGATACCAAAAAGCTTCAATGTGCAAACAAAAGAAAACATAACGTCATAAAAAAAATTCCCTCCATAGAACCCAACTGAACTTTTTAAATAACAGAAAGCATACCAACTGATCCTCTTCCTGGAGTTCGGGCTGCTACATATGCAAAAGCTCACATCTAGAAACAAGCCAATACCATTTTCTGGCATAGCAAGCACAGACCTCTGAAAGAAACCCAAACAAGTAAAAATTAATAACTTAAATAGTGTTTTTTATCTAAATATATATATATATATATATATATGTGCTAGAAAAGGCAACCAGACCTCAGTGATAAGCTGGTAGCGACCACGACCAGATAGGCCAATTCCAAATCCCATTGTTATGCTGTCCATGAAGCTTATATATGGCTTTTGTACTCAGAAATTTTACATATTAAAGAATATTTTGCAGTAAATACGTGCAAAAGGTTGGCATGATAAGCACTTATAATTTTTTTTCTAATATAATAGACATATAAATCCACTAACTGAAGAAGCAATATTGCACAATATGTGATGCAAATGAAATCTAAGTTAAAATTGTTATTTGATCAATCCAATGAACAAGGATGTAACCTGTGCCTAAGAGAATTTCATATTCCTCTGAAGGTCAGCATAATCTCAATTATTTTTTAGCTGTTTTCGAAATTTATAAGTTGAAACACTACAAATCATAGACGAAAATAACTAACCAGTATCAACTAGAGAAATGCCTACCATCATTTGGAAGGCAACCATCACCTCATTTCCATCCTGAGAGCAAGGGTTTTATAGCAAGGCAATAGTGCTTGGATTAAAAATTACAACAACTTAAGTATGGTGCATTCACAGCATAAACACCCGATATTTAATGGTGCATTCACAGCTTAACTGGCACAAATTATGGTGCATAATATGATTACCCCCAGAAAATTTGATTACCCCCAGTATTTTGTCTCAAAAATGCATACCACCCCCCTCAACTTTAAAACACTACAACCCCCCTACTCTAGACTAAAGTGAATGTTAGTTTCTCTATCCAATTGCTGGAATTACTTTTATACCCTTAAAAGTGACTGAAATATATTTGATGGTGCTCTGCAAATTTGCAAGACTATTATTACTCTACCTAAATTCAATAAAAACCATGATTTGTTTGAGAAGGTAATGCTTGAACTCGCTCTTGACAAGGATAATCACAAGGGAAGGATGCCAACGCCACAGCCGAGTTCACTGTCTCAGGTTAACCCCTACCACACCTTACCGATCCCACTCCGCAGCCCCTCTGCTATCTGAAGAACACAGCTCTTGAGGATTTTGCACTTCAACATCAAAGTCATACCAGCATAATTGCTGAGTAAATATGTCCCTCTAAAATTCTTAATTTACCACAAAAATGAGCATGGGGAACTACTTATATAGACGTTATCCATGAACTACTCATCAGATTCAAGAGGCCTCATTGAATCAGGTGAAAGGCACACCACAAAATCCATAGTCCAGGTACAGCGAGGGAGAAAATGGAAGGGTGAGATAAAAGATAAGAACAAAGGCATTAAATTTGAGTGAGAATCATTTCTTGTTGAGGCCATCTGTGTATTCACTTTAAACAGGAGTAGAGGGGATTTAAGGGTAGGTTTTTAAAGTTGAGGGGGATCATATCTATATATACAAACCATTTTATACATGTTCGGATGTTGCTTCTAATGGATACCACAGCAAATAGAACAGCTCAACTAAATGACACAAAGCAAGCACGGGCAATAGAGCACCATCCTCCAAAATTGGTCAATTAGACATATGATGGGGAAGTCACTAACCTGATCATGAAATTTTCCGTCTTTGAAAACTTCAAAGATGATCAACTAGAGACAGTATCTTCCCCCACAAATGCCCGGTGATGCTGTATAGGCACAAGAAACAATTAAATATCTTAAAAGGACGATATTAAAACTGCATGTATATAACAATTAAACAAAACTGGATAACAAAATCAGCGATCCAGCAGCTCAACGATCCTCAATTTTGTTTCAAAGATAGTGCTCACCACTTCAGCTTCTAACACCAAAGAATTACTTTCTAGAAAATTTTCTAGGCTACCAAAGAAACTGGAAACGGAAACATAAAGATTACAGACAATAGCCTGAAATGTGGGGCTCAAAGCACTATCCAAAAAAAACAAGAAGGAAAAAAAAAATAGAAATGAAGTCCAATTCGCACAAAAAATGAGATACGGTTATGAATGAGAGTCGAAAAATGCACCATCTGGTGATACTACACAAAATCAACTAGGCTATACTGTAACTAGATAACAGATCAACCCTGACATGCAAACTAAGCTAAGAAATTTCTGTACGTATATTCTACACAATACACATGAGAGAGAGAGAGAGAGAGAGAGAGAGAGAGAGAGAGAGCGTGCTCCTAACAGAAAACTCAAAAAAATGGAGTGTGTCATGATGTTAAGAAGTTCCAGATTTCTTTCGTATTTTGACACTTCACCAGGATGCTCTGGTTTATTATCGTCGTTGTCATCAGTGTCGGCTCGATCAGTGTCATTGAAAGTCGTCCCATTCTCATCTTCACCTCCATATTCTGATGAACCATTTACCTCCTTACTCAACCCCATATTTTCAATCAACTTTGTTGCATCTGCATTGTCATTAACATCCCCACTGTCTTGCACTGCATTGTAAATGAATAAATAATGAGTCAGCTCAACTGCGGTGCTGTTTGGTGCAACTTATAATGCTGCTTATAACTTTTCTTATTTTGAGTCTCTGTGAAAGTGTTTGGTGTAGCTTTTACTTATAGCTTATGAGACAGAAATAGCTCAAATAAAGTTGAAAAAAGCTGGGGAAATCATTCTTTTAGCTTCTATTTATCATCAACTTACAGCTTTGGAAAAGCTGCACCAAACAGGCTCTAAGAATAATTACACAACTACTGCTAAAAACAGTGAGGAAAATATTCAAATCTTGCCATCAGATGAGAACTCCTGAACTTCAACGCTATTGTATGTTGTAACCTGGACCAATGGAGTTGAATTGTCATACTCACTAGCACCTCCCAATGATGATGCTGAAGCAACTTCAGGTTTGGTACTGCTTCAACTATATCACCACCACCATCATCAACATGTTTCTCTGTTTTCTTCTTTATATTAGCAGAAGAAGCTTGAGATGCCACGGCTATGCCTGCATTGAACCATGTTCAGATGAAAAATTTAGAACCATTACGGCTAGATCAAATCCCAATCAGGTGAAGTTAATGAAGATAATCCAACTTGATCACTTACATATGAAATCAAAAGATATTCGCTATCTCTCCTTTAATTGCATTAGAGTACTTCCATAACTTCCATTTTAATGCCTTTTTTCCCAAGTAGCTGGAAATTATGCTATGTGACCCCTCGGAAAACTGGTCCACCATGTATTCATTGACTCAGTTAACATTTAACAACAACAAAATCATATCCCAAGAAAAAGCAAGAAAAAAGGAAAATTTTTAAGGACCAAATTTTCTAGGGTCAAAAGGCTAAAAGATTAAGTGGCTCAAAGAAGGTGATATTAATTCCAAATTATTGACATGTAAAATTTGAAACCACATCACATGTAAAATTTGATTCATCTCCTATTTTCAAGCAAACTGGTTTTTACACTTCAATCATCAGTTCTATTGCATACGGATACATTACCAGTTTCTAAGTCTAAGAAGAGGGGTTATTATCCATTAAATTGACTCAAGTCTCCTTCCTATTAAACTCAATCTTCCTATGGTTTACCCTCCTATAAATTGGACATCAACGGTAGATAACCCTTCAACATTAGATGATATTTGAGGGGGTTATGTAAGTTCCCACTCGGGAGAAATCTATAATAGGTTTCGTCTATTAACTTCTCGTGACTTTAGTAATTTCTATATCCATGATGATTACCCACGTAAGAAACAGAATTTCTAATATCATCATCAAGATAATTTGCCAAGATAATTTCCATAAGCACATAGTACATTATTAGAGAAACAATTAACATTAACAATCTCAAATGCAACATTTAAATTGATCCTTAATAAATTATTAGGTACCAACAGTAGCACCATGAATATATCATTTATTGTAATACAACAATGCATATTTGGAAATTCTAAAGATTAAGGACAGCAACTTGAAATCATCAAAATATGAAATAGAGTAGATAATCTTCAATTCATACCTGGATCAAGAGGTGATAATTTTTTATTTTTTTTAAAGTTTCAAAAAATAATTTTTTAAATTCAAACTAAACAAAGCCTTTATCTTTCTAAAAACACTAACAAAGATTGACCTTTTTTGGCAATAAAAGACAAGGCTTTATAATACTAAAAGATTTTTGGGTGAATATAATACTAATAGATGATAAATAATAGGGAAAATTACATATACCCCCTTGAGCTTTAGCAAAATTACAGATACCCCCTTGAGGTTTGAGAAATTACAGATACCCCCTGAAGGTACTATTTGCATAACAAATTAGGGGGCAAATTGTTATGAAAATATAAACCTCAGGGGGTAATTTGTTATGAAAATATAAATCTCAGGGGGGTATCTGTAATTTTCGAAACCTCAGGGGGGTATCTGTAATTTAACTAAACCTCGAGGGAGGTATATGTAATTTGCCCTAAATAATAATATTGATTATTTTAATAAACTTCCTAAGTTAAGCATGCCATTTGCACTTAAATTTTTTAGTATTATTTGTGTTGAATATATATAATTAAACGTTAGCAACTAAAATGAATATATATATAAATAAATAAATAAATAAAAAATCAATACCAAAACGAAAAACGAAACAAAAAATTTAAAAACATCAAGGGGCATACCTGGTATTTATCTGCCAGATAGAGCTACAAGTGCTACATATATATTTTCAGGATCTTGAGGTTGAAAATAAAAAACAAAGGCCTAGAAAAGAAAGAAATGTGATGAGAAAATTATGTTAGAATAAATAAATGCGTGTTCAAATTGGCCTATTGGATAGTAAGACTCTGTTTGGATAGAGGGAAAGCAAAAGGGGAAGGAACTCAAATCCCAAAATCCAATAAAAATTATGAAATTCCCACGAGAATATGAATCAATCAAACCCTCCATCAGATGATTAGATGAGAAAACCTCAAAGCCCATTAATATATAGTTGTGAATATGTCTGCACTGTATATTGCATTGAAATCATAAAGAATAGAGAAGAGAATGAATCAGAGAGACTAGAAATCATCCAGCACATTCAATGTTTTCCACACAATGAATAAGGAAACAACTTGGAATTGCAACCCAAATAAGTACCTCATTACTAAAACCAGTTAAAGTACCACATCGATCTGCAAAAGAAGAAAGAAAAAAAAAACAGTTTACACTAATGAATATCCAAGAAGAAAAGAGAAAACCAGAGTGAGAGAAAAATAATAGCATAAAACAACTATCACAAAAATAATAATAATAAATGAATAAATAGTAGAAGAAGAAGAGGAAGTGGTGCTTGAGTGGATTTGACTCTTTTTGAAAGAACAGATCAGGTCTGGAGGGACCAATCTCATTGCAAATAAATAAAAAATAAAAATAAAAAAATCTGGAAAGTCCCTACTACAATAGCAAATCAAAAAAATATTGAGAAGCAATAATTCCAGCTAGAAGAAGAACTATCAGAAAAATTTGGTCGATTATATCAAATCAAATATGCAAACTATGAGAGAGTGAGAGAGAGAGAGAGACCTCTCATTCTCGAACCATCGGAACACAGGTTTCGAGATCAAACCTGTTAGTTCTAAGAGGCCTCTTCTTCTTGAACCATGGGAACACCGAGATCTATTCAACGCAAATAGAGCACGAAATACAAGTTTTGAGATCAGATCCCTGTATTTCTAAGAGAAATTAGCGAAAACCCTAACAAGCTTTGAGTTCTCGAGATCAGGTTTCTAATCATATAAACCCCAAGAAAGAACAAGAAATTGATACATACAGATTTTAATAGATTAGCATGACAGAAATCGATCAAGAAACACGACAAAGTGAGATCAAAACAAACTCAATTTAATACTTACGGTGAAGTGTAGAAATCGAACCAATAGTTTCGATTCGTCTATAACTCCTCGCTTTCAAAGGCAAATCGCAAATCAATTAGAGGGAAATTGGAGAACACATAGATCCAAAGCCTAAATAAAATGATTACTGAGAAATCGAAGAAAAATCAGCAGATCCAAACCCTAGACGCCATTCTTGCAAACATTCTCTCACTAAAAAGTAAAAACCCTCATCTCTCACTCACGCTTCTTTTTATGAGAGAGGGATTTTGTAAAATATTTTTTTTATCCGATATATAGAAAAACGCAACAGGCCTTCCTCTTCGTACGGAGTGAGGTGACGTTTTTTTTGAAAGAAGCACCACCTTTTCTGCAGCGTTTTTAAAAACGTTGTTATATAAGCGCCGGCATAACCAATATTTCTCGTAGTGATAAGAGATGATGGTGGTGGTGGTAGTGGCGGCGGTGGCGAAGGAGATTAGTGGTGAAGTTGTGGTAGTGGTAGAGTAGATGAAGTGGCAATGGTGAAAGAGAGGTAATGGCAGTAGTAGTGGTAGTAGTGGTAGTAGTGGTAGTGATGGCAATGGTAGTAGTAATGGTAGTCATAGAGGTGAAGTGGCGACAGTGGTAGTAATGGTGGTAGTGGAACAGCGTTTGCAGTAGTGGTGAATGTGGTAAAGGAGATGGATGGTGAGAAAGAGAGAGATGAGTGTGAGACAGATAGAGGATAGAGAGAGAGAGAGACAAAGAGAGAGACAGACAGAGACAGAGTGATGAGCGAGAGAGAGACAAAGTGGTCGCTAAAAGTGCATTTTCTTGTAGTGGATAGATAAATCGAGAGGGAGCTTAGTAAATAGAGAAGACGGAAGGGAGAGAGTGAGCAACACGAACACAGTAGGAGAGAGAGAGAGAGAGAGAGAGAAAAGAGAGGGGGGGACAAAAAGATAAAGAGATAGAGTGTGAGAGACAGAGAAAGAAGAGAGATGAACGAGAGAGACAGAGAGAGAGATAGAGAGCAGAGAGATGAGCAAGAGAGACATAGAGAGATGAACGAGAGAGACAGAGAGAGAGAGAGAGAAGAGAGTTGAGCGAGAGAGACAGAGAGAGATGAGAGATAGAGAGAAAAGAGATGAGCGAAAGAGACAGTGAGAGAAAAGAGATGAGAGAAGAGATAGATGAGTGAGAGACAGAGAGAGAGACAGATAAACAGAAAGAAAAGAGTGATGAGTAAGAGAGAGAAAGAGAAGAGAGAGAGGAAGATGAAAAAATGGGTGAAAAGATATAGACAAAGAGAGATAGAGAGAAAAAAAGAACGAAAAGAGATAAACGGGAGAGAGACAGGGAGAGATGAGTAAGAGAGATATAGAGAAGAGAGACAGAGAAAGAAGAGAGATGGGAGAGATAGACAGAAGAGAGATGAACGAGAGACACAGAGAGAAAGAGAGAGAGAGACAGATAGACAGACAGAGAAGAGTGATGAGTGAGAGAGAGAAAAATAAGAGAGACAGACACAGAGAGAAAGAGAGAGACAGATAGACAGAGAAAAGTGATGAGTGAGAGAGAGAAAAATAAGAGAGACAGAGACACAGAGAGAAAGAGAGAGACAGACAGACAAAGAAGAGTGATGAGTGAGAGAGAGAGAAGAGAGACGGAGACAGAGAAATAGGAAGATGAAAAAATGGGTGAAAAAGTTTCGTATCTAAAGCCTCATTTTCTAGTAGTGAGTCGTCTCTATCATTCACGGGTAGAATAGAGGCGTGGATTTGGGAATTGTATATTTTATATAAAAATCAAATTGAAATATTTTATACAATCACACCTATTTAGGGCTGGTGGGGTGGTGGTGGTGGGTGGCTGGTGGTAGATGGTGGTGGTAGATGGGTGCTGAGTGATGGTAGCGGGTAGGTGGCGGACAGTGGATGGTAGTGGCGGGTGGCGGGTAGATGGCAGGTGGGTGGTGGTGGCGAGTGGGTGGCAGGTGGGTGGTGGTGGCTGGAGACGATGGTGGAAAATGGTGGCGGGGGGTGGCTAGTGTTGGGTGATAAAAAAAAAAAAAATGAAAACACAAAATTAAAGGTATTAGAAAATCTGACATTTTATTTTTTTCTTTTTAGTTCCTCAGCACTATAGCTTTAGTTGGTTTAACTCATTTTTTATAAAATTGGAATTCTTATTCTTAGTAAATTTTTTAATATTTTGTGTAATTTTTTTTTATATATATACCTAATGTAGATATACTTAAAAAATATAATATTTGAGAATTTTTTTAAAATAATTGTCTAACCAAATAAATAAATAAAAATATAATAATTCAATACACTTTCGTATTTTTTTTACTATTTGCAATTTTTTTAGTACAATATTTTTTGAAATAATTTATTTTTAACATTCTATCTATTTATATTTTTTTTGAAAACATTTATAAAAAAAATGAACAATAAGAAATATATATATATATACACGTGTGTGTGTGTTTTTAGAAACATTGTTCGGACATTTTTTTTGTATGTCTTTATTTATAAATTAACTACATTGGTTATCATTTTTTTCCAAAATAAAAAGTTTAAATTCACAAAATATGTTTGAGACACCGATATAAGATAAAATATGAGCCTACATGCGTGAATTTCACATACGTATCGTATTTAGTGAATTTTTTCTGTATTCGTTTTTTTCAAAATTATGATGATAACATACAATGTACCAAAAATTGATACTAAAGGCTATTTTAATTTCTCTTCTGAACTTGAAATAGATGATCCCAAATCCAAAAGAAGGAAACACTTCACATGTTCCAAAAACATGATAAGTCAAAAATGTCTGCCCAAAATATAAATAAAAAAATTAAAAAAGGTGTTTGAAATCCAAATGTATGATCTGTATTTTTTGGGAGATGATGAGCAGAAACCGGTTCAATGAGAGAAGAATAGTTTTGGCCTCGGAGAGTTTTTTTTCTTTTTCCTTTTTTAAATGTTGTGACTGAGGTCGACTGAACACACACACAGTTAATGAAATGTTTGATTCTTTAATGAGAAATGGGTGTTAATTTTTTTTATTTATAAAATGCGTTTTTTTATATTATGAGTTTTTCTATTGTTTGCTAAATACTCATAAATATATACGGATCTATAAATACTTCTGAGTTTGCTAAATCTATATAATATAGGAGAAAGGTTTTTGAATATATCCAAAATGTATGAGAGATACATTTGATTTTAACGGTCCTAAGTCCATATACATTTAGATCAATGGTCTAGGTGCATTTAGTTCCCGCCCGTTTGAGCTCATCTCTCCCTCTCTCCCACGTCCCCAAACAACACGCCTCTGCAACTCCCTCTCTCCCACGTTCTCACTGCTGCTCATCACCACAGCCATTGAACAACCAAATCTGTTCATGGTTATTTTAGGGTTTTGTTTACGGGTTATATATATTTGTAATTTCTACCAAATCTGTTCATGTTGTGGTTATCTTCCTCATAGAATGCTCTATTCCAAGCATAAATCGGGGTCTCTTGCTCCACTGCAGCCAAGAATAAGAAATATATTTGATGTTTTTGATTTTGTTTTTGATAGATTGGGGTAAATAGTATAATGGTTTCTTAATGAGTGGGGGTGAGTTTGTGGTAGTGGTAGGCTGGTGGTGATGGCAGATGTGGGGGGGGAAGGTGATGGTTGTGATATGTGCGTTGGAAGTGGTGGTTGTGATGGTGGTCACCAAGTATTTGATAAAAGTCCTAGCCGGACAAAAAGTAGTTTGTGCGATGTCATGTGGTGTGGCTCCCAAGCTGCAACAGTAACTGTGGTCCATTGCATGTTAGTAACTGGGAATTCAATAGAAATTCAGGGTAATTATTTTACTTTTTTTTCTTCTCTCTTATTGATTTCTTTTTCTCATCTGCCTGATTCTTTTCCATGATAGATTGACCAAGTAGAAATCTAATTAGAAATGCAATAATAGGTTGCCAGCCACATCATTAATAAGGCTGGGCCTTCTATTTTTCTATCATCTCTTTTTTCTTTATTATTATTATTATTATTTTTCTCTTTGGGCTTTTAATAATTAGTTTTTTGTAATACGGGAGAAACGTTTTTGAAAATGTCCAAAATATCTATATAATAGATTGAGGTAAATAGTATAATGGTTTCTTAATGGTAATGTTTTTTTTTGTTTTTTTTTTTCCAGTTAAATTCTCAACCTTAGAACTTTGTTTATTTTTTTAATTATGTTGTATGTGTATTATTTATTTATTTATTTATTTATTTTTGTTCTAATTCTCAACCATAGAACTTTCTTTTGTTCTAATTTATTTATTTAATTCCGACTGTACGAACTTTACTCTCTTGAATTGGATGTACTTACATTTGTTATATATTATTGCTGCGTGGTTTACTTTATAGATTACCTACTGGATCTGTTTGAATGATTTTGATCGATTCTGGTGTTTAACTGACTATCTTTAATTGAGTCCTGTATGAATAGGATTGCTTTAACGGTGGTCTATGATAAAAAATTTAAAACAAATTTTTTTAATTTTTTTTTTTGATTGATTATTTTCCGTCTCTTGCAATTCGGGTTTGAACTATGTATAATATTTTGTTTTGCCTCTGATTTGGAGATATTATCTGCTTAATTTTATGGTTTCTTTGTGTATGTGGACTATGTATGTATGTATTTAGTTCATTTGTGAGGATGTGGGGGATTGCAAGGCAAAAACCTGGAGCTGGAGGATTTCCTGTTCCGGTAGGTCTTTCAATCGTATGTTTTGATTTTGAAAAAGGAAGATTTTTTTGCATCTAATAGATAGTATTTAATTTCAGATTTTAGAACATTCCTTGCAGAGGATACAGCAGCCTACAGTATCCGCGTTGAGATGTTATTCATCTACTACCAAAGAGGTAGTTGTGGATTATGTTCATTGTGTTGTTGTTCAATTTTTTCGTTTTTCTTTGATGCTTATTTGGTTGTTTAGATGTTAGAATTAATTTTATTTCATGAACTGATTTTTCCTATTTTGAAAATCATGAAAACATCAATTAGGTTATTGAAAACTTAGCTTCTCACTTTATTTTTTATTTTTAAAATTTATTTATTTATTTAGTTATTTATTTATTGTCAAATACCATGACCTGATTCTAACATATTCCTTTTTGGTAATGTTTATTGAGATGTTGGTAATGTTTTTTTTTCCCAGTTAAATTCTCGACCTTAGAACTTTCTTTGTTTTTTTAATTCTGTTGTATGTGTATTTTTTATTTTTATTTTTATTTATTTATTTATTTTTGTTCTAATTTTGTTTCCACATTATGTCATTTAGTTTTCACTACTCATGGATTGCAATGTGCGACATGGAAATTGCTCTCATTGTTGTTATTATTATTGTTTTATTTCATTTTAGGTGTCGTCTTTCAATTGCAATCTGAATTCTGCAAAGTTTCAATCAAGCATTTTTGGTACTGTTGTTCCTGGCAAGCCATCTTCCTTACAGTTGAGTAATCCATTGTTTTCTCTTTGTGCAGTTGAGTAGTGTTTGCTTATATTGTGATGAACACAGAATGATTTGGTCCAAACCATATAGAAAATGTATTGCTAGGAGTATGCAACCTATCAAAGCAACTGCAATGCCTTCTACAGTTCTTCTTCAACCAACATCCCGTACTATTCTTTGTTTTAGTTTTTTATTGACTATGTATGTAATTTATTTTCCTTCGATAAAAATTTGACATCATCTTTGGGATTCTTTGTGCTATATAATAGAAATCTACTGATCAACATTTGGTAAATAAATATTATATACCCCTGCTTTTGTTTAGGGTATGTCCAGTGAAAGTTACCTGTTAACTTTTGTTTCATCTTTAGATTTTTTTTGGTAAGTATTTCATCTTTAGATTGGATGTTCCTTATGTTTTTTCGCTCTTTTTGTTCAATTCCCCCACTGGTATTTGCCAGATGAAGAAGATCACTGTGCTGAGGTCCACAATAACCAATCTTCAGCCTAAGGTAGGGTCTATACTTCTTTCTAACTCTTTTAGTGTTGAATTTGTTTTGTGGTGTGTAGTGTGGCTATGTAATGATTAGCTGTTGCAACTGCTGCTTTTGATAGATTGAATTAACACTTGAAAATTTCTTTGTAACCATATATATTCTATATCAGGGATTCAAATGTGGGTCTGACAAACGTAACCCATTGCCCCTGTGATTGATTTGAATAGAAGTAGCTAAATCAGTTGCACAATATTATCTTCAACAGTATGATTACCCAATTCTAAAAACAGTTCTATATTTAGGATATTTTTGATCACTCATTAATCTCAGTTGTTTTTGGGGTGGTCCATTTACCATATTTATTGTGCCTTATATTTTCTATAGGCAATCATTTTTGTTTTATTTGTATTTCTTTTAAATAATGTATTGTTAATGTTAGACAAAAGAAAACACCTAAACTGATATGGAATATGATAGTGAAAAAAATGTCAATTTTTCTCTATACTATACAGTTAAATAATGTATTGTGCCTCTTGCTATTAGGCTCCATTTTCAAGTTATCCCTATACAGTTAGGTTCCATCATCTGAGGAGGCATGAAAGGTGTCTACTCATGCACTAATTCTGTGATTACATGTCAAAATGATATATAAATTTGGTGTAAAAATTGGTAATCATGGAAAAGAATACTCTACAAAAAGTAGGCATCTTGCATTTGGAGATGAAAACAATTTTGTTCAATGATAGAATAGATGTGTGTGCGTTATATTTTCTAAATTTTGTGGTTACCAGATGTCATAGGATGAATTTTGTTGTGAAGCTACATGCCATCTATAGATTTGATTCACCGGTTCTAATTTCTCTTAGAGATTTGATTGGCAGCAGTAGCACTAACTGGTTTGCATTTTAATTTTAATTTCTTTTAAATTGTAGAGCACTGGCTGATGTGCATTATTTGATATTTAATTTTATTTTTATATTTGATTTGTTTGAAATTATAGAGTGCAGTAACTGGTGTGTATTTTAATTTTAATTTCTTTTAAATTGCAGAGCACTAGCCGGTGTGCATTATTTGATACTTAATTTTTTTTATATTTGATTTGTTTGGAATTATAAAGTATAGTTTGTTAAATATATTTTTATAACTGCATTTTAATCTTAATATTATTTACACCGTGCCTTTAGGCACGGGCATACGCTAGTATTAGATGTCTTTTATGCTATAAAATCTTAATATCAGGGACCTTAAAAAAAAAATCCCTTTGAATCTGTTATTCATTAAATATGTATATCTTAATTCAAATTAAATATTTTGAATCCGTTTTTATTCGCAAGGAGCTGGATGAGAAGAAACTCTCACATCCGGTTCTATAGAAGAGACGGAATTTAGAAAAAAAACCATCAACTATAACCCCAAAAAAACTAGATTCCGTAAACAACATAGAGGAAGAATGAAGGATATCTTATCGTGGTAATCATATTTGTTTCAGAAAATATGCTCCTCAAGCACTTGAACCCGCTTGGATTACATCTAGACAAATTGAAGAAGGGCGTCGAACAATGACACGAAATGCAGATAAATTAAGGGGTAAAATTGAAAACATAATATCCTTCAAAACAAATTAAAGGACTTCTCACCAAACTATTTCACAAAGGGTGAATCTCTTACCAATAAAAAATATACACTGAACCTAATGTCTTATACCATCCTTAGATTAGATTTATCACCAAATTACTAGTTTATTTATTTATTATTATTCATTTAGAATAGTCTTCAATAAAAAATAATTTCCTAGAGTTCACTAGGGAAAAATATGCACCATGTAATTATCTACACGGTAATTAAACTTCAGGAAAAATGTAACCACACCACCGAACCCAATTATAGTTTCCCTCCAATGAATATCACCCTTTGGGAATCTCCATAATGCATTTTATTTGAAAGGCCCAATTTTATTTTGATCCATATGCAGATTATACTCCTCTTATTTGAAAATAATCATATAATCCTTTTATAATTTGTAAACTGAAATATACTAGGTCAATTAAAAATTTTATAAAAAAAAAAAACTAAAATATTCTTATATATAAGAAATCTAAGAATCTGAACTATGAATATTTTTGTTATTTTCTTCGGAAGCAAAATACACTTTAACCACTTGTCCTTTATTCCATATGCTCCTTAAATTTTGAAAATCAATATATAATCTCTTTATATTTGACATATGTTTCACATTTACTGTTAAGTATATTTAACGGTTTATTTTAGTTCACAAATCATAAAGGATTATGTGGTTATTTTCAAATGAGATGAGTAATTTGTACATAGACAAAGATAAGAGAATAAAGTGAAATTTATCATATTTAAAAATAGTTATAGTTGTACATTATTCTATAATTTCTACAGTTTAATTATGTACAAGGTAGTTAATTTTTTTTTTCCCCTCATGTATTTTTTTTTCTTTTTCTCAATTAAATTTAGATACAACAAAGTAGAAAACTGAACCTCACCCCCCATCCGTAATAGAAAGCTTGGAATAGAAAGCCAAGGAGAACAATCGCTTAAACTCCATGAAAAACAAGAGTTGAGAAGCTTCCATGCTTGACCTTGGATTGATCTATCAGTGAAATGCAAGATAAAATCAAGCACAAATGAAAAATCCAAAAATGAAGATTTAAAACTTAATAGCCGGTACATCCCTTCTCCAGTCTCTCTCCTCCTAAATCACTCCGATTGCCGCCTTCTCTCCCCTTAACCAACCCCTGTAACGCCCTCAAAATAGTACCTATCAACCAATCATTGATGGCACCCATAGACATAAAAGAATAAAATATGTTTCCATTTATCAGAGTATTCATTATAAAAGTATTACATGTTGACAACAAAAGTAAATGCGCTACGGGCTTACAACTTTCCAAGCCAACACTAGGTTGCAAAAAGAGAGTACTAACTGAAAACACATTAAGCCCTTGGCCTGAATTTACATGTAATACCAAAAAGATAACAACAAAAAGATCTTTTAGCCTCTAAGCCTCCTAAGCTACGTCCTTGGAGGTGGCATATCACCTGAACCTAAAAATGATGTCCTATATAGGGTGAGCCAAAGCCCAGTAGAGATATACTTGTTAGGGTATATCTCCTTATTGGAGTTTGAGACCTAATTGGCTTGTTAAAGAATTTTAATTTAGCTTGGTTTAGGTATAATATATTTTAATATATTATATCTAATTTGTGGAAACCCAATTTAATTTGGATACAACTAGGGTTTTGACAAATAAGTCCAAGATTCAACTATATATATATATTGTTGTTTTGTTCCTTGGAAGAGGTGAAGAAAAAGTTCTGCGGCTGTTAGGCTTATTAGATTTGATTAAGTATTTTTTCCAAAGAAAATAGCAGTGGCTTAATTCAATTGATGAACAATTCGGTGAGTTTGCCTTGTGTGGAGGAGCAGTAGGTTTGATCAAATTGAGTGGGTCTCCTTGTGCGTGATTTGATGTTGCGACAGTCTTTGATTCAAAGCTGATTTGGGTTATTATTTTGGGTCTTCTTCAACTCTAGTTCTGAAGATTTTGATTCATCTATTTGGTGAGGTCTTTCCTCTTATTTATTTGTGATTATTTGGAATTCACCTAAGGGTGGTTTGTGAGACCATTCGTGTCTCGTTTGTAATCATTTGGAAACTTATTTGGTTGATAGTGGAATCGGATTTCGATCCTGTGGGCGTACCTTACATTGAGGGAACCACATACAAATTCTTGTGTTGCTTTTGATTTAATTTTTCTCCATTAGTTTTTTGATTTACTTGTGGAAAATCATGTATTTTCCCTAACAACTAGTATTAGAGCTTACGGTTTATTAGGGTTTATTTATTTGTGTAAATCAATGGAGGGGAATATGGGTCATATGTCTAGCTTCAATGGAAGTAATTGGGTAACTCGGAAAAGTAAAATGGAGGACCTATTATTTTGTAAAGATTTGTATGGGCCAATTGAGGATGATAGTGGTAAACCTGATGATATGAGAGACAATGAGTGGAAGAGGCTTAATCGAAAAGACGTCGGTGTTATCCGTCAATGGATCGATGACAGTGTATTTCATCATGTTGCTACTGAAACTTCGGCACATGATTTATGGAAAAAATTAGAGAGTCTTTATGATAGAAAATTAGCCACAAATAAAGCCTTTTTGTTTCGTAAGTTGGTTAATTTAAAATATAAAGATGGCAGCCCCATTCCAGAACATTTGAATGAAATAAAAAGTATTGTTAACCAACTTGCTTCTATGAAAATTGTTTTTGATGATGAGTTACAGGCTTTGATGCTACTTAGTTCTTTGCCCAAAAGTTTGGAGACTTTGGTTGTGACCGTTAGTAATTCGGCACCCGATGGAGTTGTCACAATGGGCCAAGTCACTAGTAGTCTGTTGAATAAAGAAACTAGAAGAAAATCAGCGGGTTCCACTCATTTGGAAGGATTCGTTGTGAGAGGCCGAAGCAAAACAAGGGGGAGGAGTAAGACTCCTCATGGTCGTGATCAAAGCCGTGACAAATCAAAAGATGGTTATTTTTCAAACAAAGACATTGAGTGCTATTATTGACATGAGAAAGGGCACATGAAGCGAGAATGCCGAAAGCTCAAGAACAAGGAGAAAAGGTGTGACAAAAGTGTGGATAAGAAGCAAGAAGACACAATGGCAGTTACTACCGATGATCTCATGGTTGTTTGTGAAAATGATTGTATCAATTTTGTAGGCCAAGAGAGCAATTGGGTGATTGATTCCAGTGCTTCTTTTCATGTGGCTTCTCGACTTGATTTCTTCACTACCTACACCAAAGGAGATTATGGTTCTGTTCGAATGGGTAATGAAGGTTTGTCCAAGATTATTGGCATGGGTGATATTTGCTTGGAAACAAATTTGGGTTGCAAGTTGTTGCTTAAAGATGTAAGGCATGTTCCTGACATTCGTCTCAATTTGATCTCTACTGGGAAGTTAGATGATGAAAGCTTCAACCACAAATTTGGTGATGGAATATGGAAGCTCACAAAGGGTTCTTTGGCGGTGGCTAAGTGTAAGAAGACTCATACACTTTATTCCATGCAAGGAAAAATTTATAAAGGTGTTGTCAATGCACTTGAAGATGATACTTCGACCGAATTGTGGCACAAGCGGCTTGGCCATATGAGTGAAAAAGGGCTACAAGTTTTGTTCAAGAAAGAGCTTCTACCTAGTTTGAACGGTACACATCTCAAAATTTGTGTTCATTGTTTGGCGGGTAAAGAACATAGAGTTTCTTTTCATAAAAATGTTGCCTCTAGAAAAGAAAATGTTTTGGAGTTGATTCATTCGAATGTTTGTGGTCCTTTGAAAGTTAAAACACATAGTGGTGCACTTTATTTTGTTACTTTCATTGATGATTATTCAAGGAAAGTTTGGGCTTTTTTACTAAAAACTAAAGATCAAGTTCTAGAAGTATTTAAGCATTTTCAGGCCATGGTTGAAAGAGAAACAGGGCAGAAATTGAAGTGCATCCGATCAGACAATGGTGGTAAATACATTGGGCCATTTGATGAGTATTGTCGCAGCCAAGGTATTCGACACCAAAAGACAGTTAAGAAGACTCCTCAACAAAATGGCGTTGCCGAGAGGATGAACCGCACAATTGTGGAAAGAACAAGGTGTTTGCTTTCACAAGCTAAATTGCCAAGATCCTTTTGGGGTGAGGCATTGAAGACAGCGGTTGACGTGATCAATTTGTCTCCTTCAGTGGAATCGGATTTCGATCCCGTGGACGTACCTCACATTGAGGGAACCACGTAAAAATTCTTGTGTTGCCTTTGATTTAATTTTTCCGCATTAATTTTTATTCCCATTAATTGATTTACTTGTGGAG
>NW_021027900.1:122774-151993 GCF_004153795.1 Camellia sinensis
CGATAGGCTCGGCTATTCTAAAGATGGCATATGAAATGCTACAACTAACATGTATTCAGCTTGGAATTGAGATACAAATGCAGTTAGTATGATGAGCCGAGCCCGATGCATGCAAGACAGATGAATGAATGCAAACATGCTATCATACTGTATGCTAATTGAAACATGTCCTAATCTAACCATCGAAAGACGTGGGGTTGGAAGACATACATCCCACACACGCACACTTATTACAGTTATGCCCTCACGCAGAGGGTCCGAAAGAATAATAAAGTCCCGAATAAATATTACAGTCCAAATAATTACAAAATCCTAATTAAATTACAAATTTAACTAAGAAAATAATAAAACTGGCATGTAAGCCAGAGACTGCCTTGACTTTTCTCCGGATGATGAATGATGCATGCTTGGATTGCCTTTGCACGGAAATCCACTGCGATGCCCCAATTAGCCTCTGTTTGCGATTGATGCCGGAATACTGTGCAAGGCCTTTTGAAAGGCTACTGATTCTTGATTTGCTGCAACAGAGAGCAGGAAAGGGGCATAGTAATGTATTTTCACAAATGTATGCATGTCTCGATCCTCGTGCCACCAATCACGCATCTCGATGCATGATGGCCGAGGAGTCGAAATGTGCAACTCAATATAGAATGAATGCACATGAAGACTCAACTAAAACCTAACTCCATCATGGATAATCCGGAGTGTTGGTGACTGGGAATTGAGACACGTTCCGTCACTCGGAGTACGAAACGTACCTCGTTTCCCGTGCTCGGGCTAACTCCTATCCCGAACACGATGCAATATGCATGACATGCATGAAATGCAACTAAGATACAATCCTAAAATACACAATGTTATGGAATGGCATACAAGCTACACGAGGTAATACATAACCGAGCATACACAATGCTATGGATGAAATGGCATACGCGATGCAATAATGGGCTTACACCAACATGAGAAAGCCTCAGCCACACTCACATAGGAGGCCATCAGATGAAAACAAGACAACTCGAAATGCGTGCACGCAAACCGATGACCGACCCTCAGGCACCGAAATGCCACTCTAATGAGACATAGCAAAGACATGGAATATGATATGAAAACATGAAAAAATCAAAAGCAAAACGAGGGGCAAAACAGCCCCGAAACAAGGCGAAATGACACCCGATGCATGGGATTTCTCCCGAAATGCAAAACTAGGTACATGAAATGGCTTACGGCTATACAAAGCATGCATAATTGGTACATGAAGTATGAAGACAGAAGCTAGGAAGCCCCAAAACAAGCATGTTTACAGTTTAAAGCATGGCCAAACATGGAACACAAATGAGGCTAGATTAGCATACAAAAATGGGGCCAAGAGAGGGGTAATGAAGCAACTCACAAATGCTGGCCCCAAACAGAGAAAGGGCCTTCTACAATATTGAATAAGGGCCAAAAATATGATGTTTTACAGTTGATGGCCAAGCCCAAAACAGTATAAAAGTATGCTCAAAATACCATGCAAGGTAGGGCCCAAAAGAGGTCAAAACACAAAGTATACAAAACATTAATCAAAAAGCCAAAGACCCTTAATGAAACATGACAAGGGGGTCAAAATATGACCACTTTCAGTTCGGACCAAGGTCCAAGAACAGAAGAAAAATAGGCTAAAAAAAAACATGCAAAATGAGGCAAAGCAAAAATGGGGACCAAAGAGGGGTATAATAACAAGTGGCACATGGTGGTCCCAAACAGTGATGAGCCCTTCTTCAATGTTGAATAAGGGCTCAAAATAAGCCTATATACAGTTTACATAATGCTCCAAAACAGATCACACATAGGCCAAAAATACTATGCAAGATTATGGCATACAAAGGGGTAATGAAGCAAGTGTAAGATGGGGACCTCAAATGACAAAATTCCCTTAATGAATCATGAAGTAGAGCTCAAATAAAGGGTACTTTCAGTTTTGGTTGGAGCTCAAAACATCAAGAAAAATAGCTAGAAAACGTTGCAAAATTAAGCTCAAAAAGAGGGAATTGATATTTACCCTTGAAGACCAACCCTTGGTTGCTTCTTGGCTTGAGAAGTGATGCCTCCTAGCTGCTGGAAAGCTCCCCAAGCTGCTGGAAATGGAGTAGTGGTGGTGATGCTAGGTAGTGATGAAGGAATGGTGCAAGGAACTTGGATGCTTGAGCTTGAAAGAGAGAGATGGAGGGAGATGTGTATACAAGGCTTAAAGCAAATTTTTTCCAACTCTAAGACAGAGCTGGAGGCTCTGTTATGTAGACAAAAATGGGGGAGAAATGGAGGGAAAAAGTGGGGGGAAAATTGTAGACACCCCATTTTTGACCGACCTTAAGACTCAGACGTCACCGATTGAGCGCTTGGTGATGTTGCATATCGTGCTCGTTCAGAGGTTTCAGAGTCTCAGCTGCGAGCCTTGCCTCTGGACTCTCGGACTCTTTCATGCTTTGCCTCGATTTGCGAACCAGGCTCGGTTTTCTTTGTTTTCTCTTCGTGGAGGGAGGGAGAGGTCTCGTAGACCATCTCTCAGTGGCCGTAGGCTACGTTTTGTGGTTGTAGGCCATTTTGCCCGTTTGGAGTTCGGTTTCCTATTTTTCGGAGCCGTTGG
This sequence comes from Camellia sinensis, assembly GCF_004153795.1. NCBI lineage: Eukaryota > Viridiplantae > Streptophyta > Magnoliopsida > Ericales > Theaceae > Camellia > Camellia sinensis. The sequence continues at coordinate 125,398 of NW_021027900.1, forward strand.
CCGTGTGCCTCGGTTCGGGACTGCTTAACCACCTCCATTTGCTTCGATTTTCGGCATATTTCTTATTTGCTCCCTTTTGAGGGACACTGAGGTCTGAGAGACCCACTTCGTGATCGAATGCCACTTTCGGTGCATAACAGGCAGTTTTCGAGGCCCCGAACTGCGCGTTCTGGCCCCCGAACATTCGTTTTGCATCGGTTTTCGTTCATTTTTAGCAGGTACCTCTGTTTCATCACTAGGAAGGCCATAGAAGGGTGGGAGGCCAGTAATTGTTTCAGCAACCAGTTATATTCCTCCGATGCCCTCTGACGCCCGTTTTTTCTCACTTCCAAGCCAATGTTGAACACCCTTGGGCCATTTTCTTGAACCCTAAACCACATATTTGTGATGTACACATCTGGGAGGCCACCAATATCATATGGTTGGCGACTAATGTTGATTGACCCTTTTGAACCCCTCCAAAAAGTGGGCTTTTCTCTCTCCTAGTTCACTTTCTCCAGTTTTTGACCACATGGTTGTGTTGTGCACACATGGGAGGCCACCAATATCATATGGTCGGCCACTAATTCTCATTGACCTTTTTGACCCTTGCCCGGCCGGCCATGGGAGGTAGCCGGCCGGCCACCTGCAGCTTGGATAACTGGCCGGTCATGATCCTCAGGGTTGGTACATTACAAATATGTATTCATTTTCCCCAGATTTGGTATCCGGGAGGGGGTTGCCATTTTGGAGGGAAACTTGGTTGGTTTTCCCTCCATTTTTCCCCCCTTTTTGCCTTTATAACAGCAGCTCCAGCTGCTGGTTTGGAGGTTGGAAAAATCACCTAAGAGCCTTGCATACATATACCTTTATCTCCCTCTCTTCCAAGTTCCAATCTTTCCAACCCTACACCATTCTACACTACACCTCATAGCACCACATCCCCATCTTCCATTCCAGCAGCTGGAGGTGGTTCTTTAGAGCCTAAGAGACACCAAACTCAAGCCAAAAGGGTGCCAAAGTCAAGTCTTCAAGGGTAAGCCCCATTTCCCCCTTTTTGGGTCCATATTTTGTTCAATACATAAGTCATATTTGCTTGCTATTTTGAGCTCCGGCCCTAACTGAAAGTGGCATTTTTTTGAGCTCTATTTCATCTTTCATTAAGGGTCTTACCCTATTTGGGACCCCCATTTTGCACTTGCTTCATTACCCCTTTGTATGCCATAATCTTGCATAGTATTTTTGGCCTATGTGTAATCTGCTTCGGAGCATGATGTAAATTTTAGATAGGATTATTTTGAACCCTTCTTCAACATTGAAGAAGGGCTCATCACTGTTTGGGACCTCCATGTGCCACTTGTCATTATCCCCCTCTTTGGTCCCCATTTTTGCATGATTTATTAGCCTATTGAGCTTCTGTTTTTGGACCTTAGTCCGAACTGAAAATGGACCTATTTTGACCCTCTCTTCATGTTTCATTAAGGGTCTATGGCTGTTTGGGACATCCTTTTTATACTTCATGTTATAGCTCTCTCGGTGCCATTATTTTGCATAGCATTTTGAGCATACTTGTATCTGTTTTTGGGGTTTTCCATAAACTATAATACATCATATTTTTGGCCCCTCTTCAATATTGTAGAATGCCCCTTCTCTTTTTGGGGCCAGAATTTGTGAGTTGCTTCATTACCCCTCTCTTGGCCCCATTTTTGTATGCTAATCTAGCCTCATTTGTGTTCCATGTTTGGCCATGCTTTAAACTGTAAACATGCTTGTTTTGGGGCTTCCTAGCTTCTGTATTCATACTTCATGTTCAAATTATGCATGCATTGCATAGCTATAGGCCATTTCATGCACCAAAATTCATGTTTCGGGACTCGTTCCATGCATCGGGTATCATTTTGCCATGATTCGGGGCTGTTTTGCATCTCATTTTACCTCTGATTTTTGCATTATAGTGTGCCATATTCCATGTTTTGCCATGTCTCATTAGAGTGGCATTTCGGTGCCTGAGGGTCAGTCCTCGGTTTGCGTGCACGCGTGCACGCATTTCGAGTTGTCTTGTTTTCATCTGATGGCCTCCTATGTGAATGTGGCTGAGGTCCACTTGTGTTGGTGCAAGTCCATATTGCATTATGTATGCCATTCCATTTCATAGCATTGTGTATGCTAGGTTGTATATTAGTGCATTATGTATGCCATGTTACCTCGTGCATCATGTATACCATTTCATAACATTGTGCATGTTAGGTTGTATCTTAGTTTGCATTGTTGTGTATTACCTCGTGCAGCGTGTATGCCATTCCATAACATTGTGTATGTTAGGATTGTATCTTAGTTGCATTTCATGCATGTCATGCATATTGCATCGTGTTCGGGATGCGAGTTAGCCTGGGCACGGGAAACGAGGTACGTTTCGTACTCCGAGTGACGGAACGTGTCTCAATTCCCCAGCCACCGACATTCCGAATTATCCATGATGGAGTAAGATTTTTGTTTTGTTTTCATGCGCATTCATTCCATATTGAATTGTGCAATTCGACCCCTCGGCCATCATGCATCGAGATGCGTGATTGGTGGCACGAGGATCGAGGCATGCATACATTTGTGAAAATACATTGCTATGCCCCTTTCCTGCTCTCTGTTGCAACAAATCAAGAATCAGCAGTCTTCCGAGGCTTGGCACGCATTTCAAGAACAGGCGCAAACAGAGGCTAATTGGGGCATCATCATGGATTTCCGCACAAAGGCAACCCGAACATGCATCATTCATCACCCGGAGCGGAATCAAGGCAGTCCCTGGCTTGCATGCCAGTTTCTTATAGCTTTTTAGTTAATTTGTAAATTAATTAGGAATTTGTAGATATTTGGACTGTATTATTTGGATTGTATTACTTAGACTGTATATTTATTCGGACCCTCTGCGCGAGGGCACAACTGTAATAAGTGTGGGTGAGTGTGATGTATGTCTTCCAACCCCACGTCTTTCTTCCTTTTTATTTACCTGCTTACGATGGTTAGTCTAGGGCATGTTTCAATTAGCATACAATATGACAACATGTTTGCATTCACTTCACATGTTTTGCATGCACCGGGCTCGGGCGCATCAATTACTAGACTGATTTGTATTTTCAATTCCAAATTGAATAGGCTTGTTAGCTGTGCATTCTTCATTGTGCCATGCTTTAGAATAGCCCGAGCCTGCTGGTTATAGTTGCATGTTGCATGTGGCCTGTTGCATTAGGCAGTTTTTGTATAATTAGACCATGGCTATGGATTGTTCTAATAAGTTCTGTTTTGGCTTGGAGTACTGCGGTGAAGGTTTTATGCTTTAGGGCATCCTTGCATGCGTGTGAGGTGACTGCCATGAATGCATTGCTATACCATGAGGCTATTTGCTTTATGTTGAGTTATAAGCTGCGCTGAATGCCTGTGGGTGAAGGTTGGGTTATTTGGATTGGAACAAAATCATTGACGTGTGAGTTTTAAGCCCACTAGATAGTTGGGCAAAACCGGATTTTTATCCTAAGCCCACCTGAGGGTGGTAAAATCTGGCATCTTAAGCGCTACTTGCGAGTTAGCAAACCATCTTTCAAAAACAACATGAAATGTTTTGTTCCAAGTTCAGGTGAACCCAGTCTATACTATGTCATGCTGTGCGCGGATCAGTATAGGTTAAATCGTAGGCTAGATAACTGGAATAAGAACAGCAACAATGTTTTTTCAAAAATTTGATAGTCCATGGCTTAGTTAGAGGCCGATCTGTTGATCGGCAGGAGCGGGGGTGCTCACGAATGACCGTTTCCCCCAATTGTAGCCCAAGTGTCGGCCGAAGGAGCCGACGGGGCAACTTTGGTGATGCGGGACACGTGGCCTTAGGCAAGACGAGGTCAGGGTTTCCTAAGATTTCCGCAAAATAAATTATTTTAGGTGGCGACTCTGTATCTGGCAAAGCAGTCCATGTTTGGCACTTCTTTCAAAATCTGTTTTCTCAAAACGATTTGCCGGATTTGGACTCTTTGGTTCAGACTTAGAACCGTGACAATTTGAGAGTCCTGAGCTGTAGTGACCCCAAATGAACAGAACGGGACTCACCTTCCCAGGGCGTTCGGGGACGTCTACAAAAATGGATCAAGTTTCCCCCCAAAAGTTGTCCCCCGGATACAGGTTTTTTGGGGGGAAAACAGATATACAGCTGGAATGTACTCATCCTGAGGAGCAAGACCGGCCAGGTTTTGGAGCTGCAGGTGGCCGGCCGGCCAGGGGTCAAAAGGGCCAAGGTGAATTAATGGCTGGCCACTACAAATTGGTGTCCTTCCAGGTGTGTACAACACAGCCCTGTGATAAAAAATTGTCAACTATAAAACAAGAGAGAGAATAGGCCAATTTTAGGAAGGGTTCAAAAGGGTCAGGTGGAATTACTGGCCGGCCACCAACTTTTGGTGTCCTCCCATGTGTGCACAACACAAATATGGGGGTTAAGATTGAAGAAAGTGACCCTAGGGTGGTCAATATTGGCTTGGAAGTGAGAAAAACGGGTGTCGGAGGGCGCCGGAGGAATATAACTGGTTGCTGAAACAATTACTGGCCTCCCACCCTTCTACGGCCTTCTTGGTGATGAAACAGAGGTACCTGCCAAAAACGAACGAAAACCGATGCAAAACGAATGTTCGGGGGCCAGAATGCGCAGTTCGGGGCCTCGAAAACTGCCTGTTAAGCACCGAAAGTGGCATTCGACCACGAAGCGGGTCTCTTAGACCTCAGTGTCCCTCAAAAGGGAGCAAATAAGAAGTATGCCAAAAATTGAAGCAAATGGAGATGGTTAAGCGGTTCCGAACCGAGGCACACGGCCAACGGCTCCGAAAAACTAGAAACCGGACTCCAAACGGGCAAAATGGCCTACAACCACAAAACGTAGCCTACGGCCACTGAGAGATGATCTACGAGACCTCTCCCTCCCTTCGCGAAGAGAAATCAGAGAAAACCGAGCCTGGTTCGCAAATCGAGGCAAAGCATGAAAGGGTCCGGAAGTTTGGAGGCAAGGCTTGCAGCCGAGACTCTGAAACTTCTGAACGAGCACAATATGCAATATCACCAAGTGCTCAACTGGTGACGTCTGAGTCTCAAGGTCGGTCAAAAATGGGGTGTCTACACTCTCCCTTCTGTGGGCAAACCGAAGACTTGTGACCCAGCTAGCCACATGTGAAACAAGTCAAGCCTCCCTGATTACCTCTCCCGGAGCCTGCACTTGGCACTAGAAAGGTCGATCTAGCCAAACCACCCTGAGACTGCTGAGGGTTGAAACCCTTCTGTCTCCTGCCATCACCCTGGCCATCTTGGCTCCTCTTGGAACCTCTATGCTTCTCCTCATCCTCCTCCTGCATCATAATCTCCATATGAGCTGCAGCATCCACCAAACGTCTATACTCTTGAACAAACGACCCTCCAACCCTCAACTTGAGTCCACGCCTCAACTTCCGCTCAAACTCAAAGCAACGGCGTTCCTCGGACGCCACAAGTTTAGGTGCAAACCTGGACAAGCTAGTAAAAGTAGCCTCAAACTCGGCCACAGACAAACCCTGCTGTTTAAGCTGGCAAAACTGTTCCCTCAGCTTCTCCCTAGCAGCTGAAGATAAAAACTTCTCCTGGAAGGCATCCACAAAAGCCCTCCATGCACCACCAACACTGCCCTTCTCGTACTTCCACCATTGACCCGCATCTCCCTTCAATTGGAAGGATGCCAGGGTCACCTTTAAAGCCCCGTCCTCAATGCCAAGCATCTCGAACGTCTTCTCCATCTGTTCCAACCACTTGTCAGCCTTAAGTGGCTCCTTCGGATCCCCAACAAACTCGTTCGGGTTAGACCGGAAGAATTCCCTCTTCAGAAAAGAAGGCCCTGCCTCAACAACGCGGGCCTGATCCTGATTCCCAACTCTGAGAATACCCAAAGCTCCTACTATCTCTCGGGCCAAGGCACTCATAGCCTGCTGACACGCTGGCTCGGCCACATTGGCCTGACCAACTTCCTCTTGTTGTGCCGGAATATTATCCGGTAAAGGCATCTCCTGCCTACCCCGCCTGTCACGCCTACCACCTCGTCCTTGTCCTCGTCCTGACATCCTAATAAAGGTAACGAAGAATGTTAGCACATTCATAAATGTGTCGAAGTTATAACACTCGCGTCCTAATGCATGGACAACTGTAATTCATTCCACGTAAGCACATAATCACATAAGCACTTACGAATTTCATTTCAGGATAACGATAGTCCCGAGGCGTTACTAGAGTTCCGGTTAGAAACAGCATTGATCAAGTGCTTTTCTAACAAGACTCACAGAAACCCAAGGATCCAATCAACATCCTAGAAACTAAATCCCATACCCAAATAATCACATAAACACGTTATCAGATAAGCACATAACATTATATCTAAGTCTCTAACAAGCGAGACAAACCCATTGTGATACTAATCACTTCCCATGTACCCAAAGTATTCGAACCCGGTAGGCTTTGATACCAAGTTGTAACGCCCTCAAAATAATACATAATACCCATCATTTAGACATGCAGTAATATAAGAAAATCAATGCCTTTCCATTCATCAGAGTAGTTCTTACAACAGTATTACACGTTAACAATAAAAGCAAATGCCCTACGAGCTTACAGCTTTCCAAGTCAACACTTGGTTACACAAAAGAAGAGTACTAACTCTATACAAAATAAGCCCTTGGCTTGATATACATGTAATACAAACAAAATAATCAAAAAGAGTCTTCAACTCCCATAACCATCCAAGCTATGTCCTTGGAGGTGGCATGCTACATGTACCTGAAAATAATGTCCCATATAGGGTGAGCCAACGCCCAGTAGAGATATGCTAAACACAATATGAGTAGTAACTAAGACATTAGCAATTGATAAATGTTTAACTCCCATAAATCAATTCATAAACCATTTCCATTACATGACCACTATGTCTATGTTTCATTTCATTTTCCATGTCTTATCCAATTTCCAAATTCATACCTGTGGCTTAGAACCTGGCCATACGCTCTAAACGAAATAATAATTCATATTAAACGTTTTCCATTTCGCAATAGATAAGCATACAAGCTGTATCAACACCTCAACAGATAAGCATATGAACTATATCAACACTTCCATAGATAAGTATATGAGCTATATCAACACTTCAACGGATAAGCATATGAGCTGTATCACCGGAGTCCATCCCTTATCTTCTCCCAAACATTAACCAGTTTAGAGGTCCATCCCCTGTCTTCCCCTAAACCGTGGAGTACATCCTCTATCTCCTCCCACACAACACAATGCATATAAACAATTATCATATACATCATCAAACAATACATAAAGTTAATGTATTGTTTCAACTGTCATATACGATGACACATTCTATTGATTAGTTTTAGTTTGCCTAATCATCATGCATTGTCTACAACAATCACGACTACCCTCCACCGGTAGCCCAAGGCAATTATTTCTAAACATATAATAAATGCGTTAACAGATAATTTATCCATATTTCCAAAAGTGAGCGATTAATAAATCCATCTTCACTAATCCATCTCATAATGAGCCAATTTCATTATATTCAACTCAATTCCATATTTTCTCAACACATGTCATTAATTACACTAGTGACCCAAAAATACCCAAACATGGTATTTTCCCTTTGATTCCCAATATTGACTCCAAGAGCCCATATATTACCAACAACATCAATATACTCATTTTGAAATCCAAATACGTATTTATGGTCCAAAATAAACAAAACCCTCTTTTCAAAATTAAACATTTGAAATCCTAGTTTCCAAAACCCAAAACCATTTATACAAAAACTCAATATCTAGGTCAAAACCCATAAAAGTGAGTAGGAATCTCTACCTCAAATTCGGAGCCCAAGGGAAGGAGATGAAGAAAACCAAAATGCTCCAAACTCCAAGATCCACGGATCAAAACGAAGCCCTCGATGATCAACACAACTTTCACAAAGGCCAAAGGAAAGGGAAGCACTCTAACTAGATCAAACCCTAGAGAGAAGGGAGTTTCTAGAGAGAGAGGCTCTCAAAATCGATTTTGGGAAAGTAAGAGAGAGAGTGAATGTAAAAAGTGATTAAAAAATGCCTAACTGCCTTCTAATATATGACATTCCCGCTCGATCGGAGAACAGGACGCTCGAGCGTAAAGCACAAAAATCTGGACACGCTCGAGCACAATAAGGCCCGCTCGAGCGCCAAGACACAAGAATAAAGTACATCCGCTCGAGCACGAAAACCAGTCTGTTCGAGTGTAGATTTCCCCTCCCAGAACTTACACCAAAAATGTATTACCCCACTCGAACCCCAACAAGCCCGCTCGAGCGCGACCCGCTCGAGCGCAGGAAATTCGCTCGAGCGTAGAAATCACACCTGCAGAAGTTTTGCAGAGCACCAAAAATACTGGGAGTTTGCAATCTCCATTCGAGCGCTAGAAGACCCGCTCGAGCGGAACGACCAAAAACCTGGCAACAAGATTTTAGACCAAGGCTTAACCTACCTACTTGAAACATGCCCAACACATCCTAAAACTCAAACAAATGGAATCAAAGGATGACAATAAGATAGATACAACTACCGACTCCACGGAACCAAAGTCCAAAATACAACAGATATCAAAAGGGAAAACCGAGATTGCTATAAAAAAGGCCCTACAATTATTCCAAACAGCCTCATTGGGTGATCCCCTTGCCACATCCCCATCCCCATCATGCTCACCACCACCAAATTCATCACCACCAAAATAAGCCCGATAACTAAAGTCATCCTCTTGGAGTCTCTCAAAGGCTCTCTCAAATTTTTCTGCTGCCTCTAGCATCAAATAGGTGGAATTTCATCTAGTTGGAACATCAAGGCATAAAAGACTCTTTGACTCAATTTTTTCCTTTTTAACACACTTTTTAAAATTCTCATACCGGTTTGGAGATGACCTCACATATCTAATAGCAGCACGCACAGAAGCAATAGATGAATTCAACTCTTTCAAACCATCACACACAATAAGATTGAGAATGTGTGCACAACAATGCATGTGTAAAAATTCATGACCTAAAATAGCACCTTTCCAATCCTTTGTTTTTCTTTTCAAGAACTTAACAATGGTGTTGTTTGAACTAGCATTATCTACAGTCAATGTAAAAATGCAATCAATATTCCATTCAAGCAAGCATGACCTAATTTTCCTACCAATGGTTTCAACCCTTGTGATCTTCAACTAGGCAAAAGTTAATAATTCTCTTTTGAAGTTTCCAATCGTCATCAATAAAATGAACTGTAAGACACATATAGTTCAAGTTCTGTATGGAGGTCCGTGTGTCTGTGGTTAGGTAAACTCTACGACCATGCAATGCTTTCCTTAGGCTATCCCTCTCTCTGTTAAAAATATTAACATCTTTGGAAATTGTAATACGAGATGGGATTTTATCAAATTTGGGTTGCAAGATTTGACAGAATTTTCTAAACCCAACTCCCTCTACAAACCTAAAGGGTAGTTCATCAATTATCACCATTTCAGCAAGAGCTTTTCTTGCAGCTTCTATCGTAAAAGTTGTTGCAACAAGGTCAACACCCTCTACTCCATCTTTTTTAAATTGAAAAGACAGAGTGGACTGTCCCTTCTCCACCTCCCTATATGGATACTTGACACATGAGGCAAAATGAGCCAATAAATTACTTGTTCCATGAGACTTAGAATCAGCTAAGTATTCTTTTTGACAATACCTACATACAGCTCTCATTTTTCCATCTTGACCCTTTACTTTATCGAAATGATCTCATACCTTAGATTTAACTCTGCCAGTAGCCTCAGCACGTGCCTTCTTAGCTTTGGATGGAACTGGAGGCTTGTCATCAGGAGTTGGGACAGTAGCTTTGGCATTAACTACTGGTTGAGATTGAGTTCCAACAGCAGTAGCAGCAGGTTGGCCATCAATAAGGGCATCATTGGTAGGAAGATCCATTATCTACAAACAAGACATAATATTTTTAAAACCCTAAGTAAAAACATGAACCAAAATATTAATATGATTTAATTCCTAATCCAAAACATAAACTCTTAATATTTTCAAAACATGAACAAATTCATAATATTTTTCAATCCCTAAACCAAAACATAAACAACTCATAATGTTTTTAAATCCTTCAATCAACACATGAACAAATATTAATATTTTTTAAACCCTAAATCAGAACATGAACACACCTCATAATATTTTTCAAACCCTAAATAAAAACATGAACCAAAATCTTTCAATCTCTAAATCAAAACATGAACAAACATTAATTTTCTAAAACCAAAATATAAACGGAACATAATATTTTTAAAATCCTAAATAAAAACATGAACCAAAATCTTAATATTATTCAATCCCTAAATCAAACATAAACTCTTAATATTTTTAAAACCCTAAATCCAAATATAAACAAATCATAATATTTTTTTCTAAATCAACAAACACATGAACAAATATTAATATTTTTTAAACCCTAAATTAGAACATGAACATATCTCATAATATTTTTCAAACCCTCAATCAAAATATTTTAGAAACACTAAATGAAAACATAACAATCAGAAACAGAGAATCATAAAATTAAAACACAAAAATGAAAAATACTTTAAACCCCTAAATCAACCATGATTAGAGAATCAAACTATGAAGTATTAACCAACAAAAAGCTATAAATTATAAATCAAAACAACAAAAATAAAAACCCCAAAATGGATAAAGAGAGACCTGAATCTCTGGAGAATAACCCTCTTTTAGGGTTGAAGATCTTGGTTCGCACATCTCAAAGAAAGTCATAGATTGAACTTCAGAGATAGAAAACAAAGAGAAGCTTTGATTGTTACATGATGAACTGATTCGGTGCACTCTCTCTCTCTCTTTACATATTTATTTTGCCTTTTCAATCTTTCTCCTTCAAAAATGATGAACTGATTCGATGGGTGCACTCTCTCCCTATATATTTGTTTTGCCTTTTCATTTTCAATTTTTCTCCTTGAAGATTGATGGAGCCTTTTCAGTTTTTTTAATTAAAAAAAGAGTTGACAACTTGACATTAGTGGCTTTGTGAAGTGTGAGAGACACAGGGATTCAGAGAGACAGACCTTGTAAATTGTGAAGCTTATATGAGAAGCTTGGTAAGTGGAATGGAAGTGTATGTGAGAAGCTTAATATTTTCGGTCGGTTCGGTTTCGACGGATGAAAAAAAATCAAAAACCACTTCCGACCGTGAATCCAAAAAAATTAAATAAAATTGACCGTATCCGACCATCTACCTTGTCTTGCCCGTTCGTTGTGTGTCGGGTTCGATCAGGTCGGGCGGGTTAGGTGGGTACACGGTTTCCATGAACAGCCCTAGTTGGGATGAAGGAGAGAGAGAGAGAGAGAGCGCTCTTTATATATTGATGGATTGCTTTGCAATTAAGAAAATATTCATTTAAATCTCCATGGCTTTAAACTCTTCTCAATTTATTTACTAATAAATCTCCATGGCTTTAAACTCTTCCATTATGCTGTCAGTGCCCCTCACACCATTGATTCTGAAATGGGGTTGAATTGACGATGGAGATGATCAAACTCCATTTTGACTAGGAACTAGTAGAAAGGCTGGGTAGATGAGTAAGATTAGAGATCTTAAAAAAAAAATTAAATGTTTTATAAGGGTATGGGATTCACACATGGATGGATGAGTAATGTGGATCTCACACTCATGTGAGACATTTGGTAAAAACTTTGATAGAATTTTTGTAACCTCTAATATTTTTTTTGAAGATAAGACAAGTAGACAGATATTTTGAGGAAGTTAAAACAAATAGACAAAATGACGATGGACTATGGAGGGGTTCCATAATATTCTTTCGTCTCAAATAGACTTTTGTTTGATTTTCGTTCCGATGTTTGAAACAATAAGCACTCTGGTCAAAAGTGTCGAAATTAACACTCCAATGATTAAGTTAGATTTTAGATGAAAGAAAGTGAGATAGATATTTTGAAAATTAAGTCAAGTTTGATGAATGTGCATTCCTACTTCTTTTGTTTACCTTCTTTATACAAATGTTTGGTGTAGATATTTCCTATGTCATTTAATCTTTCTTTCATCATCATCACAATGTTAGGGTTAGAAGTGTAATAATGGCCCGCAGCCCGTGAGCTGCCCGAAAGCCCGTCGGCGGCCCGAAATAGGCCCAGCCCATTTAGGCCCGCTTGGGCCTAGGCCCGAGCCCCTAGGCAAGGGCCTGAGCTATCGTTTTGAAGCCCAACCTGACCCGCTTGACCCGGTTCATAGACTAGCTCATCGACCCGCTTAAGGCCCACTTAGGACTTAGCCCGAAGCCTGATCCGCGCCCGCGCTAAGGCTCAGTGTATTTTTTAATGGAAAATAATAAAATTTTGGTAGAAAAATTTAAAAAAAAAAAAATGGTCAGGCCCGCCCAAACCCCAGGCCATCCAAATACGCATGGGCCTGGGCTCAATTTTTTAGCCCGTGGGCCGACTCAGCCCAGCCCGAATTTTGGCAGGAGACCACGAGACCAGACATGGACTGAGTGGGTCGAGCTGAGTCAGATTTACACCCCTAGTCAGAGCCTATGCTCCTAGCCTTCTATTAACTCCTTTGAGAGGGATAGTTTAGGCCCACTCTAATACTCGACATGGATGTTTGTTGATTCTACCTGTATTACTTATTCGGCATATCATTTGATCGGCGAACAAACTGTTTGACATTTGAACTTTTGCAATCTAGTGGGCTTGGTTGGGTTTGGGCCACTAGGTGATGGGTATAGATGTACTTTGTTTGCCGAATGCGAAATTTTTTTACTCGACTCACACATTTGATTACAAGTTGATTTGTTAGAGTTGTTTCTTGGCTCTTATCAATCATTTAAATTTTCTCAATTTCTTCTATATTCAACAGTTCAACATCTATGTTACATTTTTCTCATATGCTATTTGGATTTTTTTTTAATTTTTAATTTTATAAATATTTTCCCAGTTTATCAATGATTTGAGCTGAACCGTCAAGTGTCCATTTGGCAACTTACTTTTTTTGTGGTTTTTTTGTGGTTTTTTATGATTTGAGAAAAAGTTAATATGTTAAGAATTATTTTTTAATTGAATAGATAGTTATGAGAAAAAAAAGTGATGAATTTTTTAATTATATTTTTTTTTGTTACTAAAATATTTTTATACGTTAAATAAGTTTTGTTTTTTTTTATTAAAAAAAAGAAAAAAACAAAATTTTCCTTTAAATAAAAAATAAGTGACAATGACAAACATATCAGGAAAATTCTCCATACATATCAATGTAACTTTGACTTTTTGCTTTGCGGACTACACGCATAACTGTTTTATTGAATTTTTTCCTTTGGAAATTTTTTAGTTCAATTAATTTTTAATTTTGAACCAAAGAATGTGTAAAAAAGTATAATTAAAAAAAAAAATTGATGTATTTGTAGTGATTTTTTCAGTCTCTAAATAACTTAACAAAAATTTAATATAACAGTGATACCTACGGATGTAAATTTGGTCCACTAGCCCATAGCGCATCCGAAACCCATCCGGAGCCCCATGCGGCCCAACCCAACTAAGCCCGTCCAAGCCCAAGACTCTAAGCTTGGGCCTGGGCCGCCTGTTTTAAAGCTTGACTTGACCCGTGAGCCTGGCCTCGCTAGGCCCGACCTAGAGCTCACTCATCAACCTACTTAAGGCCCTACCCGAGGTCCGCCTCGCCTGAGACCCAATGTCATTTTTGATAAAAAATTTTTTAAAAATGATCACCCGAGATCCGAACCACTAGCCCGCTCAAGACTCGAATACTCCTGGGCTTGAGCCTAATTTTTTTAGCCCGTGAGCCAACCTAAACCAAATTTTGATAGGAGCCCACTTGACTTGACAGTGGGCCGAGCCAAGTTTTCACCCTTATTGATACCGATAACTTGTTATCACCAATAAACGAAAAACCTTATATGAGAAGGATGATCCTTTACTTTTTAGATAGAAATACCGTGCCACATATGCAAAAGTAAATATTGATATATTATTAAACAGTGATACCAAGATAGAAATACCTTGCCACATATGCAAAAGTAAATATTGATATATTATTAAACAGTGATACCAATGGCTTGGTATCACCAATTTTTGGGAAACTATGGTGCACAAAGAATGTGCACTATATGCACCTTATAACTAAAAAGAAAAATTATATAATTTCAATTTTTTGAATCATAATTAAAAATATATATATATATATATATATATATCATAACTAAATACAACATAAACTATAACTAAAGAACATAATATTAAAACTAAAGAAAAAAATTGATCATAATTAAAAAAGAAAATGACAAAACTATAATTATATATAGTGCACCATTTTCAAAGGGGTATATATTAGAATTTCCCTAAAAGTAGTGTTTATCTTAAATTTATGTCTCCTTTAGGTAGAACACCCAAAAATTATCTAGTAAGTCAGGAAGACCACGTGTTCATGTGCTCAACCAATTCTAGAAATTTTATAGTTTATCCATCATTTCTTTATTATTAAGGTCATGTATTCATTTAGTCCTTTACTATTGGTTGGGTACATTGCTAACGTAAAATTCTTAAAAGATAGGATAATTACTTATAAAACACTTCTCTTCTCTTTTTATTTTTTAAATTGTTGGAAATTGGGCCGAGTATTGGACCCGGATTTGGACGCCTATGTGACATGACCCATGGCCTATTTAAATTACCCATGTAATTTGAAATTTAATTTCTGATTATCCTATTTGTTAGGATAACCCACTATCTATCTACATCTATCCTATCCTAACACCAAGAAAAAGGAAGAAAAAAAAAAAGTTACAATTGCAAATGAATTGTGTTTTTATAAAATATTTACAAATTTATGAAAAAAATTTAAAATTTCAGTTATTAAAATTTGATAAATTTTCCCATTGATTTGTAATGTTTTTTAGAAACTTGCACTGAAGTGCAATATCCCAAAGAAAAAATAGTCTTAAATACACTCCCACAAAAATGTGTGAGCCATATAATTAAATTATTTTTAGTTGTAACAGAAAAAGAAAAGACACAATTAAACACTACATAAGGTATAATTAAAAATATTTTCGATCACAATCAAAATAATAATAATAATAAATTATAACTAACGTTAAAATCAATCATAACTAACATTATAATTAGTCATAACTAATATGACAATAGGTGATAACCAAATAGCACAAATGTCACAAGAAGTGTGTAGTATAGAATATCTCAAAATTTGAAACAATTATAAATTTAGAAATTTTAATCAAAATTTTTAGAATAAATTATAAATATACCCCCGAAGGTTTGATTAAAATAGAAATTACCCTCTGTAGTTTTAAAAATTACATTCTGCCCCTTGAAATTTATAATTTCATAACAAATAGTCTATTTTATTAATAAATTATTAAGCCAATTAATAATTTTTAATGATGTTAGAAATTTACTTCAATTAATAATTTAGATAACTTTATTATTGTATAAGATAGTAGTTAGAAATTTTATTTTTTAGTTAATTCTATTAAATAATTTTTTTAATAAGATAGTATTTATAATTTTTTAAATCACAAAGGATAATTTATATTTTAAGCAAATCTCATTTTTAATTTACCAATTAAAATATGAGGAAATTCTAATGTCTCTTTAAAGAGGGTGTATCATTTTCTTTTTTAGTTATGACAAATTTTCTTCTTTGCTTATGATATTATTTTAATAATGACTTATTAATTTTTTAATTATATTTCATATTGTGTTTAGTTATAATATATTTTTTTTGTAATTATAACTTAAAAAATTTAAGTTATAATTTTAAAAAATTCTATGCCCGGGAGGTGACAGGGAGAGAGAGAGGGAGAGAGAGAGAGAGAGAGTGTGTGTGTGTGTGTGTGTTGGAGAAAGATCAACAGAAAAGATCAGAATTGAACATTTCAGGCACAAACGTAGATGTTCATCAATTGATTCGTGGCCACAGTTGTGGGTATTTCATACATATGTTTGGATTTTGAGATTGTTCATTTAATCTTCATGTTAAATGCGCTTTTCTCACTCTCACCACCAAAATTCCCCAATCCCAGAACATTCAATCTTCATCTAACAATTATGCGTATAAATGCAACTAATGTAACCTAACTTTTGATGCTTTTTCCATAATCTATGAACTAGCATATTACTCCTGCTAGGCACAAGTATAAATAAATAATTAAAAATTAGTTTTTAAATTAAAATAATAATATAAAATTTATTTGAAATATGTTGTAAAAGTGATTTATAATCAATAAAATTTTGTTAATTTTTATTAGAGGTACACTAAGAGAAGATTTTTATTCTAATGTCATTAATTGTATTTCTTAAGTTTTTAATAAAAATCTGCATGTCATAATTTAATTGGTAAAATTTAAATAATAAATTAAATTTTTTTTATTTACAACAAAATATAAATACATTTCGTTTTATAAGTTTCGTAATTTTAATTTTAGTAATAAATTATATTTTTTAATATACTAATTTTTTCTTATTTTGTAAAACCTAAAAGTTTGTTTACTTAAAATTGTTGTTATAACTCTTACTACAAGAAGTTGCACTTTTGGCAACTAAAATTTTAGTCACCAAAAGTCATATTTTTAGTCGCCAAAAGATTTTCCCGACTAAATAGTTTGGTCGCCATCTTGGTCGAGGAAAAACAGTTGACGAAGGTATTGGCGACTAAAAAAATTTTAGTCACTGAAAGTCCTAAATTTGCGACTAAACAAGTAGTCGCCAAAAGTAAAGGTATTGGAGACAAAAAAAACTTTAGTCGTTGATTGGATAAATTGGCGACCAATCTTTTAGTCGCCAAAAACTTTCAGAAAAAATTTATATCGCATTTTCAACGACTACAAGATTTAGTCGCCAAAACTAAATTTGTTTTCCACGACTAATTTATTTTGTAGCCAAAAAGATTTTTTTGTTTATCTTATTTTTTTATTTTAGTTGCCTAAAGTGTAATTTTTTTTGGCTACTAAAAATTTAGTCGCCTAAAGTCTATTTTTTTATTTGGCTACTAAAAGTTTAGTTGCCAAAAGTTTTTTTATTCATTTTATTTTTTTTAGCTACTAACTATTTTAGTCACTAAAAATATTTACTGCCTTTTTGGCTACTAATTATTTAGTGGCCAAAAACATAATATTATTATTTTTTAATTTGTCCATAACCTATATGTATTCCGTGCAACCTATACGATGTATATAAACAAAACAATACATATATTATCAATCATTTCGCAATTTGAATCCATTTCACTTTCAACCATCCAAAAATGAATAACTTAATGTCAAATTCCATACAAACTAAGTATATTCTAATCTAAAATAATAATTCCATACCATCATATGAAAACCATTATATTCGTATAGACTCTAGGAATGATAGTGACCTTTTGAAAAGTCTGTCTAATATTAAACCTCATTTTCTAGAGCTTCAACAAAGTAAATTGCAGCCTCATTATCAGGTACAGAATCACGCCCCTTGCATTGAATCTGAATAACAAATGCAATCATTAAAGGTTAGAAAGACTTCATTTGCCATTGTCGGAAAATCACGAGGAAGAAAACCTCATTTAGTTGACCATTACCCACCTTAACATGCTTAGAATAAAGCTTTGGACCCCCAGTGGGGGTACTGGGGTTCACCTCCAATTGGTCCAAAAAAAAAACAATTTTTTTTTTTTTTTTTGAGTTTTCAGCCAACCCTAGGCCGACACGTGGCACTGGGGGTCACTGGGGGTCATCCCCAGTGGGGGTCTGTAGCATTGCTGAACATGCTTAATACCTTCTTTCTTCAAAACTGATGCATGATAGTAACGACTACTGGGTGATGCTATGGTACATTTAGGTGTACCATACATTTAGTTATGAACTTATATGATTTTATATCATAACCTATACCATATTAGTCATAACTATCATCATATTAACTCATAACTTAGTTATATTCAATTATTTACTGAATTTACAGCCTCATTATCAGGTACAGAATCACGCCCCTTGCATTGAATCTGAATAACAAATGCAATCATTAAAGGTTGGAAAGACTTCATTTGCCATTGTCGGAAAATCATAAGGAAGAAAACCTCATTTAGTTGGCCATTACCCACCTTAACATGCTTAATAGCTTCTTTCTTCAAATCTGATGCATGATAGTAACGACTAGTATTCGTAAGATCGATCACTAAACCAAGCTGGAAGCATCAGTGAAAAAAATTGAAAATGTTCAATTTCCCAGTAAGCAACAAAAGCTAAACTTCTTGATTAAAAAATTCACTTCTTAGAGATATATCACAAGTTAATCTGCAGGGTTTACTATAGAACCATGATATTATGCCTATAGGAGTTGAAGATGCATCTAGGATATAAGTCTAGTTTCAGCAGAATTCCGGCTTAATTAAATTCTTATTACAAGAAAGTCACATAGAGAATTACATGGGAGCTTGAGATCAGTACTGCATTTCAAGAATGAAATTTTGTCACGTATGCTAGTGAGATATAATAACACAGTCAACATAAGGAAACAGGACACTATGTTCTCTTGCAAAATTAAAAATCTGAAAAAAGCCAGTAATTGGCTTCTAAGAAGACCAGCCACCCTCACTAGTTCGTGGCACAAATTCTCCCTCTTTTGCTCTAGGCACCACTCCTTTCAATAAAATTGATATACTTATCCACACACACATGCACAGAGAGAGAGAGAGAGAGAGAGAGAGAGAGAGAGAGAGAGAGAGAGAGAGAATCCATAAACATCCCTCATCACATAAGGATCACTCACCTATCCATTTCAATAATGTTCAAGTCCTCTTGGTTGCAAATCAACTCTTATGTCCTCTCCATTCAAGCCATTGATGATCTTTACCACACTAGTCTCTGCCCCATATGGATGGAAAATTAAGCTTCGGATTAGCACCATCAAAATATGGTATATCCCCATATGGGGAATTATCGATTCCCGAATGGGGGATGGGTCCAAAAGGGTGTTTTACACTAAGTAGTTCATATATAATGCTTCCAAACAAATATGAGATACGATAGAATTGCATTAATCTCCCCTCTTAATCCAAAGTCATTCCAAATGTGAGATATACATGATCTTAAAGGATTGATAACCTTGAGATTATAACAGATTAAGATTTTTGAATATGCAAGCAGTGGCTTCAACAGATTAAGATTTGGAGCTGTTGTGGGCTTGATTCAGTACATGTTTGAGCACCAATTACACTGCCAATAAGTTAGGCTTGTGGCTTAGAATTTTGAGAAGCCTAAGAGACATTTTATCAAACAGTTTGAAGGCAAGAAAAAAATTATGATTCTGACCAACTTTGTTGAGCTATTTAGCTAGCAATTGAAGAGGAAAAATTTGAACTTTTGCTATTTTTTGACAGTCTATCACAAAACAGACATATATATAGGCAAAACAGACATATAGTGTTTTTTCGAAAGGATCAGTTTTGAAACATGAGTGTTGACTGTTGAGTTAACAGAGGTGGAACTTGGAAGTATTCTACACTTTAAAATGAATTATTATTATCACAAAAACACTTTGCGCAATAGAGTTCCTAATTGAATCATACTTCAAAGTTTTTATATAATTTAATGGTTGAGAATAGATTGAAATAGGAGATGAATGGAACTGCAGGACTATCATTGGCCATCACAGAAGCTTACTTGATGCTACTTTGACTACTTATGTCCTAAATTGTAAAGCTCACCTCAACTGTAGTAACCATTTTGTAGGTAAAATGGGTGATGAAAATACCAGTTCTAGAGATATGAGTAAACATTGCGAATCTCTTGATCCAAAAACAGAACACCCTTGCACAAAACAAGATCAGAAAACAAACAAGCATTCCAGAAGAGAAAGCAAGTTACCTGATTAGCAAATCCAATACCAAAACCAAGCAAAATACGACCAACAATTAGCATCCAGACTGCTTGAGCAAACCCATTGACGAGAGCTCCAGCGCAGAACAGTACACCTCCGAACAGCATCGACAACTTTCTGCCCAATTTTCTGGTCACCGTTGATGCAACGAGCGAGGACAACAGAGCAGCCAAGTACAGAGATGAAGTGAACATAGTGAGAGTGAAACTGTCAAATTTACAGTACTGGTTCGTCGAACTATCCGCCTTTTGCTTCTCGTACACAGATGGAAAGAACTTCAAAAATGATTCCATAGATGTCACTCCACCTATACATACACACAACCCAACAATCAATGGTGAGAGGGGAAGAGAAGTTCAGGGTGAGAAATGGGTTGTAAAGAATCACATTGGGAAAAAAAAAAATCAGAAAAAGAGAGAGTTATGTATAAAAATTAGGGCTAATTAACAATATGAAGGCAAAACATAAATAGAAAACAAAGCAGAGAGAGAGAGAGAGAGAGAAGAGGGATGATGAGAGAGTGAAATGGGAGAGGACTGATAGTAGTCGAATAATTAATAACAATTGGCGACTAATTATTTTTTTTAATTCCTCCAAAATTTGAAATCTCCCTCCACATATTTTAACTTTTTGGCGATTAAAATATTTTTTTGTCGCTGAAAATATATTTTTGGCAACTAAATTTTTGGTCGCCAAAAATATATATATTTTTTTCCCTTCATTTGGCTACTAAACAATTTTAGTAGCTAAAACTAACTATATGGCTACTATATTATTTTTTTGTCGTTGAAAATATACTTTTGGCGACAAATGTAAATTTTTTAATTTTTTTTTTCATTCGGCTACTAGACAATTTTAGTAGCCAAAACTAGCTATACAACTACTAAAAAATTTTTTAGTCGCCAATTGTGATATTTTTAGCGACTAAATTTTTTTTTAGTCGCCAATAATCAATAATTCCTTGACTGAAAAAAATTAGTAGCTAAATTTTCAACTTTTGCCAACTAATATTATTTTTGGTTGCCAATTACACAACTTTTGGCGACTAAATTTTTTTCAGTCGCCAATAGTGCATTTTGTTTTAGTGTCTTATGTGAAAATGGATTAAAATTGACTTGTGGTGTTGGACTAAGGCCTAGTTTGAGAAGACTAAATAAGTCTACACTTTTTATCTTTTTTGAGTCACATCAATCAACATCTCTTCTCTACTTTTCTACATATTTTTTTATAAAAAATCAAAAAGTACACTTATTTTGAACATCCCAAACAACCCCTAAATATTAGAAGTGACTTGAAAGCTAGTTGACTGAATATTTATGCCAATGTGACATTCACCTAGTCATTAAAAATTGTCTTGATTGTTTAAAATTATCTTTATCAGTTTGTAACCCATATAAGTTAGTTTGAGGGTCCAAATATTAGATTAAATATTAAAAATATGAGTCTAAAAAATTTAGTTTGAGTCGATTTTTTTTCCCCAACAATTCTTGGTTTAAGCTTATAATACATCTTATTTTAATAACTCAATATAAATAAATAATTAAAAAACAATAATCTTAATGTTTATAGTTCTTTTTGTCAATCAATAAAAAATATTTATAAATATTAAGAGAATTACATTTGAACAAATTCTAACATAAATTTTTTACTTTAAAACTCTAAGACTACACATTTTGTTTGATTCTATCTACATCACTAATCTTTGGAGGTTTAATGATTTTTTTTTTTAATGGAATGTCTGTTTGCTATAATATAGATATATAGATTGGAATATTAATGCATATAAAATTATTAAACATTAAGAAAAAAAATCTATGAAAGATGTAGATTAATTCTTATATTTGAGTAGTATAAAAATTCAAATTCAAATTTATATTTTAGTTAACTTTCCTTCTCAATTTCTAAATTTAAATTTTTAAATAAATAAATTAACTTTCTTTTTGAAATGTGTAAATCAAGGCATAAATGTTATTTAAAATTTTAAATAGATTAACTAACTTTCATTTTAAATTTAAATTTGTAAATGAATTAATTAACTTTCCTTTTAAAATGTGTAAATCAAGGCATAGAAGCTATTTAAATTTTTAAATAGATTAATTAACTTTCCTTTCAAATTTAAATTTTTAAATAAATTAATTAACTTTCCTTTTGAAATATGCAAATCAAGGCATAAAAGCTATTTAAATATTTAAATAGATTAATTAACTTTCCTTTTAAATGGATTAATTACTATTTTTTTAGATTTTTTATAAAAATAATTTAACAATCCCATCAGTAACCTTCGTGTATGAGAGAAGTTGAAAAGGGTGTTACAGTAACTATGAGAGAAGTAAAAAATGCTTGTGGATAGGGAAAAGTTAATAAATGCCGCGTTTTTTTTAATTAAAGAATTAAAAAATTAAAATTGAGATATTGGAACTCCCACAAGACTTGTGGGTTAGAAATCCCATTTTTCTTATATAATATATAGATGTCTTGAATGCAATGTTTTGCTTCACAAATCATGTGCCCCCAAATGCCACTGCAAATCAAACACATGTATTTCACCCGCTACACACTCTCACCCTTGTCGATTATCAATTTGACTATTCTGCTTATTTTGGGACATGTTAGGGATTTTTTTGGACTTCAATACTAGTGGTTTTGCTTTCGTATGTTCCAAGTGTAAATTTTACTTGGACCTTTGATGTTTTTTTTTCTCAAAACCCACCATCATGATGTTTAAAATTGGCTTTCTTCAATAAGCCAATTGACAAGTTATGTTGCAACACTTGTGATCAGCCTTGCCATACCCCTTTCTTCTTGCGTAGTGCAAACTTAATCTCAATGTTGCAAGAACTCCTTTAATCTTCCTAATTTCCAAGCAATTCTCTCAAGAACAAATCAATTCTCTCCCTCTCTCTCTCTTGGTCGGTTGAGACAAGGAAAGGCTGATGGAAATGTTGATTCAATGTGTATACAAGTCTCAAAATGTGTAAGGTAGTGGCCACTAAGTGTGGCAAAATGGTAAATAAGTGTAACAATGCAATTTAACTCATTTTAATCTAATTTAATCATACCTAATCAGTTTTCAGGTAATTACACCATAAAATCACATAAATCACGATGATCATAAAACACTAATCGGTTTTCGGTTCGACCGCCTATAAGGCCCTCAATTAGCAGTTTAAACACAAAGACCCGAACAGATCATCAAATAACCAAACAGATAGAATTACAATTAAACAGGTATACTCAATCAATTCAGTTTCAATTTCAGCCAGTCAGTTCAGTAGTTTATCCAGTTCACTTATCAGTCATAATCAGTTTCAGTTTAACGGTAATCAGTGGTTATTCGGTAAACAGTGACGAGGGTTGTTACACTTTCTTTTTGAAATGTGTAAATCAAGGCATAAATGTTATGTAAATTTTTAAATAGATTAATTAACTTTCATTTTAAATTTAAATTTGTAAATGAATTAATTAGCTTTCCTTTTAAAATGTGTAAATCAAGGCATAGAAGCTATTTAAATTTTTAAATAGATTAATTAACTTTCCTTTCAAATTTAAATTTTTAAATGAATTAATTAACTTTCTTTTTGAAATATGTAAATTAAGGCATAAAAGCTATTTAAATATTTATATAGATTAATTAACCTTCCTTTTAAATGGATTAATTACTATTTTTTTTTAGATTTTTTATAAAAATAATTTAACAATCCCATCAGTAATCATAGTGTATGAGAGAAGTTGAAAAGAGTGTTACAGTACCTATGAGAGAAGTCAAAAAATGCTTGTGGATAAGGAAAAGTTAATAAATGCCGTGTTTTTTTTTTAAATTAAAGAATTAAAAAATTAAGATTGAGATATTGGAACTCCCACAAGACTTGTGGGTTAGAAATTCCATATAAATGTCTTGAATGCAGTGTTTTGCTTCACAAATCATGTGCCCCCAAATGCCACTGCAAATCAAACACATGTATTTCACCCGTTACACACTCTCACCCTTGTCGATTATCAATCTGATTATTCTGCTTATTTTGGGACATGTTAGGGATTTTTTTGGGCTTCAATACTAGTGGTTTTGCTTTCGTATGTTCCAAGTGTAAATTTTACTTGGACCTTTGATGTTTTTTTTTCTCAAAACCCACCATCATGATGTTTAAAATTGGCTTTCTTCAATAAGCCAATTGAGAAGTTATGTTGCAACACTTGTGATCAGCCTTGCCATACCCCTTTCTTCCGTTGTGCGTAGTGCAAACTTAATCTTCATGTCCATTCCATTTCAACATTACCATTACTGTCAAATCTAGACATTGCCATCCCCTCACCCTCACCAATTCCCCAATTAAAGATCACCGGGTTGAAGATGACGACGCATAATTCTGCCATGATGCTTGCGAAGACAAAAGAGAGCTAGCTCAAAACGGGAAAGTCTATAGTACATTTTGTATAAAAAATGTATGGTACATACAAAATCAATGGTTAGGATTGAGCCACATCATTAAAAGTGACCTGCTAAACATGTCACTTTTTATAGTTATGAGCTAAAATCATATTTCTTCATAACTATAATCAAATTGATCATAACTTAGCTATAACTACATCTCATAACCAACACCATTTTGTTCATAACTAATATCACTTATTTCATAACCACATCTCATAACCAACACCATTTTGTTCATAACTAATATCATATATTTCATAATCATAATCACATATCTCATAACCAACACCACTTTGATCATAACAAATATCACATATCTCATAACTATTGATCACATACCTCATAACCACATCTCATAACCAATCCCTTTAAGTCATAACCAACATCACATATCTCATAACCACTAGTTACATATCTCGTAACCAACACCTTTTTGTCATAACCAATATCACATATTTCATAACCACTAATCACATATCTTATAATTAACACCTTTTTGCTCATAACCACATCACTTTGATCATAACCAATATCACATATCTCATAACTACTAGTCACATATCTAATAACCAACATCACATATCTCACAACCACTAGTCACATAACCAATATCTCATACCTCATAACCATTAATACATATAGCATAACCACACCCTCTGACACCACTTTGCTCATAACCATTACCCACATATCTCATAACCACTAATACATATAGCATAACCAAATACCTTTTGACACCACTTTACTCATAACCATTACCTACATATCTCATAACTACTAACACATATAGCATAACCAAATACCCTTTGACACCACTTTGCTCATAACTATTACTCACATATCTCATAACTACTAACACATATAGCATAACCAAATACCCTTTGACACCACTTTGCTCATAACCATTACCCACATATCTCATAACCACAGACACATATAGCATAACCAAATACCCTTTGACACCACTTTGCTCATAACCATTACCCACATATCTCATAACCACAGACACATATAGCATAACCAAATACCCTTTGACACCACTTTGCTCATAACCATTACCCACATATCTCATAACCACAGACACATATAGCATAACCAAATACCCTTTGACACCACTTTGCTCATAACCATTACCCACATATCTCATAACCACAGACACATATAGCATAACCAAATACCCTTTGACACCACTTTGCTCATAACCATTACCCACATATCTCATAACCACAGACACATATAGCATAACCAAATACCCTTTGACACCACTTTGCTCATAACCATTACCCACATATCTCATAACCACAGACACATATAGCATAACCAAATACCCTTTGACACCACTTTGCTCATAACCATTACCCACATATCTCATAACCACAGACACATATAGCATAACCAAATACCCTTTGACACCACTTTGCTCATAACCATTACCCACATATCTCATAACCACAGACACATATAGCATAACCAAATACCCTTTGACACCACTTTGCTCATAACCATTACCCACATATCTCATAACCACAGACACATATAGCATAACCAAATACCCTTTGACACCACTTTGCTCATAACCATTACCCACATATCTCATAACCACAGACACATATAGCATAACCAAATACCCTTTGACACCACTTTGCTCATAACCATTACCCACATATCTCATAACCACAGACACATATAGCATAACCAAATACCCTTTGACACCACTTTGCTCATAACCATTACCCACATATCTCATAACCACAGACACATATAGCATAACCAAATACCCTTTGACACCACTTTGCTCATAACCATTACCCACATATCTCATAACCACAGACACATATAGCATAACCAAATACCCTTTGACACCACTTTGCTCATAACCATTACCCACATATCTCATAACCACTAACACATATACCATAACCAAACATCCTTTGGCACCACTTTACTCATAACCATTACCCACATATCTCATAACCACTAACACATATACCATAACCAAACATCCTTTGGCACCACTTTACTCATAACCATTACCCACATATCTCATAACCACTAACACATATACCATAACCAAACATCCTTTGGCACCACTTTACTCATAACCATTACCCACATATCTCATAACCACTAACACATATATCATAACTACTAATCACATATCTCATAACACCCTTTGGCTCATAGTC
>NW_021027900.1:173475-214840 GCF_004153795.1 Camellia sinensis
TTTAGCCTCCTAGAATACGATAGCCCTATAGTTCAGACTCCCGGTTAAAAGGTCCAAAAAAGTTGGTTTGAAAGTGATGGATAAAGGCATAAAAGCTTTATAAACTAAAAAGCAGGAAGGGTGAACCACCCCCTAACTAAAAAGGGCTCAAACCACCATTTTTAAGCCACAAAAAATAGAGCTTTATGCATTTCAAAACCAGCCCCAAAAACAATTGAAAAAGATAGAAAAACAAGTATTGAAAACAAGATAACATGACTAGCATTCTACCTCTTGAAGCAAAGAACACTTTAGGCACAAGTTCAAGCTAAAACCACCTTCAAGAGCTCCAAGAATGCCCCAAGGAACCTTAGCTCAAAGGTGAGAGTATTTGGTTTTTGATATGTAATCAAAAGTGTAGAGAAACTAGGCAAACACACACAATTTTGCAAGAGAGAAAGAGAGAGAAATCTAGAGAGAGGAAATTTTTATGTCTACAATTTTTCTAACCCCCACACATGAGAGAAAGGGGTCCTGTATATAGAAAACACAAATTTCCCTCACAAACATCTAGCCACACACATGTAGGAAGATGCATGAATCTGTGCAAACAGCTGGCACAAAATATCACAAAATATCTGCAGCATACAATGATGGCTGGCCGGCTATCAGTGGTGGCCGACAAGGCTTCACTAATGGTAGGCAATGCACATCAATGGTCGTCAAAGGAGAAGTGGTGGCCGACAGCCTCCAAGGATGGCCGACAGGCCATCAGGAACTTCAAGTTGAAAAGACCCAGGCATGGTCCAAAGATGAGACAAAATGGATGCAGGGTTTGAAATGCTCAAAGCTGTGACATTTCGCAAAAGACTTTGAGCGTTCGGAAATCAAACAGACGCATGATCGGATGTACGTACAAGAACATCCAAGCCTTAAAGGGTCGTCAAAAATGGGATGTCTACAGCTAACAAGTAGTGTCTCAGCTTTCTAGTAGCCCAAACCAAAGCTAAGCAAGCTTTCTCCAGAGGATTGTAGCAGGTCTCGTAATCTAGCATCTTCTTGCTCAAATAGTAGATGGCCTTCTCCACCTTAGCTTCTCATTCTTGAGATAGCATGCACCCCATGGTTGACTCTATTATAGATAGATACATGATCAGCAACTTCCCTAGTTATGGTGGTGACAACATAGGTGGGTTTTAAAGGTACTACATGATTTCTTCGAAAGTGAACTGACATTGATTATCCCCTCAGAACTTCTTACCAAACAATAGTTCACAAGTCAAGATTAATTTGGAGATAAACCTTCTTATGAATTGCACTTTGCCCAGAATGCTGCACACCTCATTTTAAGTACTTGGTGGTGGCATTTCTAAGATGGCCTTGATCTTGGATGGATCTACTTCAATTCCCCTCTGGGTGATTAGAAAAGCCAGCATTTTCCCTACAGTCACCCCAAAAGTGCACTTTTGCAGGTTCAACCTTAGTCTGTACTCCCTGATCCGTTCGAAGAATTTTTCCAGCGCAGTGTAGTGGCCTTCTCGCTCTTTGGATTTTACAATCATCTCATCTACGTACACCTCGACTTCCTTATGGATCATGTCGTGCATAATTGTGGTTGTAGCTCTCTAATATGTATCCCCGACGTTCTTCAACTCGAATGGCATAACATTGTAGCAGTAGGTACCTCAAGGCGTGGTGAATGCAGTCTTCTCTCTATCCTCAAGCGCCATCAAAATTTGGTTATACCTGGAAAACCCATCCATGAACGATAGCAACACATGGCCGGTAGTGAAGTCTACTAATTCGTCAATGTGCGACAGTGGAAAGTCGTTGTCACGACCCAAACCCGCCCCTATGGGTTTATTACCGTAACTAGCCAGTAATCCGAGATTACCAAAGGCTTGCTTAATAGTAATACAATAATACAGAGTACAGGGGCTGGCCGAAGCCAAAACAGTAACTAAAAGATGTCCAATGAGCTATGACAGTCTGTATGCAAAAAAGACTTTTCAATACACATGTACAATCAATACCAAAACAATATGTACAATATATACAATCATTCAAGACAGGGACTTAATTCCTATTAGAACAGTACAGTACAACATCATTCAGTCTATACAGAACATAAACAAAGAGGGGGAAAACTAAAACACCCCAAGCAGCCTCAGCTTGAACAGTTCCGGAACCTCAAAGTGAGGCACAAAGGTTGGCTTGACAAAACAGGAGTTAAGCTTGACGCCCTTAGCAACGGTCCGGTACCTGAACACCTACATATATATATGAGCAGTGAGCTAAAGCCCAGTGAATAACACATGTGTAAAGAGATTAAGAATGAATGTCCTTTCAGTATTGAAAACAGTCATTTAAACAGTATATCAGTCATTCAGTTTGTGGCTCATAATTCGTGCCATAACAGTCATTCAGAAACTATAATAGTCATATGTGGTACATCCAATAGCAAAGCAGTACAGTAGGTCTTAACAGACCGAGCAGTCAATGATGGCCATCATATCAGTAAACAGTAGTGGTTCCAAACATAGGAACCGACAGAGATCTCTGTAACAGTAGCAGTAACAATTCAGATACAGTATATTGCTATGGATGCCACGAACAGTGCACAAATAGGACGAACATTCATTCAGTAAACAAGTCATTCATAAAGCAGTACAATCATTTGTTCAGAAAATAATCTCAATTGAACATATCTTTACAACATGTTACTCATAGAGTTCTGGGCTCGATAAGCTAGTATGCGTCCTCCGATGCCAACCCTACACAGTTAAAAGTGAACCACACCACTAAAGCTACAACGGTTGGGAAATGAATAACTTAATCCCTATCTTGACTCAGTGTGGTCTACATCAATATCCTCATTAAGAGCCTTAAACTAGGCCTAAGAATGCCTAGAATGGAATGAGGACTGCAAATATTGCACTTTTAAAAACATTTTCAAAAATTTTCAGAAACAGAGTCCCGCTCGAGCGGACATGCAAACAAAGGCTCCGCTCGAGCGTAAACTTCCCGCTCGAGCGGACTGCAAAAGTACTGGATGTGTGAAAGTCAACGCTCAATGGGCGCTCGACACCCGCTCGAGCGTGTGACACAGTCGCTCGCTCGAGGCTAGCAAACCCCGCCCGAGCGGACTGTAAACACAACAAAAGTGCTATACACGAATTTCCCGCTCGAGCGCCATTACCCGCCTCGAGCGGGAGTCCAAAATCTGGAATTTCCAGATTTGAACCTCAAGCTCAAAATCAAGTTTCAATATACAAATCGATCCTCTTGGGCCAATTTTCTAAGAAAACACTTGTAAATTCATAGTTTAACATGATTCAAAACTCAATTTGTAAAATCAAGCGCCAAAGGTAGTTCAATTGAACACAAATTCAAACAAATTCCATGAACGTGATGTAAAACATAACATGCATGAATTTAATCAACTTCAAGCTTTCAAAACATAAACAAATGAGCCAATTCTTTCTATAACAAGATGAATTCATGGACTATACTCAGATATGGACATGCATGTGAGGAATTTATGAACTACAACCTCAAAACTTCAAAATATATACATTGCATGTAAGAATTAAACTCTTAATTCAACACATTAAGCCATATCTTGGCTCTAAACTTCAAAATTAACTAGACCATGCAAGGCACAACTTAAACTCACAACCAAGGAGATGAGTTCTAACCTTAGGTCTTTAGACTCAGGATATAAGCTCAATTGTACAAATTCTCTACAATTTCTTCAAATTTCCAAGCAAATCTTTGTTGAAACCAAGCTCTCCTAACTCTCTCTCTCTCTCTCCTCTCTAGTCGGTTTTTGGTCTCATGGAATGGCTGAGGAAATGATGTATCTAATGTATAATCAAGCCTCAAAATATGATATGAAGTGGGCCACTAAGTGGCAAAGTTGTAAATAAGGTCAACTCTTGTAATTTTCAATATTTAATCTAATTAATCATACCAAATCACATTTCAATTAAATATACCATAAAATCATATAAATCTTAATAATCACAAAACATCAATCAATTTTAGATTCGGCCACCGATAAGGACTTCAATTTGCAGTTTAAAGCATAAAACATGAACAAATAATTTAACAGTCAACAGATAGAATTGCATTCAAACTAGCACAATCAATCAATAAGTTTAATAATTCAGTCAGTCAGTCAATTAACATGCTTAATCATAGATTAGCATTAATTAGTAGTGTTATCAGTAAGTAGTGATAGGGGTTGTCACAGTCGTCTTTCTGACTAGCCTTATTCAAATCCCGAAAGTCAACGCAAACCCTGATTTTGCCGTCCTTCTTCGGAACTGGGACAATGTTAGCCAACCAAGTCGAATATTTAGATACCATAAAAAATTCAGTGTCAATCTGCTTGGTGACTTCTTCTTTAATCTTCAGTGCCCAATTGAAACGAATCCTGCGGAGTCTGCTTGATAGGTCGGGCCTTAGGGTCAATAGGGATCTGGTGCTGTGCAATCTCAGGATCGATTCCAGGCATGTCTTCATAGGACTATGCCAAAACATCTTTGAAATATTTTAATAAAGTGATTAAACGCTAACATTCCTCCGAAGACAACTTGGACCTGATCTAGACTAAGCGGGGATCCTTCCCAGCACCATCTCATCTGTGCAGAGCTTAGCATGCCTCTCCTTCTCTTGGTCAATCAAGTTTTTCAAAGCTCGAGGAATTTCTTTCTCTTCATTTTCAATAAAATTTTTAAAATCTTGGTCAATGCAATAAATTAACGACATAGAGAAGTAAACAGAATCTGCAGCATTCTCATTCAGAAGTTCTGGCTCCTCGGTTATAATAGACTCAAAAGAAAATGCAAAAGAGGACCTAGACAGGACCTAGGCACCTAGGTTACCACCCCCGAAAGTGCTAGACTCAGACTCCTTAGATGGACTCGAATCTGATTCAGACTCAACAGACTCGGTGGAATCAGATTCAGGCTCATCATCCTATTCAGAACTGGCAATAAAGCCTTTCTCCAACTGCCAAGTGAGATGTGGCGCCCTCGACGCAACTAATGGAGTCTACTATCGGTTCCTCTCCAATCATAAAAATAGTAAAGGTATCCCCCAAGTCCTCCGTATTGGTCTCCGGATGTATCAAGAGATCAGCCAATGCTGCCCCTACTCCAACTTCACTGTTGTCTGAATCTTCCTCTTTGCTATGGCCAGCTTTGATACTTAGATCAGTCATCTCTTCATCACTGTCTTGGAGCTGGTGGTCAAAGAAGATTTAAAAACCCGGGAAATGCTTTTTCATT
Organism: Camellia sinensis; assembly: GCF_004153795.1. Classification (NCBI taxonomy): domain Eukaryota; kingdom Viridiplantae; phylum Streptophyta; class Magnoliopsida; order Ericales; family Theaceae; genus Camellia; species Camellia sinensis. The sequence goes on from NW_021027900.1 coordinate 178,749, forward strand.
GAAGAATCCACCCAAGGCTTAGGAAAGTCGCAGAAAGGGGAAATCCTCTTATTCTCTGATAAAGCGACCATTCAACGTTCCTTAGATTGCCTATGGACCAGCTCGTAATGTTTCCCGACTCTTTTAGCCTTGGCCTTTTCTCTTATTTCTTCTCTCTTCCTTCTCCAGTCCTTTTTCGTAGGCACATAGCCCAACCCAAAGTCATAAGGATTATGTGGCACCTCAGCTAGCACCACAACACTTTTCCTCCCGCTCGTTCCAAGCCCTATTCCTGGAATATGCTGCAATTTGTTCATGAAGTAAATGGACTGAGCACTAACATACATGCCTTAGTCTTCGACTAAGATTATCTGTACCACCTAGGCTTTTGCTAGAGTGAAGCCTGAAAGAAATACATCATCATCACCGTGATTGATTTTCAGCAATGGTGTAGTTACCTCTGGCGGTGGATAAATAGATGAATTCCCAAAAATGGTTGTCGCTCTTCCCTCATGAGGGTATTTCAACATTTGGTGCAGGGTGGACACAACCTTCATATAATGCAACTAGGGCCTTCCTAGAAGTGGGTTAAAGGTAAATGGCACATCAAGTACATGGAACTCAATTTCATGCTCGGAAGGGCCTACTTGGACCTGTACTTTTACTGTCTCCATAACTTCTCTGCTTGTATTATCGTATCACTTGGGTTGTGAGGACGAAATATGTCGGCTTCAGGCCTATTGCATAGGTGGTGCAAGAAGGACAAACGTTGATAGCACAGTCGGTGTCCACCAAAACCACTGGAACCCACCTCTCTTTGCACTCAACAAATATGTACAGTGCCTTGTTGTGAGCTGCTCCTTTCGATTACAACTCTTTATCGGAGAAGGTGAACATATGCTTGGTGCTACTTGGGAAGATTAGGCCAACGAGCTACTCCGACGTAGTATCAATGGACAACTTAGCCTTATCGATCACCGATAAACCCGCCTGTCGGTGTACTTGTAAAGCCATGAGGAGGCCCTAAATGAAAATATCAGCCTGGATCTTTTTGAGCTGTTTCAAGACCAACTCATTGTAGCATGCGCCCGCGGAGGGCTTCGCTACTACAGTTCAGACTCGATTATTTGTGTCACGGTTCTAAATCTGAACCAAAGAGTCCAAATCTGGCAAATCGTTTTGAGAAACAGATTTTTGAAAAAGTAGTGCCAAACATGGACTGCTTTGCCAGATACAGAGTCGCCACCTAAATATTTTAAAATGGGAAAATTTAGGAAACCCTGACTCGGTGCCGAAGGCCACATGTCCGTCATCACCGGAGTTGTCTCGGCTCGGGAGCTTGGGTACGATCGGGGAAGGTCAGCTATGAGCACCCCCTCATACACATTTGCTTGGTTTATGCGCCTATTATCCGCAGATTACATGGAAGCCCTGGGCGCCTTTAGGTGAAGGTGTAAAAGGGAAGAAAGAAGTGGGGATTGGAAGACATACACACACTCACCCACACTTATTACAGATTTTCCCTCGCTCGGAGGGGCCAAATAAATAATACAAACTAATTAACTATGCAAGTTAATTAAATATTACAAATTGCCTATTCAACTAAGCAAAATAACTTAAGCTAAGAAAACAGGAAAATCGCCTCGGGAAACGCGCCGCCATGCATGAGCTGCCTCTGTTTTCCTTCATTTACTTCTCTGGAGGCTGCCAAAACCTCAGGACTGCTTCCTTGGATGCTGGGAGACATCACTGGCTGCATGGAATTGCCACCGGCAGTGGGATGTGGCCACCGGCACAAAATGAAGCTGTCGGCAGGGAATTTATTGCCGGTCGGCACTTTACACTGCCCAGTAGCCAACCGGCCACCACTGGTAACCGAACGGCCACACCAATGGTAGACAACCAAGATACATGGCCGACAACCTATGGTGGTGGCCGACAGGTCACCAGAAGCTTCAAGCATGAAACACCAATGTTTTGGTCCAAAATAAGGCACAAAATGGACAAGGTTTTAAGGCTCAAAGGCAGGGCACTCCACCGAGGGCTTCGAGCACTCAAAACGAGCACATGCAATCATGATCATCGAGTGCCCAAGCGATGATGTCCAAGTCTTGAGGATGGTCAAAAATGGGGTGTCTACAGATAGCCATGATTGTTGTAGAAATTGCATGAGGATTAGGTAAATTGAAACTAATCTCTTATTGGTTGTCATTGAATATGACTATGTTTTAAATACATTGTATATGTATGTTGTTGGGAGGAGAAAGGGGATGTACTTCATGTTTGGGAGGAGATAGGGGATGGACTCCATTAAATTAAGTTGGCCGGAGTGTCCAGGGTGAAGGTCCCAAAAACCGCGCATATACATTGGTGCCAATACCACGGACGAAATTTTCGTAAAATGAAAAATTGAAGTGGTTGTGTGAACTGGTTGTGTGATAAGAAAACCACAGAGATGTAGTCTCAGTTGGGTTGTCCGGATAATAATGAATTTGACTCATGAATTGAGGAGATATGAAATGAAATGAAAAGAATTGATATGGAATGAATTGTGATATAATATTTGATGTAGCGTGGTTTTGAAAAGAAAGTTATAAATGATTTTTGCAATTGAGTATTGAAATATATGCTTCATGTTTATAACTTCGTTAAAATTCATATATTGTTTTAAATTGTTTCTACTGGGCTTTGGCTCACCCTATTGGGGAAAACCATTTTCAGGTATTGGTAAGATGCCTCCACCAAGGCAGTAGCTGGAGAGGGTCGGCATAGTGTTCCTGCAGAATCTGCAAATGACAGCAACAGAGGGCAATGCAAAGCATGGCAGCACAATTCAAAGCATGTATGCGCCAACCATGTCCCTTATCATGGTAATAACTCAAAGGGGCATGTGTCTCGATTCTCGGACCACCAATCACGCATTTCCATGCATGATGGCCAAAAGAACCAAGTATGCAACTTTCATGTCAAATGAAATGCAAACCAATCAAACAAACCAAGGCCCAATTCCTATCATCAAGTTGAGGAACAAGGCATGCATGCAAGATATAATGCAACCTAGGCATGCAAGCTAAAGATGCAACATGGCATGGCAACAAACTTATGCAAGCATACAAGCAAACATGAGGCAATGCTAACCAATGAAAAGGTGGTCTTAAACATGATTTGGGCAGCTCTAAATAGGCCCAAAAACAGTGGCTAAAATGACCAAAACGAGGGACCAAAACACATGCACACATACATATAATTAAGGGTCAACACTTAGGCACGAATTAGACAACCCTCAAGCACACTTGAAAGGGGGCAATCATGGACTAATTAGCATGCATTATAAGCCTTGAAAACATGTAGGAAATGATACCAAATTAACCTACTCATGCAAGCTATACATGCAACGAGGCCCAAGGACCTAGAGTATGATCATACGACTCATGAAGCAAATGACCAAATTGGGTCAAAACAGTCCCAAATCATGCAAAAACAAGCCTCAAGAATCACTTAGATGGCATCTAAGCAACCTAATCCTAGAGGTATACATCATGGCACAAATATGAAGCATGGAGTGTCGACTCTTGGAGCAACAAAAGGACCACAAAATGCAAACATTTAGGCATGAAAATGGGACTGAAATAGCATGTAGGGTGGTTCCAAATCACCAAATCAATGCAAAGATGTCATGCTATACATGCACACACTTAAGGCCAACAAGCCAAAATGCAAAGGGGCTATACTAAGCATGCCAAAATCAACCCAAACACTTATGGACAGACCTAAAACATGTCAAGATAAGCACAAAATCTTCACAAATGTAAGCCTAAAACATGCTAGAAACAAAGGCACACAACCTAAGGCATGTTAAGGGATCACAAGGCATTACATGGCAACTATGCTAAGCATGCATGGAGTACCAAAACGAATTTAAAATCATGTTATATTATGGATATATAAGCATGAAAAACAGCCTATACATGCTCAACACACACTCAAACATAGGCTCCCTTTAGAGGCCAAAACATGCCCTTTTCAAGGACAAAAAGGAAAGGGGGTGGCCCTCTCCTTCTAGAGACTTCAAGGCACCATCTTCCCCACTGAAATCCCTCAAGATTTCAGTGGTGAAGAGGCCCAAACACCAAAGTCTCGAAACTAGCACAAAATAGCACAAAATGAGGCCTTTCAAGGCCTAAGAGGGATCAAACACCTCCAAACCACAAAACACTCTTAATAAACGACCAAGAGGGCTTAAAAACAGAACTTTTTTGTATTATGCACTAAGCTCAAAAACGATTTTAAGATAGGCAAAAACAAGATGCAAAAATGGGGTAAAAAGTGGTAAGATTCTCACCCTTGAAGATCCCTTTACAAGTGATGCTCCAATGGCCCTCCTTGGCTCCAAACCAGTCAAGAACCTCAAGAACAAGCCTTTAGAACCTTAGTTTCAAGAGGAAGGTGAAACACTAGGTGCATGTGTGCAATAGTATGGACTAAAACACACACAAGAGTAATATAGAGATAGGATGTGTATGTAACTCAAACCCTAAAACCAGAGCTTGGTCTGTGTTTTTCCCTCTCTAAAAATGTCTAAACTCTCTAACCCTAGCAACAAGAGAGAGCCCCTCTCTATATAGAAGCTTTTGTCTTGTAAAGCTTACAAGACAAGCTTCATAAGAGGGAGATCCCTCCATACACGTGTATGGAGGGGAGCAAAAGCAAGACAGCTGTCTTAAAATATCTGCAAAAGCAGATGCACAGTAGTCGGCCGGCCAAAAATGTCATTTTGGCCAAAAAGAGTGCCGACCAGCACTAAAAAGTGCCGACCGGCAAACTACATTGCCGGTGGCAGCAAAAACCAGCTGGTGGCCTCTAGCCACTGCCGGTGGTGGGTGGGGATGGTCCACAACCCCTACCCTGCCTCTCAAAGGCAAGATGCAAGTGTTTGGTGCAAAACCAGACACTAAACGGTCGAGTTCGGGGATCCTGAGGCAAGACGCGTAGCCGAGACCTCCGGGAACTCCAAACGAACACAAACATGGATAATCACCGAGTGTTCAAACGGTGACGTCCAAGTCTTGAGGACGGTCAAAAATGGGGTGTCTACACTCATCCTCCAGCTTTTTCTCATTTTCCTTCTCAACCTCCTGGTCTTTTCCTGAGGGTTCGGCCAGATCCAAATGTGAAGGTTTTGAAATACCGTCTACTCCTAGTGAGGTGGTCTATTTCCTCTGCATACCAAGATGCAAATCGCTATCTTCCCACCACTCACCTTTAGCCGCTGACAAATAATTGTCCGGTTCAAGTTGGATCATTCCCACAGGACTAGTATCCCTCTTGGGGTGACAAGATATTGCGATCTTCTGGCTATCTTTGATTCTCTGTCGTTCAAACTGCCCCAGTACAGCTTCCCGTTCAGTTTCTGTTGTTTTCACAACACCCAAATCTTGGGTTTGTTTTTTTGTACTATTGTTCTTAGGCACTTTTCCCTTTTATTTGGCTTCTTCGATTTTGGTTTCTCCAGCTACCACAGCTGCCTCGACTTTCTTTTCCTCCGATTTAACTCTGGTTTCTTCTTCTTTGTCAGATTCATCACTCAGCCAGCCCCTGTTGTTAGTCGACAGGCTCAAATCAAACCAACTGATTTGCACATTGCCTTGGTCTTGTTCTTCGAAGAATTGTAGGTTGTCCAAATCTTCTTTAAGATCAGCAAGATCACCCAACCCTTGGCTTGGGTCGTCTTCCCTAACCACATTAATGTCCACTGAGGTCGGCAATACTACCTCAAGCTTGGTTTGAGTAACAGGAACAATGTAGTGGCTCGGGTCATACTCCCCCTCATATAATTCCCTAGGCATTTCCAGCGATAGACCGATACTTCCTTCCGAGGTGAAAACCTCATCTTCTTCAGGCGTTGTCACCACAGATTTGTGAGGCTCAAGTTGTGGATTGGATGTATTCATCATGCACAAGTCTATGACTTCAAGAATGAACAACACCGGCTTTGGTAGGTGGGAGGTGGTGATATATACGCTCGGGTCGAAGGTGGTTGGTAGTGTATGGATGAGGTGGATATTTCTAGGTAGGGGGACTTGGTTGTGGACAGAGAGTGGATTGGTGGTCACATTTGGCTTTTAGGGTGGAGTTATGACTTTGTTGTCAATGAGATCCTGAATCTCATGACGTAAGCGGAAGCACCGGTTCGTTTCGTGGTCATGCTGTTGATGGAAAGCACATTATTTGGTGGGACCGTGCTTGGGTGGAAGAGGGTCTAGAAGTCGTCGGGGTTCTAAGGGTTTCAGATGCCTTTTTTTGATTAACACCCGCATGGCTCGAGATAGAGTCATGTAAAGCTGGTTGAAAGTTCTACCAGGAGGTCGAGCAGGGATAGAAGTTTGTGGGCTCACGTTGGCAAAGGGGTCGGCGGTTTTGGTTGTGGTGATAACACTCACCTCTGACGACCTCGCAGCTGTGCTATCCCCGACAACATTGGAACTATGAATAAAAGGCTTCTTGGCCGGCTCTTTGTCATCGGTAATGATGCCCTGTTTCATGGCATCTTCGATTTGAACCCCCATTTCATAAAGTTCCTTAAAGGTAAATAAAGAGAGAACAATAATTTTCTGCAGCAGCTTGCCATGAAGATTTCGGACAACCATCCGGATTTGGTCTTTCTCTAAGGGTCAAGTGGTCATCATTACTGCTTTGGCCCTTCACCTAGTGATAAACTCAGAGAAACCCTCCTTTGGCTCTTGACGCGTTACTTTAAGATCACGAGTTGTGATCTCGATTTGCGTATTATAGGAGTATTGAGCAATAAAGGATTTTGCCAATTTCTCCTAATTCTACTTCACAGAGTCCTCCAATTTAGCATACCAGATGACAACTATACCCGACATGGTTCGGTTAAAGAGCGACAACTTTTGCAATCTAGTCAAACCCATTGGTCACAGGATATCATAAAACAGACATAGATGTACCATTGGGTCCCTAACGCCATTGAAGCGGTCAATATGTGACATTTTGAACTGCTTCGGTAAAGTAACTGAAGATTCAGTATACCCATTCTCTATTTCTAGAATGGAGTTAACCCCCTAACCCCCTGTACCTTCTTGAACAGTTTTTCCAGTTTGTTTACTTTGAGCATGGTTGGGTCAACCTCAAATTCAAAAGGTGCCTCAGTTTGGTAAACTGGGGCTCCAGACGTCTGTGCTAGAGGTGGGTCTGCCTGGACTAGAAAAGCCGGAACACCCTCGGGTTGTGGATCCTGAACGGTAGCAGCATTGGCAGTGGTATCGGGTATGGGGATAGCCACATTAGGTGTGTGCAAACTAGAAGATGCAACTAGCTGCTGCTGTTGTTGTTGTAACCTAGTTGTGACCTCGGCTTGGCGGGCCATGTCTTGCTGGAGTGAGTCGACTGACTACTATAGATAGATTAGTAGGTCTTCTAAATGTGATAAGGGATATTGAGCCATTCTAGGAGTAGGTGGCTGTGCTTGAGGTGGACTGAGTGTAGGTGAGCTGAGGGGTTGATTGATGAAATAACTGAACTGGCGAACTTTGCCTGACCCTTCTTCGTTTTGCAACTAGTGACAGTGAGGCAAGCACTGGCTATCCCTGAACAAGATCTCCAACCTTACAAAGTCTTTCGACAAGGGTCCAAAGTACTTTGGGGATATCAGAACTTTTTGAAGCTAAGGTTATAGACTACTTAGCAAAAGAAATAAAGAAAAAGCAACAATCAAAAATCGGACAGCACCTCAACTAAGATTCCATTAGAATAGATATGATCAAAGCTGTAGGACTGTACTCCCTACTGAATTCTGTCTTGCAAACTGATACCAACTGTACCACTGATATGAAGCACTCCTGTATAGCTTCACTACAAAGCAGATACTAGGTAAAGAGAACCAAAACACCCCTATGAGGGGGTAGGGTTACCATGTCCTATGCTTTGGTATAGTCTAGGGTTTCGCTACTTCAAGCAAGTAGTTTTACAAAATCCTGCATACGGGTGAGCATCCTGCCCTATGTTGAAATAGTCACTATGGCTTTACTATATGCAATAGGCTGATTGGTCAAAGGGGTACCTGGGCAAGACTACCTAATATACCTTTCACACCTAACACCGAGAAATGAAAGGAGGATCAAGCGGTATGACGGTAATCTAGATCCAAGAGTTGAGTTTCCAACATGGCAAAGCCTACGACCGGCCAGCCTTTTGGCAAGCTTTTTAGGCAAGCCGTCTAGGAATAACAGATGGAAAACACAGTGACTATAAGAGCACCAATGCAAATGCAAATGCAATGCAAAGAGCATATATGTGTAGATAAAATTTCACATCATGAAGTTTAAGTCAAGTTCTTTAAATCCCAAGTGGAGTCACCAGAAACTGTAGCTGGTTTTTCGTGATCCTAGGAGGGGTTTAGTCTCCTTGGATACGATAGCCCTACAGTTCAGACTCCCTTGGTTCTGAATCTAGTTTCACAAGTGCAATGTAAAATAAAAAAACACAAACAGAGTCCAAATCTAGCAAATCTTTGAAAACTCGATTTACAATCAGAAATGAACTACATTGCCAGGTTTCAGAGTCGCCAGCTAAATATTTTTGCAAAATTTAGGAAACCCGTAACTCAAGCCAAAGGCCACTTTTCCGTCACAACCAAAGTGTCTTGTTTGAGAACTTAGGTATGAGGGGAAGGTCATGAATTGAGCACCTCACTCACCCAATCAAAGATCGGCCTCTACTAATCATGATGTGATTTTTATGTACGTTATATGCTCTTGTTTCGATTATTATGCTAATTTACTATGTGAAGCACACAAGTATAGACTAAGTCACCCACTTTGGAATGCTTTGATTTCATGTTTGTTTGAAAAGAGGTTTGAATATGTGCTACTTGAAAAAGCAAGCTCATATGTACACTTTATCAAAATCATCCCAACTTAAGCAAATTAGCCTGCATCCACAGGCATTCAAAGAGATATATCAAATAAGCACTTAGCCTTATGGTAATTTGCTTAACATGGCAACACAAACATACATGCAATGTGTTAAAGCAAAAATGCTCACCTAGTACTCAATCGGGGAAAGCCAAAGGAAAGGAAATAATTAGAAAAATGCATGCTCTAATATGCAAAGTGACTAATGCAATACATACAAAATGCAACTACTAGGTTCGTTTTTTAATATGTCATGTGGATCAACTCAAAGCATATAGTAGCACATGTATTGAAGTAAGTAGGAAATGACAACAATGTTAGAATGGTGAACCGAACCCTATGCATGCAAAAATGGATACAACACATGGTAATGATATGTAATGAAAAATATGATGCTACCACAATAAACATATAAATAAAAGGAAGAAAGAAATGGGGAAATTCTATTTTCACACACTACTTCCTCTCTTTCCATATCTTTCTCAATACACATACTAAATAAATTTAAATTATCAACTTTCACTCAATACATATCCTACCATACCAAAAATACCCTTACCATCTTCATCATCCAAACCCTAACCCTAATAAGCCACCACCGTTGTTGCCACCGCTGCCGCCAGCACCTCTCCCCCCCTCTTTCACTTCCAGTCGTTACCTCCACCCCTCCTTCCACCCGCCGACGCCACTTTCGCGACCTCCATGATAGCTTTTGGAGATGAAATACTAGCAAATTATAGAATTATGGGGTGTGACGTATCACCATACAGGACTGGAAACCCAAGCTTCTTAGATACCTGTCGCAATTATAGCACAAAACTTTAATATCATCATTTACATAATCTTTTTCGGGTATAGAAAATAGAAGGAAATATTATGTAATTAGAAGATTTGATTCTACTAATGATTATGCAGAGGGAATAGTTAGTTTAGAAAAAAAGTTCACAATTTACTGTCATTTCTACTCATGCCAAGCAACTATGAAACTGTAACAAGAAGATATAACAACATCTGAGAGCACATAATGAATTTTACACTTCCTTTTGGTAATTGATTCCACCATTCCTCTAACACAAGGAAATGATAAGTGAAGTAACACCTTACAGAGGGTACATATCATGGTCTACACAAAAGGCTATTAAACCTCACTTTGATATAATGTTATTCTCAGTGGTTTCAAATACAGTTTTTATATTCTTAGGCAAAAGGAGGTCGCAGTGATGGGAAAGAGGTGACGAGAAGAGTGGAGGAGGAGAGAGGCGACAGTCATGGATGGTGATGGTGAAAACTGATGGTTTGGGAGAGTTAAAGTTAGGGTTTTGGGAAAGGGATATTTTGGTAATTTAATTTTAGGATAAAAATATAATAAAAAAAATTCATTAAGTATATGGAAAGAGAGAAAGTAGTGTGTGAAAATAAAATTTCCTAAAGAAATGGAGGATGAAAGACATACACAAGAGGGTCCGAATGAATGTCATAATTAACTAATTATTACAACATCAAATAAACGAATTAACTACATTAACTAGCTATTACAAATTCAAATAAGTTAACTAATTAATTACAACATACTAATATTAAAATTCTAAGTTAATGGACTAGAATGGGAGGCGAGGAGTCGCGCGCACACAACCGAGAATATCCTCTCGGAAACCTCCCTGTTTGCTGCCAGAATCTGCTTTGTTTGCAGTTAGAAATTTATTTTGTTTTGGCCTCAGGTTCAGCTATGTTCTGCCACAAAAATACCACTACCTGTACAAAATAGGTGACTGGCTGGCCTTGGAAAGTGGTCAATCAGAAAGAAAGGTGGTCGACTGGCCACTGATTTTTTGGAAATGTCCTAGTGCTATAGAGTTGAAATAGAGCAAAAACAGAGTGTTTACAGGAGATGTTTATCCTCTCTACCCTTCCCTATCATGAAGATGATCAAGGGGGAAGTAGATTCGGTTCACAAATCATCAATTGTCGTAAGTTTGTTACGTGATGATCTTAGAACCGATAGGACAAAAGCTCAATAAAAGTAAATGAAAGACCAACAACACCTCTTCCCTATCATGGAGTTACCTCAAGGAAAGGAGTAGACATTGCTTCTTGAATCATTGAACATCACTAAACTGTATGTAATGAGTCAAGACACAATAGGTTCAATATAATGTCCGATTGAACCCAATTCAATTTTATTACTATTTTACCCTTTTTTATTCTAAATTTATTAGCCTCTTTTAATGTTATCTTTCCATTTCTTATCTTTTCTTCCTTTTTTTGTCCAAAAGTGATAATTATGTCCATTAAGTCCAAAAGCAATAAAGAGTATCAAGTATTGACTTAACCCAAGAAATGAGCTTTCAAGCCCTTTTCTATGGGGGAAATTATAAAGGAGGAATCAAACTCATTTATGAACAATAATGAATTCAGAGTCAAACCCGAAAGGGGCGATAATGACCTCAAATCCAAACCCCATAACAAGTTATAATGAAACCTTCCTTTATGATTTCTAAGGGTATAAACTAGGAAGTTAGTTCCTTAGAAGTAAATGCACCGGCGATAAAATGAAGTGTCAAACAAGAGATGTAATGCCTTGGTAATGAAGCTCTGAAAAAATTAAACCATTAAGTATGAAAAGTCTCTTCTTATGGTTTGAGCAACAATCTAGGGTTAGATACAACTTTTTAATCAAAATAAACAAAGAATGGAGGGAGGTTGTAGAGATAATTATGCGAAGGTGATTACAATGGTGTAAGTATGTATGAAAGCTATAACAAAGTGCAAGAAAGGACTATCAACTCAAATGGATTGAATGCTATATCCATGAGGACTTACAACAACACATCTACAATGTTCAAAGCATATCTTAACACACAAAACAACACTGAAATAGTACAAAAATAGTGTTGAAAATTGAGTTTTTGAGGTGAAAAAAGAGAGGAAAAATAGGCTAAATCCAAGAGGTTTCAAACAACCAACAAGCCTAAGAAATGGTAGCTAACCTTTCTTCTTTTTTGTGACTTAAAATCACATTTTTGATCTAAAATAAACTCTGAAAACAATTTGAAAAAGCAAAGAAAAGAGAAAGAAAAGATGGTTTAAAAACTCAAAGTATACCTCTTTCAAAAAGAGGATGCTCTTTAATTCACAAACCACAGGTTAAACACTCTCAAGAGTTGAAATTTGAGTTCAAGAATCTCAGCAAGAGACCTCAAGTTTAGGCTTAGGAAGTGTATATATAGTGTATGTATATTGCAAGAGAGAGAGGTAGTGTGCTGGACAAGTTTTGGTTCTTAGAGAAATTTTCTAATCCCAAACCATAAGGGGAGGTCATGTATTTATAGAAAAATAGGTCCTCACGTCAGAAATATCTGTAATGAGCCAGCTGGTGCAAGACATGCATGTGGGGACAACTGGCAGCTGAAAATATCTATTTGTTAAGAAACATGGCCGGCTGGCCATGAAAGGAGACGGTCGACCGACCATGAATGGCCTACCGGCCACTTGTTGGCCAGCGGGTCTTTGAATGGTCAAGCTAGAAAAAAAATTAGGTTTTGTTCCAAAAGGGGTGCAAGGTTTTGGTTTTAAAAGTCAAAAACCGAAGCCTTTTGCTGAAGAAATTGAATGATTTGTACAGCGTAACAATTCATTATCGAGTGTTCAAAGTAAGGCGCCTAAGTCTTAAGGTTGGTCAAAATGGGGTGTCTACAAAGCCTTATTACATTGTGTAGAAACATCACCCTAAAGCATAGTATGAGAAGATAGAAAATTTAAAAGTATGGAAACACAAAGTTGAATATTTTAATTTTCTTTGGAGACTCAATTCATTTTGTTCGGAAACAAGCTTCCGAACATACGTAATTTGGTTGGAGATATAATACCAGATAGTTTTTCTTTTTATTTTTTTCCCCTTTTTTTTTTGGAGTGTAAAGAAGTTAAAAAATTAAATATTCAAAAAAATTGAACTGAACATATACAATTTGTTCAGATATTAAATACTGAACAATGGCCATTATTTCGGAAACACACTACTGAACATATGAATTTTTGTTTGGAAACAAGTTTTGAATAAATGTAATTTGTTCGGTATTGAATTTCAGAATCAATTCTGTAAAAAAAACAACGAAAAATGATAAACATCAAATGAAAATTTACTGATCCATAGAAAACTTATTGGAAACATTTTCTTTTTTGTCCACTGTTGATTCAATATGAAATAAAATGCAAAAATGATGAATTCAAGTAAATAGGGTTAGGTATGAATATGCAAAGTGAAGAGAGTAAGAAGATAAGAGAGAGAAAATAAATATTGGGGTTGATGATGAATGGGGTGTCCAAAGCATTTTGATTTACATTTTTCCCAATGTTAAGTATTTTTGGTCATTTTAAATAAAGACTTAATGGCAATAAAAAAGTTTCATTAAAGAGTGCTTCAATTAACAACTACCTTTATTCTTTGGCCCTCTAATTTTAACTTGTTTCTTTTATTACAATTATAACCTGAAGTAAAATTACAATAAAGGACGAACACCTACCCACCAAATGAAGACAATTAGAATCACACTTTACAACATTGTACACCCACATCCACTCCTATCCCCACCAAACCATTCGACAGAAGCATGGGCAATTGAAATCCTAATCGGTATTCATGTTCTCATCACCACTCTAAACCCCAATCAGAAATCATTGTCACTGTGGATTGAAGTCGTTGGTTCAAATCATTGCCACCATTCGTTGATCTAAGAAATCAATAGTTTAAATGAGTCAAGCAATGGAAGATGATGACAACAACTCAAATGAGGTCAGCATTGTATTTGTAAGTTTATTTATCTTTTCAATTCTTGCATTAATGATTCTTTGTCGTTTTCAATTATTGCTCTATTGTTTGAGGTTGTTCGATACTTGTGATAACCCTAGCCCGTATTATACTTTAATTCCTTAATTATACATGTGATTATGTATTTGATGTGAAATTGCATGTCCAATTATGTGATTTATATGATTTTGAATTTATATCTGTTGCTCGTAGGAAAACCTGTTACAATTACAACTTTGAACTAAAAATTGAAAGCTTTAGAGGCGCCAGAAACCAAAACTGATAAATTATTTGTGATCAGCATAATTTTTAGAGCCTATTGAGAGGTTTGGTAAAAATTTGATTCAGAATAAATTAATAATTTAATTGAATTAAACCTTTAGTTACTTAAGTTAATACTTGAATTAATGAGCTTAAACACTAAACTAATTACTTTGATTAAGGTGGCATATATATATATATATATATAGTAAGCTTAGTTCTAGAAGCCTTAAGAACTCAACAAAATTGTGGCAAGAAAAGAGAAGCAGGGAGAGAGAGAGAGAGAGAGAGAGAGAACTCAACTTTTGAAGAAGAAAGGCTAGGAGACTTGGAAGACATAAGGGGAAAACCCCAGAATTACGCACAAGGTGAGTAATTTAACTAGAACTTGGTAGATAACTCATTAATTGTTAGAATTCAATGTTTAATTTGAAGATTTAACATCTAATTGAGTCAGGGTTTTGAGATGTAATAGAGTTAGGGCTTTGAGATGTAAGCTCCATAATTTAAGCTTTGATTTTGCTTGATTTGAGTTCAAATTTGGAGATAGAACAAGATCTGAACTCTAGGGTTTTCATGTAAAAGGATTATGAGTAGAATTCATCCATACAAGAGATGTCTATATATGATTTGGAAGAATACTTTATGAAATCTTTGAATTCATGGAAGTTAAAACTTTAATTTTGGCATTAAAGTCAGATTTGATTCAATTGAGATTCAATTACACTTGAATAATGTTGGAATATCATGTTTTGAAGAGATTTTGTATGACGTTTGGGTTTGAAAGTGAGTTTGGAAGCTTGAACTTTGAACCAATTTCAGACTGCCTGAATTTACCCAGAACCGCACGTGTGGCTATGAGCCCCGTACGTGTGGAACATAGGAAAAAACAGAGGCTCGCACATTGTGTCAATTCCACGTGTGGCCTGCACGTATGGCACCTTCTGCAACTGCGGTAAGGGGCTTCCACACGTACGGAAAACATTAGGAAATTCTGTTGATTTTTGTTGACTTCTCTTACCCTCTGAGCGTGTTTTTGACTTTGTTTAGACCCTCTGGAAAATCAAAAGATAAATAGAAACCTATTGACAAATAAAGCCATTAAATAAAAAGAAAAGTGTATGAATTAAATGAATTGTTTATCGGATTTGTATATGTGATATGTTGTGTAGGTTGATTGCACGAGGGATCATCGTGAGACCTAAATCACTGTGAGTAATAAGTTAGTAAAGATATGGTCTTAATTATTTTGGCATAATGTGAATGCTACACATATATATTTTTGAAACTATATTATGTTATAATATGAATGACCATTGATAAATGATTTACGAACATTATAGAATGCTCTACGAATGTTATAGAATGCTTTACGAATACTATTGACTGAGTAATATGTGGGCCTGAGGTTGTTCTAAATATGTGGGCCCGAAGCCGCTCTTAATATGTGGGCCTGAGACTGTTCCGTAATATGTGGGCTCGAGGCTGTTTTGTTATATATGTTGGGCCTGAGGCTGCTTCGTAATATGTGAGCCCGAGGCTGTTTCGTAAATGTGATAATGGTTAATATTGTGAATGTTGCAATTTGGAAAAGTATTGTGTTCAGTTAATATGTGTAACATGCCGAGGGGGTACCTATGCACATTAAATAGTTCGGACTCTCGATTTCTTTGATCTAGTCTCATGAGTGCAATGTGAAACATAAATGAGAGTCCATATTTGACAATTTTATAAAAAATCCATTTTATTACAAAATTATTGCCACAAATGGACTGTGTCATCAGATCTAAGAGCCACCACCTAATATCTATTTTGGAAAAATTAGGAACCCCGTGTTGGAAAAATTAGGAACCCCGTGACTCTTGTCAAGGCCACTGTTCGTCGTAACTAAGGATGCTTGGCTCGGAACCTTAGGTATGAAGGGGGAAGGTCATCAATTGAGCACCCCCGCTCACCGGATCAAAAGATCGACCTTTACTAAACTATGATATGAGTTTTACTTTCTTTATATGTTCATATTCTGATTTATTTAATAAATTCTAAAAATTTACTATGTGAAGTATATAAGTATAGACTATACCATTCATTTTGGAACAATTTGATTTCATGTATTTTGAAAGAGTTTTGAAGATGTTCAACCCAAATAAATTGAGTTTACAAACATGAAAAATCAACATCATTCCAAATTAAGCGACATAACCTCCATCTACTGGCATTCATGCAGTTATATCAAGTAAGCAAGTAGCCACATGGTAGGATGTTCAAACATAACAAGAAAAACGCACACAAACAAGATGCTAAAGCATAACAACTTACATATTTACCGACGTCCCGTGAACAGCTACAAAACAAAATTAGTAAAATATGCATGATCCTATATACAAAATCCTAATGCAATAGTTACACAATAATGCTTCTAAAGATCCAATTTCTAAAACACGACATGTGAAAAATTGCAAAATATGCGATAGCGCACAAAATCATGTAATAATCAATTAAAGCACAAAGATGAAAATTTAGCCGGATTTAGGCATGAATCATGTAGGTAAAATGCATGGCATGCAAGATATATACATATGTACAATTAGGGAAAGCGATCAAAGAATGGAATAGATAAGAAGTGGGGATGGGGAATTATTACAGAATTTTAAATATTACAAATTCAAGGGAGATGAATAAATATTACAACACAATATAAAATTCCTCACAAACACTCAAAATAAAATAAGTATAAGAAAATAGCAGCTTCAAGTGCCTCAAAAACCATTAGAGGTTGATCTTCTCAATGTCGGAAGGCTACCCGGTTTTGCCTAGAGGTCGAGGGCACGGTCATGAAGGTCGCGGGCGCGATGGTGTACTTTTAGGTAACTACTCGACTAACTAACAAACCGAGTAGCCCGGTAGGCTCGACCAAACTCTATTTTCTTAGATTTTCACAACAAAAATAGAACTAAAACAATACATATGGGAGTCTCAACTCACCACTTTCAATTAGATTACAACTATATATAATATAACAAGAAATCAAAGCAAACGAGCAAAATAAGTAAGAAATGTAAGAAAATGAAAAGTTTGTGAAATTCACCTTCCAAGGAAATGATGAACTCCTTAGTTCACAAACTCCCTCTTGATCACCCTCAAGTGTAGGAAGTGTGTTATCAAATCCTCAATTCAAAATTATGGAGTTTATGGTATAAAAAGTGGCTAACTCTCTAGTTTTTCTCACTTTCAATTACTAAACACTCTTCCTTATGATCAAGGCAATTGATCTTTGGCTATATCAGAATTTTTGGAATGGTTTTGGTGTATGGAAATGAGAAATTTCATTAGCTATGGCAGCTTGGAAGTGTTTTGGCTCAAGGTTGCACTTTAGACAATTTTTCCTCTTTTGCTCTCTTTTCTCTCTAACTCTCTCGAATGATTTTTTTATCTCATTCTGTCCTCGTCCGCTTCAATATACAATCTGAATGTATTAGCCATGAAGGAATAAAAAAAATCAAGGAATGGGGGACAAGGTGGAAAGAAAAGGTGATGGAGATGACAAGGATGATAATGGAGCTAATGAAGCACTAATGGAGCTAATGGGAGACAAAAGTGGAGCCTTATCTCTAATGGATGAAGCACTAGATAATGCAGGTTGAGTGTATATGCATTTGGTGATGAATATATCAGAAAACGAGTCAACGAGGTGTCCCAACCGAACCAAAATCAAAGAAAAAACGGGTCTAATACTGTTTCGAGTCGGGTCAACAAAATCTGCTCTTAAGCCCAACTTCAAATGGGCATATCTCCCTTATCTGAGCTTGGTTTTAGGTGATTCTTGGGTCTCAATTGAAGCCCCAAAAGTCTAATTTCTAATGGTGGTGGCCTCACATCTAAATTCTAAGTGTACAAAGAGATATGCCTAAAGGCAGTTCATTTCCCTCAGGCCAGGTCAACAAAATCTGCTCTTAAACCCAACTTCAAACGAGCATATCTCCCTTATCCGGACTCATTTTTAGCTGATTCTTAGATCTAAATTGAAGCCCCAGAAGTATAATTTTCAATGGTGGTGGTCTTACATCTAAATTCTAAGTGTACAAAGAGATATGACTAATTTAGTGAAATCTGTTCATTTCCTTCTTAACGATTTGATGCTCATCCTTTTCCTAAACTAGTTTTCTTTCATCCCCTCCTATTTATTTCAACTCTAAACCCATAAAGAATATTTTTTAAAATATTTTTCAAAGAGTTCACATCCCTTCCATTTATTTCCACTATGTCCTTACTCGGTTTACTGAAAAGTGCAATATTTTAATTGAAATGGGAGCCTCGGAACATCGTAGAAACATTTGAAAAAATATTTTGAAAAGATGGTTTTAAGGTCTAAAATAGTTTAGCCAAAAATGTGTGAAGGTTGGGATTAAAGCTCAAATTCCATCTTTCTTCTGAGGATTCTATGAGAAACACATTCTGATTGTCATCATCAGGTAATCAACAGAAAGCGCCCAAGTCTTAGGGCTGGTCAAAATGGGGTGTCTACAATATGCTTTCTTTAAACTCAAGCTCATTAATCTAAATCTCTTTACCTATTATTACTCATTGAGCTTCGTTCACTCTCTATCTTATATGTATATAGGTGATCAGCAGGGAGGTCAACCTTATAGTCAGTCTCAGGAATTGCCTACGTGGACCTGTCATGTCAAGCCTCCAAGATGGAGCTTTTGTCTATTTGGTGTTATATTTTATGTTAAGTCTTCTATTTGGTTTTTGTTAAAATGGGTTTATGATTTATATGAAAACTTAATGTTGATGACTCCTATGTATATAAGTTATGTTTGGAAATCGTGATATGTATATGAGAGTTTATCCTAATCATTTAAGCACTGCTCAATAGATGATATTTATAATAGTTACTTTCGCTTAAGGCCCCATAATAGTAAATATTTTTGTTTCTGTATGAGGTCATAGGTAATCATGTGATTACTGGCCAGTTATAAACCAAACTTTTAGGGGCAAGTTTGGGTCATGACAGAGCGGTATCAGAGCACGAGTTAATATCTTACACACGTGTCCGTCCAGCATTAAAATATCTAGAACGGATTTAAGTTACATGCATGTAGAAAGTAAATGACATGTTCTTTATCCAGAACAATGTATATATAGTTATTTAGTAGGTTAAGTATTGAGGCTAAGAATTAAAGGTTATTATGGAATTTCAACAATTAAAGGAAATCGGGATGTGTTTGTTTAACAAGTTTCATATTAAGACGAAAAGCTAAAACTATTATGGAATTTTGATGTTATAAGGGAATTGGAATTTTGACTAGAACACTAGTGATTTAATAATATTGATTTGTAGAAATATAGTATTGCAAGGAATTAAAAACCTTGATGAACTCCATGGAAATCATATGATTTATATGTACACTTAGGGAAGCCATATGATTTATATGTAAACTTAGATTAAGGGACTATTTGGGAGAATTGAGGTATTTGATGGTCAAGGAAGTGTGTGGAATTATGGTGATTGTATGGAATTATGGAACTATGGTGTTCGATATATAAAAGGGTATGTTGATATGGTGAAGATAGTGTGTGAAATCTTGAACTATAGAGTTTAGATGATTATGTATGATGTTATGTTATAAGCCAACTTTTGTTCTGTGTCTTTAGGAAATGATGGTGAAAAGTAAGAATGAAGTGGAGATTGGATCTCTATCGGAATGATTAGACAAAGTAGAAAAAGTTTTAGAGAATATGGTGAAGGCGATGCAATGCTATGATAATGTGCAAAATGAAAAGAAAAAGTTAAGCGAGAAGTCGAAAGGAGAACCAAAGAGTAAATTTAAGAGCTTTGCGGTTGGAGAGACAAGTAGTTCTAAGCAAGAATGTAGAAGGAGTAAATATGTCTCAATATGTCCAAGATGTCTCAAGCCTCATAGGCAATTATGCCATCGACTTACGAGACCGTACTTCAAATGTAGAGAAATAGGGCATCGAGTGAAAGATTGTCCAAAACCAAAAGAATGTCCCAAGTTACTCAATCAGATATAAGGTTGGTCCTTAATGGAAAGATCGATGAGAAGATGTTCAGTACATGTAATAAGTCTTAAGTCAGAATTTGATATAATTGCATTTGTCTTAGTGAATATTGAGAAATTAGAAGTCATTTGCTTAGACGACTAAGCTCTGACCCAAAGTTGTTAGAATTGAAGAACATAGGCAAGACCTAAACAATTGTTAGATATGGAATGATAATTGGAGTTTTGTTTTTCTTTTTGTTTTGTTAAGATTGTTCAGGTTGATTAAGTCATATGCTTTTGTGAACATGTGTGAATAGGAGGAGAGTTGCACTCCACTTTAGTTGACTACCATATATTGTCATTAGCCTTCTTAAAGAACCTCGGAAGGGAAACATTTTTATTTTCTCAAGCTATAAACCTAAATGGATTGGCCTCTCAGGAAACATAGTAACTTCCACCTATGAAAATGATTAAATTGGAAGTATGTAACATTCTACTCTGATTTGTTTAATGTTATTTGGGTGCAACCCAACACCTGTTATTTTCAAAAAGGATGAATGAAGTTGTAGAAGACATGATTCTGTTCAGACTCTGATATGCTTCTGTTCTGGATTTGATGTCTCTATTTTGGGATTACCTTTACTATTTGTGGATAAGATGTCTATATAAAACTGAAGCCATTATTATGTGATAATTTTTTATTTTATTTTTTTCGTCCAGAAATTTCTGTCATAAATTGACATATGAAACTTTATATGGGGATATTTCATTAGTACCTTTGGACATGCACTAACATGATGAAATTTGAGAGAAACGGATGAACTTTAATATATTGTGTAAACCTTACTGATATACTTAAGTGAAAAGATTTTGACCTCCGGGGTTAAGGACCTTTCTTTGGAAATAATAGACTACTTTTTCCAACTTATATAAGGATGTTAATAAATGCTTATGGATTTCATAGGAACGAATGTTAAAATTATTATTAGTGTTACATTGAATATCTAATTTATGCTGAAGATCTCATATAAGATATCAATAGCAGTAATAGTTTGATTTATTTGAAAAATAGGGAGGATCATGAACATCAAGTTGGAATATTAACCTATAAATGATTGAGATAAGTTAACATAGATATCTATTTATATATGCCGTAGAGAATTTGAAATGAGTACAAAAATAATGAATTGTAAATTGACTATGCCAATGTAGTGCTAGCCAACAAGGAATCAAAGAATGTATTTAGGAATTTTGTGGTAGGAAAGATCAATAGGAATGTGTTTAATAAATGCAAGAAGTATTGAGTTGGAAGTAGTATTCTTATATTTGACTAATTAACTATGGAAGAATTTAGAATTCATTTGTATGGACAGTTGAAACTAAATCTAGGGTTGTTAAAGATAATTAGAATGAAAACATTTCAATTTACCAAGACCGCTATTTCGAGTACCTAAACTATTTGTGTGCGAAATGTCTATATCTTAATGGGTTTAGAACCCACTATTGTGTAATAAGTGTTTCTTCGTTGGTCAGAGGATTTATATCATTTGGGAATGCAATACTATGATCACAATTTAGTGCCTTAGACATGGATTACTAGGATATGTTGTGTATGAGTAGATTTTCAACCTACTAAGCAAACATTAATTATATGTCGAAGCGAGTTGTGTTCGTCTCCAATATTAAAAAGTTTTTCTTGTAGAACCAATGGAGTAAATCCGCACCCTATTTAATTTTTTATTGACGGCTTATGACTCGTGTGAAAACGAATGTCTGGATTATTGTTTTAAAGGAATTGGTGGACTGAGAAGTTGAATATGTTATTACTGTTGTATCAGTGTTGTATCAACACTAATTTATTTAAAAGGCTTTATATGGGATGTCAATAAAGGAGTACTTTGATTTATTTGAAGTTGAGTAGGGTCATGAATATCATTTGCGATCAATCCTCGACTATTTGGAGACATGTGGGTTATTTGGAAATATATGAATTATTAGAATATATGTGGTTAGCTAAATAAGGTATCTAAGTTATGTGATGGATGAGAGTAGTATGTTGTGCTTACTATGCGTTATGGCTTAATGTTATGAGGTTGACTTCGAGATGTACTATGTAATATTGAATGGCTTTTGATAACAATATGAACTAGGATGAATCACAATTTGGATTATTAACCATTCGATGGAAATGAGTTGAACTCCTATGATGAGAACATCAAAGGGTAATGAAGTTACTTGAGAAAAGAGAAATGTAATGTGACAAAGATGTATGATTTGTTTTCTATACGAGTAATACAAGTTTGGATGAACAAACTTCCTCAAGAGGGGAAGACTATGATAACCCTACCCCGTATTATACTTTAATTCCTTAATTATACATGTGATTATGTGTTTGATGTGAAATTGCATGTTTAATTGTATGATTTCTATGATTTTGAATTTATATCTGCTGTTCGTAAGAAAACCTGTTACAATTACAACTTTGAACTGAAAATTGAAAGCCTTAGAGGTGCCAGAAACCAAAACTAATTAATTATTTGTGGTCAGCATAATTTTTAGAGCCTATTGAGAGGTCTGGTAAAAATTTGATTCAGAATGAATTAATAATTTAATTGAATTAAACCTTTAGTTACTCAAGTTAATACTTGAATTAATTAGCCTAAACACTAAACTAAGTACTTTGATTAAGGTGGCACACACATATATATATATATATTAAGCTTAGTTCTAGAAGCCTTAAAAACTCAACAAAATTGTGGCAGGAAAAGAGAAGCGAGGGGAAAAAGAGAGCGAGAGAGAGGGGGAGAGAGAGAGAGAGAGAGAGAGAGAGAAGAACTCAGCTTTTGAAGAAGAAAGGCTAGGAGACTTGGAAGACTTAAGGGGAAAACCCCAGAATTAAGCAAAAGGTGAGTAATTTAACTAGAACTTGGTAGATAACTCATTAATTGTTAGAATTCAAGGTTTAATTTGAAGATTTAACACCTAATAGAGTTAGGGTTTTGAGATGTAAGTTTACTTGAGCTAAACTCAAGAATTTGAGCTTTAATTCTTTGATTTTGCTTGATTTGAGTTCAAATTTGGAGATAAAACAAGATTTGAACTCTAGGGTTTACATGTAAAAGGATTATGAGTGGAATTCATCCATACAAGAGATGTCTATATATGATTTGGAAGAATACTCTATAAAATCTTTGAATTCATGGAAGTTAAAACTTTGATTTTGGCATTAAAGTAAGATTTGATTCAATGGAGCTTGAATTACACTTGAATAATGTTAGTATATCATGTTTTGAAGAGATTTTGTATGACATTTGGGTTTGAAAGTGAGTTTGGAAGCTTGAACTTTGAACCAATTTCAGACTGCATGAATTTACCTAGAACTGCACGTGTGGCTGTGAGCCCCGCACGTGTGGAACACAGGACAGAACAGAGGCTCACACACTGTGTTAATTGCATGTGCGGCCCGCACGTGTGGTAGTTTCTGCAAGTGCAGTGAGGGGTTTCTGCACATATGGAAAACATGAGGAAATTCTGTTGATTTCTGTTGACTTCTCTGACCCTCTGAGCGTGTTTTTGACCTTGTTTAGACCCTCTGGAAAATTAAAAGATAAATAGAAACCTATTGACGAATAAAGTGATTAAATAAAACGAAAAGTGTACGAATTAAATGAATTGTTTTTCGGATTTGTATGTGCAATATGTTGTGTAGGTTGTTTGCACGAGGGATCATCGCGAGACCTAAATCACTGTGAGTAATAAGTTAGTAAAGATATGGTCTTAATTATTTTGGCATAATGTGAATGCTATACATATACATTTTTGAAACTGTATTATGTTATAATATAAATGACCTTTGATAAAACAAACGTTATAGAATGCTTTACGAATGTTATAGAATGCTTTACGAATATTATTGAATGAGTAATATGTGGGCCCGAGGCCATTATGAATATGTTTTTCCGAGGTCATTTTGTAATATGTGAGCCCAAGGCCATTCTTTAATATGTGGGCATGAGGCCGTTCTGTAATATGTGGGCCCAATGCCATTCTGTTTTCTGTAATATGTGGGCCCGATGCCGTTCTGTTATATATATTGAGCCTGGGGCCGTTCCGTAAATGTAATAACAGATAATATTATGAATGTTGCGATTTGGAAAAGTATTGTGTTCAGTTAATATGATTTCTTTAAACTCAAGTTCATTCATTTAAATCTCTTTACCTTATTATTACTCATTGAGCTTCGTTCACTCCCTTATTTTATATGTATGTAGGTGATCAACAGGGAGGTCAACCTCAAAGTGAGACAGGAATTGCCTACGTGGACGTGTCATATCAAGCCTCCAAGATGGAGCTTTTGTCTATTTGGTGTTATGTTTTTTGTTAAGTCTTATGTT
This sequence comes from Camellia sinensis, assembly GCF_004153795.1. Taxonomy (NCBI): domain Eukaryota; kingdom Viridiplantae; phylum Streptophyta; class Magnoliopsida; order Ericales; family Theaceae; genus Camellia; species Camellia sinensis. The sequence continues at coordinate 203,125 of NW_021027900.1, forward strand.
TGGTTTTTGTTAAAATGGGTTTATGATTTATATGTAAACTTAATGTTGATGACTCCTATGTATATAAGTTATGTTTGGAAATCATGATATGTGTATGATAGTTTATCCTAATCATTTAAGCACTGCTTAATGGACGATACTTATAATAGTTACTTCCGCTCAAAGCCCCATGATAATAAATATTTTGTTTCTGTATGAAGCCGTAGGTAATTATGTGATTACTGGCCAGTTATGAACCAAACTTTTAGGGGCGGGTTTGGATCATGACAATACTAGTTTGCTGATTGTTAAGGTTTTGTTCAATAACACTGTGCTAAACAAAAGCATTTAGTTCGGAATGTGGGTTCCGAACAATAATGTAGTCGATCAGTGGGTGTGTTTCGAACAAAATCATTATTTTCGGCACTATTCAACCAAATATAGTTGTTTCAATTTTTAAATTACATTTACATTTGTTTTTAGGGTGATGCTTCGGTTAGAGGTAATAAGGTTGATCTAGCGAATCTTTCAGACAACTTTGAAGAATAGATGCAATGGTGTTCTCAGTTTCAGATGAATTGGAGGAGTATAAACTTCTTTCAATTTCTATCAAAACGGAGAAGTATGAATTGGGGTTTAGGATTTTGAATTGATTAAGAAATGGAAAGGGACCGTCGTTCTTCAGTTTGTTTGAGAGGGAGAGGGACCGTTTCATTGTTAATAGAGAGGGTGTGCAAATGAGGTGGGTGTGCATAACTTGAGTGATGATATTATGAATAGGGGTAAATTTGGTATTAAGTGGTGTGTTAAAAGAAATATTATAAAAATTTAAGGTTTAGGGTGGGGTTTCAAAGAAATGGGGGGTCCAAAAAATAAAAGTAGGTGCTAATAGCAACACTTTTCATTAAATTGGGGTGTCCAAATTAATTTTTTGGGGGCAAATAGAGCCACCTTTCTAGCACATACTACTATTACCAAAATATCTTTATAACTAATTTAATATTTTAACTTTGAAATGATATAACTTTTGGCCTAAATATTAATTTTTAATAACATTAGTATTTTTAAAATCCTCTCATCAAGATCCATCAAAACAAGAGTGAGGTTGACTATGAAATTTAAAAAAAAATAATAATAATAAAAAATAAATAAATTGATGTACATATATTCACTACTAGTTCACTAAAAAATCATACAAGAACATACTATTAGAGTAAACTTTTACTATAAAAAAAGAGAGTATATCTTATAATGAGCAACCACAAGAAGAATAATTGAAATTTTACTTTTGTATTTACAAACTAGTAAACAAATACCATTACAAATCACAAACAACAAAACAAATCGAAGAAAAAAAAAACAATCAATTAAACATTTCCTAGGTGACCATTACACAAAGAACCATTACGCCCATTCAATAGGAAGTAAACCTTCTATCACTGCCTCTATGAAAAAGCAACTAAATAAACTCTAATAAGTATTTTGAAAAGAATTCTTAACCTGTGTAGTACTTTCAAGTCTATAATGTACATCAATCATGAAATGCAACACTTTTAAAGGAATCCTTGTTTACTGAAGAAAACAAAAATAAATTTTCATTGTTTGAAATACCTCTTCGTCACTTCTCGCAAGTCTTTCCTAGTCTGGGAGTTTCACGTAAGCAATTACATACAAGTATGGGAATGTAAAAATGGCCTGCAGCTCGGGGTGGGCCAGGCCCGTTTGGGCCCGTGCTCGAGCCCAGCCCCTGACCCTGGCTTGGGCCTGGGCCTAGGCTATCATTTTGAAGCCCCGACCCATCGGTCCGCTCAAGGCTCGGCTCGCCCGAGGCCCAGTATTTTTTTCAGTGAAAAATAATAAAATTTTGGTAGAAAAAAAAATGTTCAGGTCTGCCCAGGCCCGAGCCCACCGGCCCACACAAGGCCCAAATATCTTCTGGGCCTGAGTATAATTTTCTAGCCTGTGGACCGGCCCAGCCAGGCTTGAATTTTGGCCAGGGCCCATGAGGCCCGACATGGGCAGGTCAGGCCGGGCCAGGCCAAATTTACACCCCTATACAAGTATATAAGTAATTGCTAATTAAAATAAGGGTAAATTTGTTCATAAAATTATACTCTCATCTGAATATGGAATTTATGAGTTAGAAACATTGAGCTAAAGGACATATCATACTAAAATCTTTTAAGTTTGACTTTTTAAAGGATGCAAGTTGTTTGATGGGGTTTTGGCCAAATTTCTCAATTAGTAAACGAGTTTAAGTGGGTTGGATTGAATTGGATACAAATAAACTCGATCAACTTATTTACTTTATGAATCTTTTCCCCCAATTGATAGGAAAGGTTGTGGTGGTAGTGACAGATATGTTAGTCGTGGTTGTGTTGATGACAGTGGTAGTTGTGATGGTGATGGCGGCAGCGATGGAGGTTATGGTGGATTGGCACTAGCAGTGGTGGTGTTCAATTGCTTTATATTTTATTTATTTGTTTTACTTTTTGAGTTGTAGGTTTGGCTTTTTAACATGAGACTATACTATTTGGTGGAATTTTAAAAGTTTTAATAGTGTTGTCAAATTTTTATATAAACAATTACATACCAAAATTTTTATTTTTATTTTATTACAACCAAATGATATGTTAACAATGCATTGGTATATATAAAAGATGACATTTATTACATCAATGCAGTGATGATACATCATTTATTTTTTTTATCAGTAATGACGCATCATTTATCATGCAACTTTTAGTACAAAAATATGATCCTCATAACATTAAAATTAAATATTTAAGAATAAAAATGTAAGTTTATGATAATATGTATATGATCAAAAGTTAGGCATGCACCAAGTCCACTTGCTTGGGTAGGGGTGGACAAGCATCGATCTGGTTCAAGTTCGAACCTGCCCAACACTATATAGTAAGAATATCTGTGTCATCCCAAGACTGACCCGGCCCAATATCAGGCCTAACCTAGTCATTACAAGCCCAGTCTTGAAAGGATGTCTAAATCACAAGCCTGCCAAATAACCCAATAGATCTAAATATACTATATATATATATATAATGTTGTGGATCTTGATACTGCTTTAAGATTATTTAATTTGAATTTAGAAATAATATAAAATTATTATAAAATAAATATAATCCCTTAAGAAGTGCTTTAGGTTAAGCCATTAAAAAGAAGTGTAATATTTATTTATTTTTCTTGTTTTTTCTAAAATTTTTCTAAAATTTATTATTTTGTATAAATATAAATAGAAATTAAAATATACTTTTTTAGATGGGTGGCCGGACTGGGATTGGGTTAAAAACTCTTTGTCAACCTAATCGAACAATTAAATGGGACTCAAAATTTTTGTCCTACCAGCTCGTTTAGGCTAAATATTTTTTTTTCAAACCCTAAAAATATCAAATTAGGCGTAGTCAGTTGAGTGGGTCATCGGGTCAATGGCGCCCTCCACTTCCGGCACTTATTTATTTTTATGGATGATATCCCTGCCGAGAAAGAAGTCTTTAACAACAATTAAATTTGAGCCCATATGCTAAACTTGAATTAAGTTTTGGCCACTTCAGTTTTGAAAATGCTTGATTTGTTGAGTCTGTTTAACAATTTTATGAATAATAATGTCAAATAGGTTTATAATTTATTAATAAATATATATCTAGATGCAAACAATGTTTAATTGGCCTTATGGTCAGGTGGATCTCCATGCATGTTTTTGCTCTTAGGTTCGTTTGGCAAGTTGGGTTTGTGACTATTTTAGTCAAAAAGATAAAATAGGGCTTATTTTGCCACAATAAACAAATATCACATTTAATCACGTAATCATTACACTCTTCTCTAAAACAAAAAAGTCAAAATGTCAAAAGCTAAAAAATCCTTGCCAAACCAAGCTGTTTATACACAGGCTAGAATACTAACAAGTCAAAGCTAACGACTTCCAACGAGGTAAGTTCTTCCCAAGTAATGATACATATTATTAATCTGATCTCTATCGCACACAAAAGTAGTATAAGATTTTTCCAAATCGTTTAACTAGGATCGTTAAGTCATGACTCAGTAGCATTTTTGATTTTATCTATTTTTAGTAGATAAGTCTTGTTATTATATATAATTAAAAATTACTAAATCATATCCGTTGAATATACGTACGTCAAGACTACTGTATCCTGGTCATATCGGGCAGCGAACGATTAGTATAGCTCGTATATTTTGGATTTTCTGTTTATCGACATAAATAATTTTTTATAAGAATTTATCAAATCTATTTGTCGTGCAGTCAGGGTCCGCCCGGACAGCGTCCTCATGGGTCCACTCTCAATTCGGATCAAATCCGTTCTAAGTTGAACCAAAGAATCCAATCGCGAAATCGTTGAGAAACAGATTTTTTTAGAAAAAGAATGGCAAACATGGACTGCTTTCCAGATACAGAGTCGCCACCAATGTTTTTTAATGGGAAATTTAGGAAACCCTGACTCGGTGCAAAAGGCACGTGTCCGTCACACCAAAGTTGCCTTGGCTCGGGAACTTGGTCGATTGGGGAAGGTCACTTCGTGAGCACCCCGCTGCCCGATCAAGACGGCCTCTACTAACCATGAATCTATTTTGTGAAAACTTTGTGTTCCTTATTCAGTATTAGCCTAGGTTACTATGTGATGCACATAGCAATAGTATAGACTGGTCGCCCGAATTGAACAAAAACATTCATGCTGTTATTTGAAAGATGGTGTTTTCACGCAAGTAGGCTTAAAATGTAGATTTTGCCACCCGCAGGTGGGCTTAGAAAAGATGGTTTGCCACTATCTAGTGGGCTTAAAACTCACAGTCAATGATTTCAATTAAACAACCCAACTTCACCCAACAGCATTCAGGAAGTATTACAATAAGCACATACCTCATGGTAGCATGCATTCATGGCAGTCCACTCACACGCATGCAAGGATGCTAAAGCATAAAAAACTACCGAGTTACTCCACACCAAAAACAGAAAATCATTAAAATCATCATGAAATCCAAGATACAAAATTGCCTAATGCAACACATGCAAAATATGCAACTATAGCAGGCCGGCTATTCTACGACATGGCATTATGGAATGCTACAGCAATGTATTCAACTTTGAAATTGAAATTATCAGACTGCACTTAGTTGATGAGCGAGGCCCGAGTGTATGCAAAACAGATGGATGAATGCAAACAGTACATACTGTACGCTAATTGAAATATGGCCCTAATCAACCATCATAAGCAGGTAAATAAAAGGAAGAAAACGTGGGGTTGGAGACATATTCACAACACCACCACACTATTAAAATTATGCCCTCGCACAGAGTCCAATAATAATATAGTGCCGAATAAAAGAATATTACAGTCCAAATAATCTAGCCAAAGTACAAATCTAATTTAATTTACAAATAACTAAGAAAGGCTGTAAACTGCATAAGCCAGGGCTGCCGTACTCTGATGAAAATGCATGCTCGGTTGCCTTTTGCGCGAGAATGCCACGACGATGCGCAAGTAGCCTCGTTTGCACCTTATCTTGAATAGCGGCCAAGCCTCGGAAGACGCTGATCTTGATTGGCTGCAACAAGAAAGCAGAAAGGGCATCGCAATGTATTTCACAAATAGTCTGCCTACCTCGTGCACCCAATCACGCATTTACGATCAGATGGCCGAGGAGCGAAAGCTTGCAACTCAATATAAGAATGTACACGTGTAAACACAACAAGACCTAACTCCATCATGGATAATCCGGAGGTCGTGACTTGGAATTGAGACACGGCTCCGTCACTCAGAGACGAAACGACTCGTTTCCGTCCCGGGTAAACTCCTATCCACGAAACGATGCAATATGGCATGACATGCATGAAATGCAACTAAGATACAATCCTAACAACACAATGTTATGCGAATGACATACACAATGCGAATAAGTAATACACAACCGAGCATACACAATGCTATGGACAAATGACATGCGCAATGCAATAATGGGCTTACACCAACAGAGGAGAGCCTCAGCCACACTCACATAGGAGGCCATCAAGAAAACAAGACAACTCGAAATGCGTGCACGCGGTGCACAAACGAGGACCGACCTCAGGACCGAAATGCCACTCTAATGAGACATGGCAAAGAATGAATATGATATGCAAACATGTAAATCAGAGGTAAAATGAGATGCAAAACAGCCCCGAAACCGGTAAAATGAAACCCGATTGCATGGAATGAGTCCCGAAAACATGATTTTGGCGCATGAAATGCCTAAAGCTAGCAATGCAGCACATTGAACATGAGTGAAAAGAAAGAATTAGGCAGCCCCTAGATAAGAAATTTACAGTTCAAAGCATGGCCAAAAAGCAAACACAAATAGGGAAAAAATAGCATGCAAAAATGGCCCTAATTGAGATAATCAAACAACTCATAGCTGTTGACCCCAAACAGAATTAGGGCCATTCAACAGAGAGTGAAAGAGGGGCCCAAAATATGATATTTTACAGTTTATGACAAACCACAAAAACCAACACAGGTATGGCTAAGCTCTCATGCAAGAAATGGGCCAAAAGAGGGCCAAAGAAGCAAGTGGTGGTTTCTGGCCTTAAACACAAAGGGACCCTTCAACAATGTTGAAGAGGGGCCAAAAATAAAGCATTTTACAGTTGATGGCCGGACCCAAAACAGTATGCAAATATGTCCAAAATGCTATGCAAAATGAGGCCAAAAAGAGAGATATAACACAAAGTATATAAAAGATGCCTCAAACCATGAAAGACCCTTAATGAAACATGAATAATGGGCCAAAATAAGACTGTTTTCAGTTCTGAAAAGAGCCCAAAAACAGAAGCACAATAGGCTAATAAATCATGCAAAAATGGGGACCAAAGAGGGGTATAATGGCAAGTGATAAATGGAGGCCTCAAACAGCAAAAGGTCCTTAATCAAACATGAAAAGGACCTCAAAATATGACTATCTCAAGTTTGGGTCGGAGGCCAAAAATGCAAAATGAAGGTTCGGGAGTCAAAACACGCAGTTCGGGGCACCGAGAGTGGGCTGTTAGGCACCGGAAGTGGTGTCCGACCACGAAGCTGGTCTCTCGGACCACAGTGTCCCTCAAAAGGGAGCAAATAAGATGTATGCCAAAAACTAAGGCAAACGGAGGTGGTTAAGCGGTCCCGAACCGAGGCACACGGCCAACGGCTCCTAAAAACCGGAAACCGGGTTCCAAACGGGCAAAATGGCCTACGACCACGAAACGTAGCCTACGGCCACTGAGAGATGATCTACGAGACCTCTCTCTCCCTTCGGGAAGAGAAAACAGAGAAAACGGAGCCTGGTTCGCAAACCGAGGCAAAGCACAAAAGAGTCCGGAAGTCCGGAGGCAAGGCTCGCAGCCGAGACTCTGAAACTTCTGAACGAGCACAATATGCAATATCACCGAGCGCTCAACTGGTGACGTCTGAGTCTCAAGGTCGGTCAAAAATGGGGTGTCTACACGATCATCTATTTGATCATATGATCCGATCCACAAATCCTTCTTAGGCACCGTTTGGGAAGAAGTTGGTTGGGCTTTTTTGGCTATTTTAGCCACAAAAAATAAAATAGGCTATTTTAGCCATAACAAACAAAACATCACATCCAACCCATAATCATTACACTCTTCTCTCACAAAAAAAGCCAAAAAAGCCAAAAAGCCCTTCCCAAGCCAAGCTTTTTAGCCCAGGCTAAAATAGCCAAAAAAGCCAAAAAGCTAACCCACTTCCCAAACGGAGGCTTACTGATCTTATTTAAGATCCCAATTTTAACGACATTGCTTGTGAGTTCCCTAGGTACTCTCCATATTATGAGTACTGGTAGATATTGAGTCTGCTCATTATGTTAAAGCACTCGATCAATTCCTAATTGATCTATTGACCCTAAGATTGTGCGCGAATTTGCCTTCCGGGTTCCTTCAACAAAGAGCCAATTGGTCACTCGCCCATTGCAAGTTGCGAGTTATTTCTTCTCTTCCCATCACTAGGTTGATCTATGAAATTATAATGTTTGACGATTCTATTAGTCTGGTACTAGTATCCTTCAAGAGCAAAGAATTCGGGCAAAACTGATTCCAATGTTACTATTTATTTTTCGCTAGCTTAAGTACCAAAAAAGTTTCACTTTTTTATTTTACCTAACTTTTTTTATATATATGTACTCTCAGTTGTGTTCTTTATTTTTTCTATCTATTTACACAAACTATTTAAAGAGTCTCCAAAATTTCATCAAATGTAAGTAGTTTATAAGAATTTTGTTAAAATAACTAGTCTAATGAAGGATGTAAAATAGGATAATACTAATTACAATAGTCAATATATTTCTTTTAAAGAACCAGTTGGATTTGTTATTAGCATAAAGTACACTAGCTAGGGGGTGTTTGGCATTTAACTTAATAAATTTTATTTTCTAAATTTATTTGTCTTTATTTATCTTTTTTTTTTCTTATTATTATAAAAATCATGTTAAATTTTTTACTTTTTTAGTCTGTATTGTGTAGAATCTAAAAGTAAATAAATAAAAATAAAGAAATCCAAAAAAAAAAAAAAATTTTTTTTTTTTTTTTGAGATTTGGTGAGTACACCTCTTTTACAGAATTATATTGTAAGTAGGACAGTCTACTTTTTTCTTGCAGGAAGGAAAACGATACGGAAGGAGTGTGAGAGGATATAATTTGTTGAGTAAACTACCCTTTAATTGCTTTTTAAACTTTAAAATTTAATAATTTTTAATATAATACTTGTTTTTTATAAAGTTGGTATTTTTAAAATTCATTCATCAATATCTATCGAATAAGATTCATATTTGATATGAAATTCTAAAAGAAAAAAACACAACTTAATTTGTTGTTCAAATAATTTTACTACTCAAAATTAACATTAAACACTAAAATTCAGCCACCACACCCACCATCAACATTATCATCACAAATTGAAATATCAAAAGAGAAATTTATCAAAATAATTAATCATTTAAAATTCTTCAATTCAATAATACAGAGTAAAATTTTACGGTCTGATCAATAACCGCGAAACTTCATTGCTTGAGTCTAATAGTTAAATATTGAATTCCCACCACCAACATCACCAATAAAAATATTAAAAGAGAGATTTATTAAAACAGTTAATTGGTTGAAATTTTTTTTGCTTAATAAATACAGAGTAAAATTTTGCTGTCCCAGCAAAAGTAGTGAAACTTTAGTACTTGAAATTCTTCTGATCAATAAATACAGGGTAAAATTTTACTATTAAGTTATTGATTGGTTTACTCCACATGATATTTTGGAGTAATAAGATGTCCAATCATTAAAATATAATGTTATGGATTACTCCATATTAGTTATTGATTAGTTTAAAAACCTTTGCCTAAAAATAAACCTCCCAAGACTTAAACCCTTTGCACTTCGTTAGAGATAGATTTAGAAGTCCCTGACATTTCTCATGTTAAAAATTGTTCTTAAATCATAAAAAATGAAAAATTCGGCCGAAACTCATTCATTCTTCAGTTCTATTGGCAACAGGAGACTTGTACTTTCTGGGCTCATGAGGATTTTCTAATCCCAACTAATTTTGAGTTTTTTTTCCGAAGTCATTTTGTTTGTAAAATTGTATTTGAAAACAAGACTTCAAATGGTTTTAATTATTTGAAGCCGTGTTTTAAAAATATAATTTTAAAGATGAAGTCTTATTATGAATTTAGAATTTTAAAAATCACCTGTGTTTCATAAAGAGTTTGATTTCTTTCAAGTTGTCATCTCAATTTAAGAGAATATTTGGGCTTGGTATACTCATTTTAAAACCGATTTTGATTATCCAAACCGTTTATTTTTTTGAACTCATTAAGTATAATATTCATACAAAAAATAAGGTGATTGGACATTAATAGCTATATGTTTGAATCTATTTGTTTTAAAAAACTAGTCCACAAATATTAAATTTGGGTAAACTACCAATAGATCTTAATAGTTAGACTTAATTCCCAACAAGTGTTATTGAAAACAAGTCTTGGTAAAATTGTCGTTAAAAATAATTTTTTTGTATCAATTTTTTATATGTGTCGCTAAAAATTGACAATTAGTGACTTTTTTTGTTTTGATTTTTATAAATTGTCGCTAAAACTTATAATTAATGACTTTTTTATGACAAATTTTTACCATAGGACCTATTAGATAATAATTTCACTTATTATGACCTACACGTAAATACCCAATATAATTTCAAGAATAATCATCTATTTTTTGTAATAATATAAATATGATTCAAATTTATAGCTATTGATATCTGATCATCTTAATTTTTTGTATAAATATTTTATTAAACAAGTCCTAAAAAGTGAATAATTTGGATTATCAAAATGATACCTATGGTGAGCTCCATAGCTCTCTTAAGTACTCTCATGTTGAGATATGAACGGTAGAGAAACCTACCCCTCCATAAATACATTGAAAAACACTCTGTTAAATCAATAAAGTGACAGGTAATCCTTGGCTAAGTCCACTGGTGGGGCTAGTGTATAGTGAGTGGTGTCACTTGACACCACGCTCAACATTGAAATTTTTTAAAAATAAATATAAAATTTATCCAAAATATTTGAGATGTTACAAATTGAACCTAGAGAAAAAAAAGAAGAATTGTTATTCCTTTTTAACATTATTACAAATGCACTGTAAAATTTTGTTTTCAGTGCTTAAAATTACACATATATGATTCTTAATTCACATTAAAATATAATTTTTTAAGAAAATTTATAAATAATTATAGTAAAAATAACAACTATAATTGTCATGATAATCAATTCAACTAGCACTACAAAAAAATTAATTTTTTGCGACGGTAAAATACCGTCGCTAATACTCTTAATGCCGTCGCTAATACTTTTTGCGACGGCAAAATGACTTTTTGCGACGGCAAGAGGGGGTCGCAACTGGAGGGGTTGCAAAAGAGTTTTTGCGACGGTAAGTGCCGTCGCTAATGTTTTGCGACGGCATTTTTTACCTTTTTGCGACGGTACCGTGCAGTCGCTAATAACGTTTGAAATTTCTTAACTTTTTTGCGACGGCCCTATTTTACCGTCGCTAAAAATGTTATTTGAGACGGCAAAAAATCCCGTCGCTAATAGTCTTTTTTTTTTTGACAAAAACACTATTTTTTGCGACGGTGTGGTGCCGTCGCAAAAAGTATAAAAAATATGAAATTTTCTATTTTTTGCGACAGTGTAATGCCGTCGCAAAAAATATTAAAAAATAATAAAATTTTTATTTTAAATAATAAAATTTCTATTTTTTGCGACAGTATAATATCGTCGCAAAAAGTAAAACATATAACAAAATTAATAAAAATATTAAAAATTTCTATTTTTTCCGACGGTGGTGCCGTCTCTCACTCACTAAGAGCTGATTATTTACATTCCATTCACAAAAACATCATAACAGAAAATAAAAATAAAAATTGATCAAGCCATCAAATTCAATATTTTACAAAGAATAATTAAACTGTACATAATGAATGAGCCAAAGGCCATTGGACACAAATGATTGGGCCGAAGGCCGTTTGATATGAATGAAATGGGCCAGAGGCCATTTGATATACTCGGGCTTGAAGCCATCTAATGTACTAGATAAAACCATAAATGGGCCCAAGGCCGTTGGATGTATGTATACCTGTTTCGAACTTCATTCATGTATCTCTTTATTTGATATTATTCACTG
>NW_021027900.1:216525-236606 GCF_004153795.1 Camellia sinensis
TGTAGTTGGACATTTAACTTCAAATGTATCTCTAAGTACATATGCCTATTAAAGTTCAACTAGAATAAAAGAAAAGAAAAAAAGAAGCTGCTATGGATTCAAAAGGTTCCTCACACTTAATTGCATTATAATTTCAATAATCTAAGTATAGCTATATGTCATTTGAAATTAAATTTGAATAAAAATAGAAACAGTAAACTCATCATGAACTATGGAACCCATGATTTATGAAAATTACAGTTTTGGTTTTTGGGGGATTGAATTGAACAAAGGGGAAGATAAGTTATCATCTCCTGATAGACACATTCATCTTTCTCAGTCAACTGAACAATGACATCAAGCACAAGAACTTTCCCATATGTTGAGGACTGCAAATAAAAGAACCAGTATCAACAGGAAATTCATAAATAAGACAATAAATGGCAGAAAAACAGAAAGCAAGTCATCACTACAAAGACAATCTACTACTAGGAGATGAAAATGCTGAACCTCAAAAACCAGGATTTCTTGGTACTCTGATTTATCCTTGCACAAAATCTTCTCTACTTTCATTGAGTGTGCTTCTCCTACAAGTGAAAACTCAAACTGACTTAACCATGGCTGTCGAATAATAAATCCGGAAAAACACTAACAATAAAAAGGGACAATTTTAATTTTTTTTTTCTTCATTTAGAAGGAACACCAGAACACTCCACTCAAGCCCTTTAATATAAGCATAGGTAATTATGAACAATCAAAATTTCAATTACAATTTATCATATTGCAAGCATGCCTTACATTACATCTAATAAAAAAGTACATTCCAGCATGAGGAGAAAGTTCATTCCATACCTTATAAATGCCTGTCCTACTGAGCCAGACAATTTGATCCAGAAACAAGAAAGTAGACAACAGTGCATTTTTGGACTGAGAAAAAAGCAAAGTGGTAAGAAAATGACAAAAAAGTAAATCATGTGTAAATTAATTAGAAAAACATTCAGTCAGCAAACCATTTTGTACCTTTCCCAGCAAAACAAGGGGAAGGGGTGTTCCAGGAGAAGTTGGACTAATGAGCGCGTGCAGATCATTGACAAACTGCATAAATAACAAACCTAAGATAAGCCCAAGAATAAAAGTGCCATACAGATATGAATTCCAATCAGAATTATTTTTTTCCCTACTAATTTTCCCAGAAAATTCTTCATCTAACCTTTTGAGGTCAGCTGTCATTTCACAGCATGAATAACAAAACAGTTACCCTTATACACCAAATAAATGGACATTAAGCAAGAATAAATATAGGAAAAAAAATTCTCCACAATTTAAAGGTACTTAACTACGAGACCAGAGAAGATGAGTGAAAAAGACAATTTTATTACCAAAAGATGCAACTAAGCCTGACCTTGAAAAGACGGAACACTTTCCGTGCCAAGCTAGTTGATTTGTCAACATTTTGGGCTGTGCCAGGCTCCCGGTTACTCAAGTATTTTGAACCATATTGTATTGCCCTGCATATCTTGTCCCTGGCTTCGGCTTTGTTCAAATACAGAACCGCAAGGCCAAGCTCTGCTCTAGCTACGTCCAATGTACTCATTTTTTTCTTATGTATCTGCAAAGTCAAGGTACATTCTTATTTAACTCCAGAAATCCAAAGAAGTAAACAACCAACAGACAAACCATGCAAATTTCACATTGAAACAACTAAGCAGGGAGATGCAAAAAAAAAGAGACATCAATGGAATGGCCAAAAACCTAATAGCCTAAATTTAAGGATACATATGCTGAGGCAATGTGTACTAGTGATCTGTAACACACTCAAACCCTCAGCTATTATTCCATCTTCTATTGATCTGTAACACACTCAAAAATCCCCAAATTTGTCAAATTAAAATCAACAGTGACTCAATGCTTAACACAAAAACACACACGCATATATATATATATATATATATACACATTTCGAGAGTAGAGATTTGAAGCAAAATTGCAAACCAAAGAAATATGAGATTGTCGGAGTCGAAGAGTTCAAGATCTTGAGGAAGTTGAGGACGTCTACTTCGATTCTTGCTCGGACCTCAACAGAATAAATTCAATTTCAAACATTGATATTCACAACACATACATAATATATAGAGGTACATATACATGTGTAGTAGAGGTGCTAATTTGAGAAGATCAAAGGAGAGAGAGCACGAGATTGAGAGAAAGAGAGAAAGAGAGAAATCGAGATTGAGGGGGAGACAGAGGGAGAGAGAGAGAGAGAGATTCATACCAGTCATATTACTGTGAGACCGATTGAGGACGTCTACTTCGATTCTTGCTCGGACCTCAACAGAATAAATTCAATTTCAAACATTGATATTCACAACGCATACATAATATATAGAGGTACATATACATGTGTAGTAGAGGTGCTAATTTGAGAAGATCAAAGGAGAGAGAGCACGAGATTGAGAGAAAGAGACAAAGCGAGATTGAGGGGGAGACAGAGAGGGAGACAGAGAGAGAGAGAGAGATTCATACCAGTCGTATTACTGTGAGACCGATAGAGAGAGAGAGCGAGAGAAAGAGAACAATCGGTGTCTGTGGAGGGGCTAGGGCAAGTATAAAGAAAAGGGGAAAATAAATAGAAGAAAATAAAGGGATAAATTGATTATTTGCGACGGCTAATCAGATGGTCGCAAATTATATAGTAGCAAAAGGTCAGTTTTCTAGTAGTGAAAGAAGATTTGAGTCATTGGGGGACAAGGTATTATTCCACTCTTTTACTTGCTCTTTCTTTCATTATTACTATATTCAGATATTAATCTATCAAGCAAAATTTGCTTTGTATTTTATTTTAACTGTTAGATTATTAATATTATTATTATTTGGTTATGTTAGGTTTTCAATTGGTCATGGAACCACAATTGAAAAAGACCAACTACAAGTTTGACCGGTTAATTTATGACATCTTTTCATTGCTTCATATGAGAGACATTTCATGTGTGTGTGCACGTTGTCAAGTAGGCTAAGACAGCTTTGCTTCTGTATGCCTTGCTTGAATATATCTTTTGAATCATCATTGAATTTAAAGACATTCTGGGGTGTAAAACCGATCAAGGAACAAGAATTAGACAGTGTTACCTGATTTGTCGAGAGATTCTTGCATCTTCGCAATGGGGCAGACTTATTCCGCCTTCGTATTGATTACCCATTCTTTTACCGCAACCTCAACTACGACATGGATTATCGTATAGTGACATGGATGTATAACGCAACCATGTGTCGTGTTCAAGAGCTTGATCTTGACATTGCCTTGAAAAATACATTTTGCTTGCCTCTTTGTGCCTTGAACTGCTCATCATTGCGGGTTCTAAAACTGAACTTGAATTGGGGTAATCTCAAGTTGCCCAATGTAGAGTTCAACTCGCTGCAGGAGTTGTCGTTGATCAAGTTCAGAGTTGTTAATCCATTGCTCGTCAAGTCTCTGGAAATTGCCATTGTTATTGTCTCAGATTATCCTCTTGTAAAGGCCGTGATTGACAGCTTTATAAAGTTCTTTTGCTGCCTAAGCAAAGCAAGAAAAATGGAATTAAGTGACAGGTTTATTAAGGTATTCAATGGCATTCTTCTTTCACATTTAATTTTTTTTTTTGTACGTTGTTCTTGTACCTACCTTTGCTTCTTTCTTTCTTCTCTTATTTTATCTAGTTTATATTTGTTTTAGGATTGAACTTCTCTCACAGTCGGGTGGTCGTATTTGGCAAATTTTTAGCTACACGTGATTGTTTTTAATAATTATTACTTTGATCTTCTAAGCCTATGTGCACAAATCATTCAAGACTGATAATCATAAACACATCATTTTATTATATTTGTCATATGTTATCAAAATCATACATGTGCATTTTTTTGACGATATCAATTTCAATGGCTAGGATATCCAATTTCATCTAATTTTTTTCATTATTGATTTACAGTTCGACCATATTTGACACGGAGAAAAGTCCAGTCTTTTTGTATATTACTTTTTTTTTTTTTTTTGATCAACTAAAAGAAACAACTTTATTGATGGAATTGTCATATACAAAGTATGGAAATATATTAATAAAGTGGAGGAAGTGCATAAAGCATGACAATATATTTGTCTAATCTCAATTAGGTTAGCACTGAGGAGAATATCCTATCATTTATTAGCACTAACCTCAAGAGTTGGTGAGAAGCTAACAAGATAGCAACACCAACAAACAAAACTGAAATACCACACCAGCAAAGCAACAGGGCATAACCACCCAAGTGAAAACAGGACACAACCACCCAAGATAGCCTTATGGGCAAAACTAAACTCGGATAGGATTAGCTATTCAGTGCCTGACTTGTATATTACTAATTTTGTAGTTATTTGCTCCTTTTCTTGCTTTCTTTCTTCTATTTTTTATTTTTGTATTTCTATTGGTGGTACTAATTGATACTGAAAATTGCAGATGCTATGTAACCAAGATTGTGCTCCAGCAATGTCATTGGAGAGCTTACGGCACTTGACTATACATGATGGTCCTTACAAGGACAGTTTCAGAGTCCCTCTATTAGCATCTTTTCTCAAGTCATCACCTAATCTGAGATATCTCAGGATGAGATACAATGGATCAACCAACTGTAAGCCAATTACACTTTTACATATATGTTTGTTCGCCTTTCAAGCTTTGAGTTATTTTATACTTTTTTCTTTAATCCTTTATTTTGGGCAAAATTTCGCTTTGATTACTATAGTTACTATTTTATTGTTTAAACTTCATGTTTTTAATTACATTTCAATGTGGCCCAGTTGTTAATTGTCAGTATTTTAGACAAAAATAATAATATGTATTATTACTATTATTATTTTGTTAGATAGGATTATATGTACAACTTAAGTAGGAATTTTGACAATTCTTGTAAAAATAAATAAATATATAAACACTACAACATATAAGAGTTTTAGAGATCAAATGTTTTGGTCTCTAAAAGTGAAAATTTTGTTGCAAAAGACATTTAGGGACCAATTTCCATCATCATGAGGATAGTCGCTAAAAGATCGTCCCGAAAAGTAAAAAATAAGGCATTTAACGACAAAATTTTGACAATGTCACTAACCAATAGATTTTTAGGGACAAAATAATTTTGTCTCAAAATAGTTTATTTTTTTAGACAAAAAATTTGGTCTCAAAAGGATAATAATTCATCACTAATGTCCAATTTTCGTTTCTAAAACTATAATTACAACACTTTTCACAATAAAATTATTTGATCTCTAAAAATAATTTTATTCCTAAATTTTACTCTCTAAAACCTCAGTTTTTTGTAGTGAAATTACACTGATGTCCATATAATTACTACATGGAAGACGGTTGAACCCATGAGCTTTTAGTGAGGTACACTGTTGGCCACTAAGCCAATCCCTATATTCATTTCATTTTATTTGGTTTTCAATAACTTTTGCCTATGAACACTTAATGAGATTGAAAGTGCAACTGTATTACAAGTTATATATTTGAATACTAGGTGAGACACACCTATGGTATTTTTTATTTTTTTTTTGTCAGCAAAGAAAATGAACTTTGTTGATGAAACAGAAAACTATTACATTAATAAAAATAAAAATAAAATATTAGTGCAAAAAGCATCATATCGAACCAAATCGATCACAACTAGATTGGTACCAATAAAACCGCCCAATCATATGCTAGCACACCATCACAAATTGATGAGGAACCAATCACAAACACCAAAAACAACATCACCCCAGAAAAGCTAACCAAACCTGATACCTACCAGACGGCAATAAAATAATGAAACAAACAGACCAAAATTAGTTGACAGCTCAAAACAGATCAAAACAGCAATAAACAGACCAAAAACTACCCCCACAGATCACCAGCCTCAAACCAACCACAGCAACTGCACTTCAAGATTAGCCCAAAAACCAACATCAGGAGCAGCAGTAGCCCTACTCAATCAACTCTGCAGCAGCCCCAAACTTGATTAGAAACATCATTCCAAAATTACCGCTGAGCAGCAGCCCCACAACACCAAACATCATGGAGTTGTGACAATCTTTATAGGTATGGTATCTCTAAGATAATACATAATGCACCAACTTTGCCTTTAGTCAAAAAACTTTTCAAGATCCTCAAAGTTCATATTATCCGCCATCACCAAGTCAACCCATTCCCAAAAGCCACTCTCTTGAATTCCTTTGGTCCATGATTTGGTGGTCTGCGAGGTGTAGGACTGTATCGGTCACGACCCCATTCCGCCCCTAATAAAATGGTACTGTGATGACCAGTAATCCGAGATTACCAAAGGCCAACTTACAAGGATTCATACAATCAGAGTATACACATGGGGCTTACATGTGCGGAAACAATAAATTTAAATCTACATAGTCCATAAGAGCTGTGCGTAGATCAAATGAAATGACATACATTTTAACATGGTTTTACAACTTGAATACAAATAAAATAAAGTGCATGTTACATCTTGATCAAAAGGCTTCTCAAGCCGACATATACAAAAGACATGAAATACAAAGCTAAGAAGTATAATCTTCAAGATGCTAGCAAAATATGAATCCGAACACAACTTGCAAAATACATCTAGGTGTCACCGCCTTCTTGCTCGTCACCTGCATATATATAAGGAGAGGGTGAGCTTGGATACTCAGTGAATGATATCAGTAATAAAGGTTTGAATGAATGTTATCCGAGATCTTTATCAAAACAATACATATCATCGCTTGTACAAAATCAAGAGATGAACCTAGTTCATCTATGAAGTCTTTCAAAGCTCCAAGGGATGCTTACTAGCATCAATATAATACAAGTGATGACATTCCTGACAAAACAAGGGAATAATCGACCCGGAATCAATTAGACAAACCCACCCGTACAAGACCGTCGGTGGCAAGGGAGATATCTCAAACAATGGTACTAGTTGCATTATAGTCCCCTAGCACTAAGGACTTTCCAAGAATGTCATCAAAACAAGATAATACTTGATACAAAACCAGGGATAATCATTCATACTTAAAAAAATACGTTTCCAAAACGAAACAAAACAAAGCTTTTATCAAACATTATAACATAGCTTTATTAAAAATACCACTCACATAGCTCTTCAGGTGTAGGGCTTAAGGCAAGAATCCAAGACCTACAAATACATGGCAAAGTCCACTGAATGCATTTCAAGAAGACAAGAAGTAATGCTCAAAGATGGTTGTGCAATGCATCCTTAAACACAAGCTCTACATGAGCATAAATGATCCCGGCATTTCTTCCAAAACTAGGTCAAGACAAAACAAAACATGTGCTGGGAGTTAAAACACTGCTTTTCATCTCAGGAAAACATGCTGGGTACCACCCAGGTCTTGGCCAAGGTCCCACACCTCTTGGCCGAGGTGTGGTCCCGGTGACCACATTCAGGGAAATGAAGTCTGGAAAATATGGGTTTCTTTTTGAAGAACATGAAAAATGTAACGCCCTCAAAATAATAACATTAAACCCATCAATATAAACATACATTTATATACAAACGATCCACATTCTTCGATTCATCAGAGTACTTCATTACAAAAGTATTACATGTTAACAACGAAAGCAAATGCCCTAAGGGCTTACAGCTTTCCAAGTTAACACTTGGTCACAAAAAAAAAAAGAGTACTAACTCAATACATATTAAGCCCTTGGCTTGAATTTACATGTAATACATCAAAATAAATAAAAGAAGAGTCTTCAACTCTCATCATAATCCAAGCTCTGTCCTTGGAGGTGGCATACTACCTGCACCTGAAAATAATGTCCCCTAAAGGGTGAGCCAACGCCCAGTAGAGATATGCTAAACACAATATGAGCAATGACTAAGACATTAGCGATTGATAAAAGTTCAATTTTCGTAACCAATTCATATCCCATTTCCATTTCATGACCACTATGTTCATGTTTCGTTTTAGTTTTCATTTCTTGCCAATTCCACAATTTACATCAATGGCTCAGAACCTGGCCAACCACTTATATGAGACAATGATTCATATTAAACATTTTCCATTTTTACAGGAGATACATATTAGTTGTATCAACATCTCAACAGATATGCATATTAGCTATATCAACACTTCCAATGACAAGCATATGAGCTGTATCAACACTTCCAATGATAAGCATATGAGCTGTATCAACACATTATCTGACAAGCATATGAGCTGTATCAGTGGAGTCCATCCCCTATCTCCTCCCAAACAACATCCGGTTTAGAGGTCCATTCCCTATGTTTCCCTAAACCGTGGAGTACATCCCCTATCTCCTCCCACACACACAACATATATACACAAAGGTTATATACGCAATCAATCAATGCATAACATTAATGTATTCTATCAACCGTCATACTCTATGACATATCCAATTGATTAGTTTTAGTTTGCCTAATCATCATGCATTGTCTACAACAATCAAAACTACCCTCCACCGGTAGCCCAAGCAATTATTTCTAAACAGATAATAAAAGCTCCAACAGATAAAATATCAATGTTTTCAAAAACGAGCGATTTATAAATCCAACTCCATCATTTCACAACATAATGAACCAATTTCATTATTTCCAACTCAATTCCATAAGTTCATAATTTTCCCAAATTAATTATGCCAATTAATTTTAAACAACAATTAGGGCTTGCACCCCCAACTCTAGATATTAACCCGAAGGTTCCAATATCACCAACCAACAACTATATCATCACTTTGAAACCCAAAATACAAGTTATGAGCCCAAAATCACAAAACCCTTTTTACACATTTTGAAACCCTAAGTCCCAAAATTTCCCAAGTTCAACACTCTATCAAAACAACTAAAAATCTAGGTCAAAGACCATAAGAGTGAGTAGGAACCCCTACCTCAAAAAATGACACCCAACGAAGATGATGATGAAAATGAACTTGCTCCAAACCACGAGTTTCTCGGATCAAAAGATAGCCCTCGACGATCAACAACTCTTTTGTAAAGGCCAAAGGTAAGGAAAGCACCCTAGCTAGATCAATACTTAAAGAGAAGGCAAGGTTTTAGAGAGAGAGGCTCTCAAATGGCTTTTTCGGAAAAGTAAGAGAGAGAAAGGATGAGAAAAAGTGATTTAAAACTGCCTCACAGCCAACTAATATACGACATTCCCGCTCGAGCGGAAAACACAACGCTTGAGCGTCAAGAACAAAAACTAGGTCCGCTCGAGCGTAAAAGGACCCGCTCGAGCACCAAGACACAAGAATAAAGCACATCCGCTCGAGCGCGAAAACCAGTTCGCTCGAGCGTAGATTTTCCCCTCCCAGAACTTATATCCAGAAAGTACTACCCGCTCGAGCGTCAAGGAACCCGCTCGAGCGCCACCGCTCGAGCGTAAAGAAATCACACCTGCAGAAGTTTTGTAGGAACACGAAATACTGGAGCTGTGCAATCCCCGCTCGAGCGCAAGAAGACCCGCTTGAGGCCTAAAAACTGGGCAACAATTTTTCTTGAAGAACACAAGAACATCATTTTCTCTTTCTAAAACCAAACTTCAAATCAATGCATGGCTCGTGAATCATTCTAGATCATGTAATGTGATCAGATCAATATAAAGAACAACAAGAGTAGATTAAGACTCTAACCTCAAAACACGAATTCAATGGTTCAAACTCTAAGAATCAAGCTTGGAAATCTATTCTCACTCTAAGAACTCCTTCTTCCTCTCTTCCTAGAGCTTCTCTCTCTTCTAGGACAAAGATATAGCAAATGATATTGCCGGCTGACTTAACCCTCTGCTGAGACACGTGGCACTACCAGATTGGATTTCCTCAAAAATGTGCCTGAGTAAAAAGACAAGGATATGACAAAGTGTGTATGACAAGTAAGGTGACAAGGTCACTCTGCAAGGCAAGGATCTCGGATCAAGACATAGGCTTCGGCAAGTAAGGCCTCAATGATCTCGGCTAGGAAGGATAACACTTGACCTAGCTATGCCACACCTCAGCCTAGATATGCCACACCTCGATCTAGGTCATACCAGTCCAGGAACAAGATCACTAGGTGCAAGGATCAAAGATCTAGGACGTCTAGATGATAACACCTCGGCCCAGATGATACACATCTCAGCCTAAGTGATGCACACCTCAGCCTAAATGATGACATCTCGGCCAATGTGCCAGGGTGAAGGTGGAGGTCAACCAAAGTGGATTCCAAGATGGTCCTAGGTGTAAGAGGTTCAAAGGTGTGACCTAGGCTTAACACACCAAGCAAGGAACAAAGCATACCAGTAATACACAGGTAAATCGCACAAGCACAAAACAAGACAGGGACCTTTACTTAGGCAAAACAATTCAAAATCTACAAATACAAGCTCATCAAGACAAAATCATACAGATATACATGAACGTGACTAAGACGAGAATGAGGGTCATTACAGTCTACCCCCCTTAAAGAAGTTTGGTCCCCAAACTTAAGTTACCTTGCCCCGAAAACAACTCCAGATAACGAATTTTCACTTTCTCTTCCATTTCCCATGTAGCCTCTTTGCCGTAATGCTCCTTCTATTCAATTTTCACCATCGGTATCGACTTATTCTTCAACTGTTTCACTTGCCTATCAATAATTCTCACCGGCTTCTCCTCATAGCCTAAATCTTCATTAACCACAATTCCAAAATAATCAATCACATGCAATGGGTCCCGAATATACTTCCTCAACATCGAAACATGAAACACACTATGGACTTGGCTTAATTCTGGCGGTAAAGCAAGTCTGTAGGCAACGAGGTTAACCCTCTTAAGGATTTCAAATGGCCCGATGTAACGAGGTGCTAACTTACCTTTCTTCCCAAATCTTGAAACTCTTTTTATCAGTGAAATCTTCAGGAATACATGATCCCTAACTTCAAATTCTGACTCTCTTCTTCTCTGGTCGGCGTAACTCTTCTGTCGACTCTGAGCAGTTTTGATTCTTTGCTGAATAAACTTAATCTTCTCAGTCGTCACTTGGACTAGCTCGGGACCAATCAAAGCTTTGTCTCCTACCTCGGTCTAATATATCGGCGATCTGTACTTCCTTCCATACAAAGCTTCATACGGCGCCATGCCAATGCTAGCTTGATAACTGTTGTTGTAAGCAAATTCCATTAATGGCAATGCACTTCCCAACTTCCCTTGAAGTCCAATACACATAGTCTAAGCATATCTTCAAGTGTCTGAATTGTTCTCTCTGTTTGCCCATCGGTCTGGGGATGAAAAGCTGTGCTAAACCTCAACTCGGCTCCCAAAGCTCTTTGTAGACTCTGCCAAAATCTAGAAACAAACTTCGGATCTCGGTCTGACACAATGGACATCGGCACTCCATGAGGTCTAACAATCTCATTCATATACAACAAAGCAAGTCGATCGGCATTAAAGGTAGTCTTAACGGGCAAGAAGTGTGCTGACTTAGTTAATCTATCAACGATAACCCAAATCGAATCCATACCTTTTTGTGTCTTCGGCAAACCAACCACAAAATCCATGGAGATGTGTTCCCATTTCCACTCAGGAATTGACAAAGGTTGAAGAAGTCCTGCTGACCTCTGGTGTTCTGCTTTTACTTATTGACAATACAAACACTGGGATACAAACTCGACTATTTCTCTTTTCATATTTGGCCACCAAAAAGTTTGCTTCACATCTTGGTGTTCCCTGGATGAACGGAAAATCTGGAACCATGGGCTTCCTGCAAAATTCTTCTTTTCAACTCTGGGACATAGGCCACGCACAATCTTCCTTCAAACTTAAGTACTTGATTTTCGATGGTGTACCCTGGCCTTGGCTTAGTGGCAATCTCATCAATTACCTTCTTAAAGAATTCATCCTCCATCTGTCGGGTCTTTACCTCCTCAATAATAGTCAGCTCCACTAAAATCATTGCTAAACAAGCCAAATTCCCAACTAGCTTCATACTCAGCGCGTTGGCCACTAAGTTGGCTTTACCTGGGTGATACTGAAGTCGTAGTCTTTCAATAACTCCAGCCATCTCCTCTGCCTCATATTCAATTCTTTCTGAGTGAACAAGTATTTCGGACTCTTGTGATCTGTGAAAACTTGACAAGAAGCTCCATACAAGTAATGACGCCAAATTTTCAAAGCAAATACCACGGCTGCTAATTCTAGATCATGGGTAGGATAATTCTTTTCGTGAGGTTTCAACTGACGAGATGCATATGCTATGACTTTACCCCCTTGAATTAACACACAACCCAAACCCTTATGCGAAGCATCACTATAAATCTGAAATTCCTCATTACCTGACGGTAGTACAAGGATCAGTGCTGTGACTAGCCTCGTCTTTGCCTCCTGGAAAGCTGACTCTCTATCCTCGGTCCATTCATATGCCACTCCCTTCTGAGTCAATTGCATCAATGGTACTGCAATCCTTGAGAAATCCTTCACAAACTTTCTGTAATACCCTGCCAAACCTAGAAAACTACAAACCTTCGACACATTAGTCGGCCTCGGCCAGTTCACAATGGCTTCAATTTTGCTAGGATCAACCGAAATACCTTCTTCATTAATCACATGACCCAAAAATGAAATGCTGGAAAGCCAAAGTATTTCAATTCCAAGTTGAACAGAAATACCTTCTTCATTAATCACATGACCCAAAAATGAAATGCTGGAAAGCCAAAACTCACACTTGCTAAGCTTGGCATACAACTTTCTGTCTCTCAAAATCTGTAAGGCAAGTTTCAAATGCTTCTTATGCTCATCACTACTCTTGGAATAGATCAATATATCGTCGATGAAAACAATCACAAACTCATCTAGGTATGGCTTAAAGACTCTGTTCATCAAATCCATTAATTCTGCAGGAGCATTAGTCACTCCAAAAGGCATTACCAAAAATTCGTAGTGGCCATACCTTGTCCAAAAAGCAATCTTCTCAACATCCTCAGCTTTAACCTTGAGCTGATGGTAGCCCGACCTGAGATCAATTTTAGAAAAGACTCGTGCTCCTTGTAATTGGTCAAGCAAATCATCAATTCTCGGCAATGGGTACCTATTCTTAATGGTTACCTTATTAAGTTCTCGATAATCGATACAAAGACGAAGTGTACCATCATTTTTCTTAACAAACAAAGCTGGTGCTCCCCAAGGTGAAGTGCTCGGCCTAATGAAATCCTTATCCAACAACTCTTGTAATTGCAGTTTCAATTCTTTAAGCTCAGCGGGGGCCATCCTATAGGGTGTTTTGGAGATAGGCTGGGTTCCCGATATAACGTCAACAGTAAATTCTATTTCCCTATCAACTAAGTGGCCAAGCAAATCATTTGGGAAAACGTCAGGGAATTCGTTAACAACTGGAATATCAGCCAATTCAACGTTTCCATTCAGATTACTTAGTACATTACACAAATAACCTTGACACCCCTTTTGGATCAACTTATAAGCCTTCATGGATAAGATCAAGTAAGGTAGGGATACTACTCCTTTACCCTGAAACGTAACCTCGGCTTGGTTTGGGGGTTTCAATGTAACACTTTTGGAAACACAATTAATGGATGCACGATTTACTACTAACCAATCCATTCCCAATATAACATCAAAATGAGCCATGTTCAACGGCATCAAATCAACTAATAATTCAATATCCTCAATCACAACAACACACGCCCTATAAATGGATGCAATAGTCATAGTTCTCCCAGATGGAGTAGACACAGATAACACATAACCAAGGGGTTATAGTTCCCTATTTAACTTATCGGCAAACTTAGCAGATACAAATGAATGTGTAGAACCCGAATCAATCAATATATATGCATCTTGAGAGCAAATTGGAAGGGTACCTGATACTACTGTCTCGGCGCTCTGAGTGTCTCCTGGTACCAATGCAAAAACTCTACCCTGCCTCATCTATCCTTTCCGGACATTACCTTTCTGTGCAAAACCCAAGGTACTCCCACTTTTCCTGCTATCATTAGCCTTTGTCTTAGGACAGTCCTTGACATGATGGCCCATCTCTCCGCATTCGAAACAAGCTCCAGACACCCAACGAAAAACCCCAAAATGTGGCTTCCCACAACTTGAACATGTCATCCTAGTATCACCTTCCTAATTCGAGTTGTTGGAACTGCCCATATTCGCCTTCTTCTTGGCACCAAACAGTACTCGGCGATTGTCATAATTCTGCCTCTTTCTCTGGCTCTCCCCTAAACTATGATATCCGTTTAAGTTAGCTTCTGCGAGGATGGCTTTATCTAACACTCCGACATAAGTCGGCATGTTGAGCATATTAACTCAATCTTGTATTGGTCCTCGAAGTCCACTCACGAACTTCCTAGTTTTCCTGTACTCATCATTGACCATGTGAGGTGCATATCTCTCCAACTCGGTGAAAACACGGTCGTATTCAGCCACTGTTTTGTTACCCTGGGTCAAAGTCTGGAATTTTGTGGTCTTGCGATCTCGGACACTGAGGGGAAAATGTTTTTCATAAAACAACTCCAAAAATCTAGCCCAAGTCAAACCTGGATTGCCTTCTCGGATCATCATCCACCATCTTCGAGCGTCATCATCTAATGTGAATTCTACCAATGACACCTTCTAAGCGTCGGTACTGGAAAAAATCTCAAACAACTTCTCCATCTCAAGAACCCATGATTCTGCCTTCATTGGCTCTATACCTCCATGGAATGTCGACGGATTCATCTTTTTAAATTCTTTAATCAAAGTCAATGTGTCGTCCCCATACAAAGCTAGCTGTAGAGGCACTTGCGGCACTGAAGGAGGTAGAGATAGAACTGCATTTCGGCCATTTGTCTGCTCGGCCTGAGTAGAGGTAGTACTAGTGTTCTGTTGTCTTGTTCACCTCAACTCATGGGCCAAACCCTCTACCATCCTTTCTAATCTGTCTAACCTATCCTCGGATTGATCTCAGCTAACTGGAGGTCTACCCCTTCTCATGATGCTAGGAGTATGCAAAATGTGACTTTTTAAAACAAAATGATCAAATAGACATGTATGCAAGTAACAAATGATCATGCCGAGATGATGCACATCTTGTCAAGTAGCAAGCAATATGATGCAATCCTAACGTCATCCTAAGGGAGATCTTACGCTCTTTAGGACTCAAAGTGTGTGAATAATGTACTATAAGGAACTGGTGCTCTGATACCAATCTATCACGACCCCATTCCACCCCTAGTAGAATGGTGCCGTAATGGCTAATAATCCAAGATTACCAAAGGCCAACTTACAAGGATTCATACAATCAGAGTATACATATGGGGCTTACATGTGCGGAAGCAATAAATTTAAATCTACATAGTCCATAAGAGTTTTGCGTAGATCAAATGAAATGACATACATTTTAACATGGTTTTACAACTTGAATACAAATAAAATAAAGTGCATGTTACATCTTGATCAAAAGGCTTCTCAAGCCGACATATACAAAAGACATGAAATACAAAGCTAAGAAGTATAATCTTCAAGATGCTAGCAAAATATGAATCCGAACACAACTTGCAAAATACATCTAGGCGTCACCGCCTTCTTGCTCGTCACCTACATATATATAAGGAAAGGGTGAGCTTGGATACTCAGTGAATGATATTAGTAATAAAGGTTTGAATGAATGTTATCCGAGATCTTTATCAAAACAATACATATCATAGCTTGTACAAAATCAAGGGATAAACCAAGTTCATCTATCAAGTCTTTCAAAGCTCCAAGGGATGCTTACTAGCATCAATACAATACAAGGGATGACATTCCTAACAAAACAAGGAATAATCAACCCGGAATCGATTAGATAAACCCACCCGTATAAGACCGTCAGTGGCAAGGGAGATATTTCAAACAAGGGTACTAGTTGCATTATAGTCCCCTAGCACTAACGACTTTCCAAGAATGTCATCAAAACAAGATAATACTTGATACAAAACTAGGGATAATCATTCATACTTAAACAAATACTTTTCCAAAATGAAACAAAGCAAAGCTTTTATCAAACATTATAACATAGCTTTATTAAAAATACCACTCACATAGCTCTTCGGGTGTAGGGCTTAAGACAAGAATCCAAGTCCTACAAATACATGGCAAAGTCCACTGAATGCATTTCAAGAAGACAAGAAGTAATGCTCAAAGATGGTTGTGCAATGCATCCTTAAAACAAGCTCTACATGAGCGTAAATGATCCCGACATTTCTCCCAAAACTAGGTCAAGACAAAACAAAACATGTGCTGGGAGTTAAAACACTATTTTCATCTTAGGAAAACATGCTGGGTATCAACCAGGTCTTGACCAAGGTCCCACACCTCTTGGCCGAGGTGTGGTCCCGGTGACCACATTCAGGGAAATGATGTCTGGAAAATCTGGGTTTCCTTTTGAAGAACATGAAAAATATGAACATGAAGAACATGAATGCTAAAATCATAACTTCTTTATTCAAAATCTAAAATTTCATGATATGAGTTCAAAAACATGGAACTGGGTACCCATACTAGAAAATTCCATGAAAACAAACACAAAAGCATAGATCTTGATACAAACTTTCAGATCAAAACATGGATTTTTCTTGAAGAACACAAGAACATCATTTTCTCTTTCTAAAACCAAACTTCAAATCAATGCATGGCTCGTGAATCGTGCTAGATCATGCAATGTGACCAGATCAACATAAAGAACAACAAGAGTAGATCAAGACTCTAACCTCAAAACACGAATTCAACGGTTCGAACTCTAAGAATCAAGCTTGGAATCTGTTCTCACTCTAAGAACTCCTTCTTCCTCTCTTCCTGGAGCTTCTCTCTCTTCTAGGACAAAGATATAGCAAATGATATGTTTTCTCTACTGCCGGCTGACTTAACCCTCTGCTAGGACACGTGGCACTACCGAATTGAAGTTCCTCAAAAAGGTGCCCGAGTGAAAAGACAAGGATATGACAAAGTGTGTATGACAAGTAAGGTGACAAGGTCACTCTGACAAGGCAAGGATCTCAGATCAAGACATAGGCTTTGGCAAGTAAGGTCTCAATGATCTCGGCTAGGAAAGAAAACACTTGACCTAGCTATGCCACACCTCAGTCTAGATATGCCACACCTCGATCTAGGTCATACCAGTCTAGGAACAAGATCACTAGGTACAAGGATCAAAGATCTAGGACGTCTAGATGATAACACCTTGGCCCAGATGATACACATCTCGGCCTAGGTGATGCACACCTCGGCCTAGATGATGATATCTCGGCCAATGTGCCAGGGTGAAAGTGGAGGTCAACCAAAGTGGATTCCAAGATGGTCCTAGGTGTAGGAGGTTCAAGGGTGTGACCTAGGCTTAACGCACCAAGCAAGGAACAAAGCATACCAGTAATACACAGGTAAATCACACAAGCACAAAACAAGACAGGTACCTTTACTTAGGCAAAACAATTCAAAATTTACAAATGCATGCTCATCAAGACAAAATCATGCAGATGTACATGAACGTGACTAAGACGAGAATGAGGGTCATTACAGTATCAGTAATGGTGGTTGTCTAATCTAGATCAAATCTGGTGGTCTGCATTTGTTCGATTGGCAGTGCTTGTTCGGTGGAGTTCAGGGCAACAGAGGTTGAGTACTTTTGTGTTGATATTGGGTTGATTGGTTTGATGAGTGGCGTGATGCTGGTGTTGGGTGATGCACTACTGCTCTTGATGCACTGCTAGCACTACTGGTTTTGTTGTGCTTTGTATAGTTGGTGTGTTTCTTCTTTGGGTTTTGTTTGATTGGTTCCTCACCAATCTTGGGTAAGTGCTAGCAGATGATTGTGCTTCTTGCGGTGCCAACCTAGTTGGGATTGTTAAGGTTTGCTTTGATTCTTTTTGCACTTCTCTTCTTTGTTGATGTAATATCCCATGTAATATGCTTTTTCATCAATAAAGTTTTGTTTTTTGCTGATCAAAAAAAAAAAAAGTTGTTGTCTTCTAAAATATTCGTTCACAAGAGCTCTCAACCAAAACAATGCTGCTATTGGAGTTGTATGCATTTTGTGTTATTTTGGCTATTTTAATTTTGGATCATCGTCTAAATAATTAATAAAATAATATATATATAATTCCTAAAATATGTATATTGTATTAATAAGTACAAATATTTCTAAAATGGTATTGTCTCATGTTCAACACTATATCAAACACTAACACGACACTCTTTAGACATTTCTCAATATGTAGACATACATGAAATACATTATAAGTTTAAATAAAATACTTGAAGTCTAGATAGAAAATGAAAATTTATGCCAATTATCCTCCTTTAAACTTTAAAAAGTATAATTTTTACTTAAATATTGATATATATGGCATATAATAATTATTTGTCCTTATATTTGAAATATAATAATTATAAAATTATAAATTTTGTACGTGTCCCCTACTTGTTATAGCTACATTTTTTAAACATTTTGTGTTAGTGTGTCCATCTTGTATTACATGTCCTTACTTCTTAGGTCTTGTATCACTTTGTTGTTCGCAGAGTTTTAATTTTATCAATTTCATCCCTAAAACACTTTAAGGCTATGTTTCATCTTCTTCTTCGGTCTTTAGGGGCGAAACTAATAAAATTAAAAACTATGAAAATCAAGGAGACGCGAAAAACATACTTCATGTAGCATAAGTGTATTTTATTATCATCTCATTAATGATTTTAGTGACCCACTTAAAATTGAATCAATGTGACTCAAGCTAAAAACTTTAAGAACAAAATTAACAAAATTAAAACCTTAGAAATCATGGTGACATGGACCCCATTTTTTAGATACATAGGTGCATTTCTATCTTGAATCTTTATATATCTTTTCAATCATTTTGACTTTAATCATATTTTCTTTCCACAAGATTCTGAACTGTAATGGGGGTGGACGTATATTGGTGT
This sequence comes from Camellia sinensis, assembly GCF_004153795.1. Classification (NCBI taxonomy): domain Eukaryota; kingdom Viridiplantae; phylum Streptophyta; class Magnoliopsida; order Ericales; family Theaceae; genus Camellia; species Camellia sinensis. The sequence goes on from NW_021027900.1 coordinate 235,428, forward strand.
AGACACCCCATTTTTGACCGTCCTCAAGGCTTGGACGTCACCGCTTGAACACTCGATGATCATCCATGTTTGTGTTCGTCTTGAGTTCCCAGAGGCCTCGGCTACGCGCCTTGCCTCAGGATCTCTCGACTCGACCATTTTGGTGTCTGATTTTGCAGCCAAACACATTGTGTTTTTGCTTTGCGAGGGCAGGGAATGGCTTTTGGGACATCCCGCCACACTCCACCAGCCATCGGGCTTGAGGCACCGGCTTGTGTTGCTTGTTGCCATCGGCACCAAATGTGATGGTCGGCCGGGGCCAAGTTTGCTGCCGGCTCGACGCACTTTGATGGCCAGCCGGCCAAATGTGGTTTTTCAACAGATATTTCTGTAGACAGTTGCGCACGCTGTCATTCAGGCCAACCCCAAGCACCAAGTACCCTGGCTGTGGGTGTTGCTGAGAGCTACAGATTAATATGTATCCTATATCGAATCAAGCTCTCTCAAAGAAGAAGAAAAGACAATCAGAGGGATAATAGAACTTGGAGCAATAAAATCTCTCTCTCTCTCACTAACAGTTTTTCTTGCCTCTCTCTAAGTTTAGGGCTTGTTTTTGTGCCAAGAGTGCATTTTCTTTGCAGCCTTTGGCTACAAAACACCTATTTCTCTAACTCCCTTTATTGAGTTGAGGTCCTTTGAAGGTGATTTTTCTGGAGTGATTTGAAGCCTTTCTTGGTCAAAAGTTGCTGATCTTGCTGTCCTTACTTCAGGGTGAGCTTTACCTCTTTTAAGCTTGTTTTCATAGCTTGTTTTGCCCTATATTTGCAACCATTTTTTTTTTTTTTTTTTTTTTTTTTTTTTTTTTTTTCTTTTTTTTTTTTTTTTTTTTTTTTTTTTTTTTTTTTTTTTTTTTTTTTTTTTTTTTTTTTTTTTTTTATTTTTTTTTTTTTTTTTTTTTTTTTTTTTTTTTTTTTTTTTTTTTTTTTTTTTTTTTTTTTTTTTTTTTTTTTTTTTTTTTTTTTTTTTTTTTTTTTTTTTTTTTTTTTTTTTTTTTTTTTTTTTTTTTTTTTTTTTTTTTTTTTTTTTTTTTTTTTTTTTTTTTTTTTTTTTTTTTTTTTTGTTTTTTTTTTTTTTTTGTTTTTTTTTTTTTTTTTTTTTTTTTTCTTTTTTTTTTTTTTTTTTTTTTTTTTCTTTTTTCTT
>NW_021027900.1:238232-249097 GCF_004153795.1 Camellia sinensis
GCATGTGTGCATCATTCATTAGTCTTGCATGCACCAGGCTCGGCGTATCATACTAACTGCATAAGTATTTCAAATCTAACTTGAATACATGCTACTTGTGCATTTTCACATGTCATTTATAGACTAGCCGAGCCTACTCTAGTGACATTCCGTATGCGTTGCATTAGGCATCTAAACATGGACTTGGATCATGCATGATTGCTAACATGTTCTTGTTTTGGCTTGGAGTACTTAGTAAGCATTTATGCTTTAGCATACCGCATGCGTGTGAGTGTTGCCATAACAGCATGATTACCATGAGGCTAGCTGCTTATGTGATATAACTGCTCGAATGCCATTGGATGGAGGTTGAATTACCTAAATTGGAATAATGCATTAAAACTGTGAGTTTTAAGCCCACTAGATAGTGGCAAAACCATCTTTTATAAAAGCCCACTCGAGGGTGGCAAAACCTGCATTTTAGCTTACTTGTGAGTAACAAACCATCTTCAAAACGAACATGCAATGTTTTGTTCCAATTTAGGCGATTTGGTCTATACTTGTTTGCTGTGCGCATAACATAGTAATTCTAGGCTAATAACCGGAATAAGAACACATAACGTTTTGAAAAACGGATATCACGGTTAGTAGAGGCCGATCTTCGGATCAGGCGAGAGGGGGTGCTCATAGCTGACCTTCCCTAATCATACCCATGCTTTAAGGTGTTGTAGTTTTGTGCCTTGAAATGGGCATTGTGCATGCTCCGATCGTACCCAAGCTCCCGAGCCGAGGCAACTTTGGTGATGACGGACACGTGGCCTTTGGCACTGAGTCAGGGTTTCCTAAATTCCCCCATAAAAAAATATTTAGGTGGCGACTCTGTATCTGGCAAAGCAGTCCATGTTTGGCACTTCTTTTCAAAAATCTGTTTCTCAAAATGATTTGCCGGATTTGGACTCTTTGGTTCAGATTAAGGACCGTGACACAAATTTAGTCCGAACTGTAGTGAGGCCCACGGGCTCGTCTACAGTTTCTGGCGACTCTGCTGGGGAGTTAGAGAGCTTGACTCGAACTCGTGATATCCTGTTTTGATTTCACTTATGAGTTTCTTTGCATTGCATGTGCATTGGTGCGCCTAGGACACCGTGTTTGCCATCTGCCATTCCTAAACGGTTTGCCGGAGGCTTGACTTTGTCAAAGCATGCCATAAGGCTGACCGGTTGTGGGCTCTGACAGTATGGGAACACAAACCCCGGATTTACCGGGGCACCCTTTTCAACCATTCGACCTAGTGCATATCGAAATCCATAGTGACCATTCCAAACTAGGACAGGTTTCTTACCCGATGTTAGGTTGTTTGAAAACTGCTGCGTGCATAGTGAAACCCTAGCTCCTGACAAAAATAGGACAGGGAAACCCTACCCCTCCATAGGGGTGTTTTGGCTCTCTTTACTTGCTATGTGTTTTTAGAGTGTATCTATGCAGGGGAACACACATATCAGTTCGCAAGGTTAAGTATCAGACCTGAGGGCATCAGTGTCAGTTTATGAGAATCAGTTATATCTGTGGGTATCCGATTCAGTATTTTGGGGGCAGTGATTTCGGGCAAAAGTGATCAGTAGTAGAGTACAGTTATTCAGCTATACTAGCGTCCGTTTTGATTGGTCCGAAATGCGGTGTCTTTTCTCTTTTAGTTCAGAGAGTTGATACAGAATAGCTAGTGTTCCTCCTTGCTGAGACAAGACAGATATCTGATCCGTCAGTCACCGTTCAGTACAAGCGAACTTATCATTGACGAGAATTCAGAGGCGATTGTGTTATGCATGGCCGCATCAGATCAAGGAATCACTCTTCAAAGCCGAGAGGGGAGACCAATAGTCGAGTTTTTGAGGATCGTTACCGCAATCCACCGAGGTTCGGCCGATCGCGCACGCACGGTCTGGAACCCCCCCAGTTTATTATCAGCTGTGAGCTCCACCACATTCGAATTGATCGGGGAATGATAGAGGGTGTACCTCCAGAGATCCTAGGCGCGATTCGGCCGGTCTTATGAATGTCGGCTTCGCCACCAGCTGCACCATATGCCGGGAATTTCATACCACAAGAGCCCCCGCTACTGGGACGAATTGTGATCGAGCTCAGCCAGCCTGAAGTTGTCCCAAGCTATGGCAATGACATGCCAACAACAACCGGGTTCCGCTCTGATATAGCAACCCAAACCCTCGATCAGGCTGAGGCTAGAGGTAAGAACAAAGTGGGAACAGATGCTGATCCCGTTGGACAACTGCTGTGGGCAGCCGAGGCTTTGAAAGCCAGGGGGATGAATAAGCAACAAGTATTCGCAGTCATGACTAAAGCTGTGGATGAGGCTTTCCCCACTCCAACCGAAGGCGGTTCAAGAAGGGCGGAAAATCAGGATGAGCTCCGTCATGCCAAGACAGTCCCTGTCATCCCTAACCCTGTACCAGGAAAGGATCAGAAAGCCAAGGCAGTGCCTGCCGACCCCTTCGCTAGTGCGTCTAGCAAGAACCCTTAGACTTCAAAGTACCTGCCTCGAGGGCGCAGAGCCTTTCATGCCCTCTACATGCCTCTGTCTAGGGCATTTCAAATATTGGCTAAAAAGAGGCATCTTAAACCCCTCGAGCCTCGACCTCTCCCGAAGAATCTCCCTCTCTCGCATGATGCTACCTTGTACTGCGCGTACCACCAATAGTCTGGTCACAGTACCGATGGTTGTTTCTGCCTTCGTCATGAAGTGCAAGATTTGATCGACAATGAGGTCATCCTCCCGCCTACCTCAGCAAAGTCTGTTACCACTGAGCTATTGGACTTCGAGGATACTGCAAATTTGTGATCAGGGGTTGGACCACTTGCGGGCGGCGCTCGGTGTATTTTGGATGTGGCGTCTGGCACGTATTTTTGGAACATCTGCGAATGTTAGTTTTGTAAATCCTGGCTTGCGTGTCGGGTCAGTCTTTTGTTTTATTTTGAGTCTGTCTCATTGTCTTGAGTCAGTCCTTTTGCTTATGGGTCCATCTTGTTGTAGCGAGTCAGTCCCCTTTGTATAAGAATGTCGGGTGATTCCGAAGCTGTTGCCTCGAACACTGTTTTGTAATTATCCTTTTGCTTTTCTTTTGAGTCTGTCTCTATCGTGGAGCCAGTTGCAACCAAGGAATCTGAATGAAACAGCTGCGGCTATCATGTTTCCATGCTTACCACTATTCTGAATTAGTTGTGCCAGGGGACTTGAATAGAACAGCAGTACATTCCACATGTTCTCTTGTGCCCTGAAAATCATTGCATTAACCTAAGTTTTTCAAAACCTTTTGAACACTGCGGTTAAAACAAAGAAGAAGGAATTCCTCGAGTTTTGCAAACTTTGATCAAATTGAGAGAAAGAGAGGCGTGCTAATCCCTTAATGATTGAAATCATGCTTGTCAGCATGAGTACTGAGAAGGACCCTGGCTTGATCCAAACTGGTTCCACACTATCTTCAGCGCGAGCGATTCGTCGCTTCTTTAAAAACTTTCAAAAACAAAATGTTTCGCGCAGTCCTGCGAAGACCTGTGTGGAATCACTCTTGAGATTGTGCAGCTTTGGATCGCTCTCAGCCTCAAGACTCGAGCCCTTGTTTTAAAGCCTTGAACCACAATTCGGAGTGTTCAACGATCGACCATCAAAAGAGGCCTGTGTGGCTAGATTGGAAGCAGCCCTCGAGCAAGAGGCACCAAAGTCAGATCAAGAAGATCAGATCTTATCAGAAGAAGTTTGTAAAGCTAGAACAAAAGCACCCCTCCAAACTAGGGGGAAAAATGTCCGATTTGCTTGAAGAGCCGAAGATGGGTCCTTCAGTAAGTCAATGCAACAGCCACGCTCCTGGATACGGATGGCTTCAAAACCCTAAAACCATTTAGCATGGACTTGTTACACTTTTACCCTTTGAGCGACTCGCTAGGCCGAAAACCCGGAAGGGCGACCCAGGCAAAAGTTAGAGCAAAAGAAAATATACAAAAGAGAGAAAAAAAATATACAAAAGAGAGAAAAATACAAAAAAAATAATAATAAAAATATACAAAAGAGAGAAAAAAGAAAGGGAAGAAAGAAAAAGGAAAGAAAAGCTCGCAAGGTCGAAAACCCGTATCGGGCACCTTGGCAAAAGTTAGAGACTAAAAGGTGAAGGTTAAAATACCCGAGTGTACCTTAACCGAAACTACGTAAGGCTTGATTCCCATGTTTGGGATACGTAGGCAACTTCATCCTGAAGTCCAGCCACCAACACTTTCAAAGTGACTGTGTCCATATATTGGTTTTGACCATCTTCGTCTTCTCTGTATCCGAGAGTTCGGTTGTCATCGTCACTCTGAGGACTGACTACAATGCGCCACGGTGCCGTTCAAACAAGGGGCAACTTTCTGTTGCCATCCAGCTCTCTTCAAACAAGGGGCAATTTTCCTTGGGATCTGAGGTTGTGCATCTCAAGAGTAAGTTCCGTGCTCGTTGAGCAATGGCTGTTTGCAAAAACAATTTTTGAGAATTTTCACTGAGATTGACTGATCTTTCGAAAATTATTCCATCTTTTCCAAAACTGGACCATTTCTTGGACCCAAAAAAGGAAAATTTTCAGTGCTCATAGCCTGACTTGCATGATTTTCAAATCAAAAATCGAAGAAGAATGTTAATCTAACTCTCATGTTGGTCAAAATAGTTTTGGTAGAAAGCAAAAACAAAAAAATGGTCAAAATGATGAAATAGGGGCACGGTTGAGTCAGATGTTCTGTCTTCCTCCTGTTGTCAACATACTTGCTAGAAAGGGAACTCTACTTGCCGAAAAGGCACCGTATTCGCCAAAAAAGGGCACCACTGAGGCTGACCGCAAAATGGCTGAAAGTTCTCTCATCCTCCAAGCAACGAGGTATCAAGCCAAGTGCGAAGCACGAACCGGAATGGGACGAGATATCACATTCCCTCATCTGGGCAGATCTGATCACGTCCAAACTCTCCAGTAGAGCATCATCAACCAATGTCAGTTGCAGATTTGCTACACACCCAATTGTAGCGCAGCCCCTCTGTGGAAGAAACTCACTGTTGTGAACAAGAAGAAGAATCTAGTGGAATGCTAGGGGCAAGATCCCGCAACTTCCTGTTTATCCACCAACCACCCAGGGGAGGGATAAAAAATGAGAGATTGAAGAATAGAGAGATGTGCGTTGAGAGAAAAAGTGAGAAAAGGGATTTTTCAGAAAAAACAGAGATTAAGTGCCAGAGTGATGTGAGAATCACAAATGAGAAAATGGTGGGAAACACTACCCGGAGAAACTGGCTCCTCGCGAACTGAGAGGTCTCTTGTCTTTGTAACACGTCTGTGTGTCGTGTCTTTTGTTTTGTTTACTTCAACCTTTGTTTTGAGCCTTTTCCAAGTGCGTCTCGTTGTGCTTAGGTTGTTTACCTTTTTTTGTGTGTCTCCGCTGTTGAGTCATTCTCGCTATGTCCAGTTGTAGGCTCAATACCCCGGTTTTTTTTTTTTAAAAAAAAAAAAAAAACCTTTTTTCAATTTCAAAAATTAATCATTTTTTGTGCTCAGAATGCTGTGCCATTCTCCACATTTGTGCAAAAACATGATTTGGTTCCTTCATACAACTGCAGGGTCCACCCCCAATAAGTGTGAACAGGAAAACACTAGGCCTCTTTGAAGCTTCTGGGTTTCAGATCGCATCTGAGTGTGCTTCAACTTCAGTAGATTCAACCTTCATGGTCCGTCTTGTCAGATGTGGGCCGTTCGTTCAGGATCCGCTGTGTGCAAAATGAACCAAGCGCTGTGTTATGAGCTGTATGCAGATTAATCCCCAGTAGAGTATGAGCCGAGTGTTCAGAATGTGCAGTGGTTGGTATTGTTTGTTTTTGCTGTTGGCTGGTTCGTTATCTGATTATTACAATTCAAGTGTTCAATTTTCAGACAACAGATCAATTTCATTTCATTTGAGATGTAACATGATGCAATGCGATGCAATATATGAAATGTACAAATGCAACACTTTTTCAGACAAAAAGTTTGTTTCATTTCATCATCTTTTTCAAGTACATGGTTTTGGAAATAAAAATCTGCCTGCGGCAGTACAAGGTACTCTAGCTACCAGCAAAAGGTACAAAAGAAAAAGAAAAGAAAAAAAGAAAAAAAAGAAAAGGAAAAACAGCAAAAGTCTGGATCAATGACAAAAGGCCGTGGGTTTAGGGGTCCGTCCTCTTCCTGGACGAAGGTCCAGGAGCATCATTAGTGCTGTCATCTGAGTCCGAGTCCGAGCCATCTCCGGTCTCCTCCTCCGACGACTCTGCCTCTGCCTCAGACTCGTCATCGTCTGGAACTGGCGCCCGTGAGCTACTCCCGACATGGGTGCTTCCCACCTTGGTGCGGGGGTATACTCTCCCATCTCCTCCGGTAGGAACAGAAGGTCCAGCTGGGGCACCTCCTACGGCAGGGATCTGGAAGGGATGCTGAAAAGTACAAAAAGCGAATGCATATGTGTACTGTGAACAGAGTATCAGTGCAGAATGTAGTGTATGAGTACAGTGTGTGAATGCCATGAGCAGTTTATCAGTACAGAATACAATGCATCAGATGCTGTGAGGGCAGTATGTCAGGTATCGTTTTGTGTATCAGAGTATGTGAAACAGTCTATGTATGGTTCGAGACCGTGGTCAGAAGGACATACCGGAATGCTATAAATGGATAGAAGGTCGAGACTCTGCTGGAGCATCCCCATCACTGAAGCGGTCAGCTCCAAGGACTGGCGAGTGTACTCAGAAGAGGCCTGCAAAAGTGTTAAGAAGCATCAATATTCTGCGGAATATCAAATCAAATGAAATGAACTAACTATGCATAATGCAATATGTAGTAGTACATACCGGAGGCAGGTCATAGAAACCGAAAAACTCGTGATCAGGCGGAGGGGGAGCAATAGGGATCTGGTAGGTCGCCCCGCCACGCCCTCTGCATGTCATCGCCGTGGGCAGAGCAGGCCAACCAGCCCCCCGCCCTCTCTGAACTCCACTCCTGCTGCGGACCCGACCTCTCCTCGATGCTCCTGCCCCAGCCCCGCTCCTGCCCTAGCTACCGGTGCCGTGGGTCTCTCTCTCTCAGCTCGACAGCCACCGCTCAGAGGCCGCATGATGTAGGTCTGGAGGTACTCCCTGTAGTCGCCCTCGCCCCTAAAGCCCTCCGCGTCCCAGCCGATCGTGTAATCGGCCATCTCCTGGGCGGTGAACCTCTCGGTGTCCCTCATGTGGGTAGGAGGTGGACCCGAAACTATCTGCTCTAGCAAGCCTAAGGCCTGGCGTAGGAAACGCTCACCCAAGTATCAAGCCCGACAGACCGGGCCCTCCAGTAGGATCCGGAAACGTGCAGTCTCCTCTGCCCCGGCAAACCGATCCCGGGTCACGGCTGGCAGTGGAGCCCAAGGCTGCCAGGTGACCTGAAAATGACATGCAGTTTGTTATCTACTGATATTGAAAATACAGTGTAAGAAGCTTGAATAAAACTCTAAAAATTGAACATACCTCTGCGGGGGTAATAGTGTCAAAGTAGCGGCAGAAAAAGATGAATGTCTCTCGCGACCTCCGCACGCACCTCACATCAAAGCGACGCGAAAATGGGACGATGAGAGGGGTCTCTACGTCTGGCACTGGGGCGAGTCTCAGAAAGTAGGCGTAGACCCACAACTGCAGAGCAAATACCAGAAGGGTTATCAGATAAAGCAGAACACAGAATAAAGTAGAAATTGCCGGACCGTGTACTGTGCAGTGTGTTGAGCAGAGTGTACAATGTATGCAGTGTACAGTCAGTGTAAAGCAGGGTATATGTGTGTGCCGTGTGTGCAGTATACGATCAGCATGAAACAGAAAGTACAGTGTATGTAGTGTACAGAGTACAGAAAATGTAAAGCAGAAATGTAAAGCAGAAAAATAAAATGTACCTCCCAAGCGCGCCAATAGCCTCCGAGCAACTGCCCACTGCCACGGAAAGCTGAGCTCATGTACCCATAGAGAGTGGCCAGAGCGGCGCCGCCCTAGTCATATTGCAGGATCTGCCTGACATCCACCAGTGCACTAAGCAGGCAGAGAGGCACAGTATTCGCCCGGTCGGCGAAAATGGTAGTCCCAAACAGGAACATGAGAAAGCCGCGTGCGTATCTCTCCACAGCCTCCTGAGTCATCGGAGCCTCCACGGTCAAAGCTGGCTGGACCCTAAACTGGACCTCGAACCAGGAATATCGAACGAAGCCAGGACGCGCAAGAGGCGGCACCTCACCGAGCAGATGGATCTGAGCAGCCGTCCACTCATCCATATCAGTATCAAAGGGGATCGGATCACCCCCTACCCCGATGCCTATGAGCATCGAGAAATCGTAGGGAGTCATCGTCATGTCTCCCATGGCAGAAAGGTGGAACGAGTCGGTGGTGTCCCACCACCTCTCTGCTAGAGCGGCAAGGAGAGGCCTGCTCGTCGTCAGTCTGGAAAGCCCTCTGCAAAATGCGCCGAAGCCGGCCTGGTCCACGATGTGGCGAACCGCGTCGGGTAACTCTGCATACCAATCCCAATCGGCAATATCCCCATACCCTAGGACGGTATGGGAATCTCCCTGTTTTCAAGCAGACAATGGCGAAGAAATGCTAAAGTACAGTTTTGAAAAGCATTCAGATTTGGTAGTGAACTACAACATGTGATGTGTCATTATGTTTGCATGGTCCAGTGTAGATACAGCATGTGTGCACATTTTCCAGATTCAAACAGATATCGGGTGCCGGTATGCTCGTAGTGAACTACAGTGACTGATGTGTCAGTGTATTTGAGTGGTTCAGGGCAAGTGCAGTGTGTGTGCACGCGTTCAGATTCCAACAGATATCAGTTGCAAGTGTGTTCACGGTCGATTACAGTGTACAGTGCCTCAGTGCATTTGGGCTAAGCAGTTAAAGAGCATAATCAGTTATGGCAGCTAAGTGTTCTACATTGCGGAAAGTAAAGCAGAAGGAAGAATGTTACCTCGGAAGCGCCGAAGGACAAATGAGATGTAGGCTCGCGCAAGAGAAGCTCTGGAGGCACGCCCCTCTCGAAGCTCCTGAACTGGCGCAGTCCATCAAGAGGCAGGATGTGAATCGTCGGCCGGTAGATCGCCGGGTCGAACGGGCGGACGCTCAAGGGGAGGAGCTCAGCCCCGGGATCCATCTCGTGGTCCGGGGGAGTCCCGCCCTATGGAATATCGTCGGCCATATCAAAAGTGACGAGGAAACTGGTCGGAAAAGGAAAACAAAGCTAGAATGAGAAGGGTCAATGAAAAGTCAACCCCCCGGGAGGGTGGAAAATGGCCAGAAAAGCCGGAATGTGGAAAATATGGGAAAATCAAGGAAAACTCGAGGGGAACAAACCCCAAAAAGTGGAAATAGCAAAGGAAGCATCGAAAGGGTGAAAGTGTTCAAAACGCGATAAACTTCACGAATCGAACGATGGAACAGGCGTAAAACGCGAGAAAACGGACAAAGAAAGGGGGGAAAATGTCCTAGAGAGAGGGAGGAAGCATTTTCAGCTAGAGAGAAATGAGAAAAGTAGGGTTTGAAACCCTATTTTAAAAGACCCAAGGCGAAAAGTCAAAACTGCCCCGAATCAGGCATTTTTGGCCGGTCGGCTATATTTTTTGCCTGCCGGCCACATCTTTGGCCGGTGATGTGTTTTTTCGGCCGGTGGATGGCCGGTGGCTTCCTCTTCCGGCCGGTGAGCCTCCTACAACCTTGTTTGGGTCAGATCTATAGTTTAGGGTCTTCATTGCTCAAGATAGTGCAAGAAAAGTGCATTTCCGAAGCTCGACCGACCCCTGTTTTGACTTCGGACCGTGTCTTCTGTACGTGGCACTCGGATATGTGCAAGGTGTATCCTTTTTGTATCCTTTTGTCTCTTTTAAAATTTGAAAGTTGCCCCACATGGGTTACATTACAACACTCTATCGTGAACGCGCGCTGATTTTGCGTCATTTTTGTCACGTCGTTGCACACACATCTCGCGTTGACATGCGCATGTCATAATCATGCATAATCATGCATTCAAAATAAAAAAATTCATGTATTTGCACGGTGTGGCGAGACCTTAAACCCGCTCGGTTGCATTGTCATGCATATCAAAAGACGTGCGTTGTCACGCACTTACATCAACATGCATTGTCATGCATCTCAAAAGTCGCGTGTTGTCGCGCATTTCGAAATCATGCATTTGACGGCCTGGTGAGACCGTAAGCCCGCTCGGTTGCATTGTCATGCATATCAAAAGACGTGCGTTGTCACGCACTTACATCAACATGCATTGTTATGCATCTCAAAAGCCGCGCATTGTCGCGCATTTCGAAATCATGCATTTGCCGGTCTGGCGAGACCTTAAACCCGCTCGGTTGCATGGTCACGCATATCAAAAGACATGCGTTGTCACGCACTTACATCAACATGCATTGTCATGAGTCTCAAAAGCCACGCATTGTCACGCATTTTGAAATCATGCATTTGACGGTCTGGCAAGACCTTAAACCCGCTCGATTGCGTTGTCATGCATATCAAAAGACGTGCGTTGTCACGCACTTACATCAACATGCATTGTCATGCATCTCAAAAGTCGCGTGTTGTCGCGCATTTCGAAATCATGCATTTGCCGGTCTGGCGAGACCTTAAACCCGCTCGGTTGCATTGTCATGCATATCAAAAGACGTGCGTTGTCACGCACTTACATCAACATGCATTGTCATGCACCCCAAAAGCCGCGTGTTGTCACGCATTTCAAAATCATGCATCATTGCAAAAAAACAAGTATGTCATGCATCATTGTAAACATGCATATGTCATGCATCATTGTAAA
>NW_021027900.1:264349-294296 GCF_004153795.1 Camellia sinensis
TCAAATCAAATCAAATCAATGTTTACTAAGAAAAGTAAGAACTTCAATGGTAGAAAAGAAAAGATAGTAGAAAATTGAGGAAATGGTCAGTGAGATGCCCTAAAAGCTAAAGTTCTTTCTTGAATAAGAATGAGAATATGCGGGATTTACACCAAGATGCCTATATAAGGAAAAAAATAATATTTGCATTAATCTTAATTCACATATATACAGGATTGTACAGTAAAAATTTCTAAACATTAGCTTAGATAGGAAAGAGAGAAAATTTTAAAATATTCTAAAACCCCGAAAGAAAATCAACGAATAAGAATGGTACCAATGCATGTTGAAGAAATTATGAAATCCAAATCATTTCAGTTGCAAATAGATGCATACACATGCATATATAGATATATAAGCAGTAATCTATTATTTAGAAGGGGGATACGATCGTATGACAATAATTAATTTGAATAATAATATGTAAATAAGATAGAAACAAAATTATTAAAGGTTTCACATTTGTGTTTGCTTTTTTACATATATGCACAAAGATTTTTTGATTTATTCTTTTAAAAAAAAATGGTTGAACCTCACTCATGATTAATATTTACAGGAATATACATATAAAGCACAAAAACAGAGTGATAAACCAGCAAAATAAGGAAACCAGCAAGAGCTTGTCTGACAACTGAGAATAGAAAAGATAAACCCAGAGAAAACAAAGCCAAACCCACAAACCCTTATCCGGCGAAAAACGTGCGAATGCAAAAGAAAATAAAAAATGGAAAACCCGAAACTAAAGCAGCCGTTCTTACAACACGAAGTCAGATTATGTAAAGAAACTGAACGAAAGTGAATAACAAGACACATTCATAGAGACAAAATAAAGAGAAGCAACTCATCTCCGATAGGTTTCTCACCACCATCATCGTCCAGAGAGAGAAAGAGACGCTACTGAGAGATATAGAGGGACAAGATTCGGTGATTGTTCGATTCGACTGTTGAACCGCGAGAGAAGATTTTGCAAGCCATGTCAAAGGAGACGCTCATCCATTCTCCAAAGCAAAATAAAAAAATAATACAAGAAAGTGGCTTCCCAAGAAGGTCCTTGCCATTTCCCAAGACAAAAAGAAGATGTGGACGGTTGTCGTTCACACTTTGTGAATCAAGCAGTTAAAAAAGGTACTAAAAATATATAATAAAAAAAACGAACAAACACAGTTTTCACTTTGGTAGCAATTTACAAAAGAAAAACACCTAGGGTGACCCCACCACCACATTGAATTTTGATCGGTTGAAAACTGGCTTTTTTTTTTTTTTTTTTTTTTTAAACCTTACAATCACAGCCCCCCACCTGAGGGGGGTGCTGGGGTCACCCCTCACTGGGGGTCCGCAGGGCTCTTTACCAAATAGTCCACAATGTTAAAGTAGATGAGGGTGTTTCACTGAACAAGCAACTAGGGCAGAAACGACCAAAAAAAAGAGAGCCATATGTACTGGAGTAATGCATACTTCCTGTTATATTGTTGGGCTGTGTTGGTTTGATTTTTTTTTTTAATTTTTTTTTATTTTTTAAAAGGGTGGTTATGTGTAGGGGTGCGTCAAAAATTAGACATTTCATATTAACTCAGTCAATTTTATCACCTAATTTCAACCCAGGCTAAATTGATGCGGGATGTCTAGTTTTTTGGAACACCACTACACATAACTACCCTTTCCAAAAAAAAAAAAAAAAAAAAAAAATTAACCAACACACCCCCATTTAAAGTGACAAACTTTTTCATGTTTTTACAATTTTTTTTATTTTTTATTTTTATCTTATCACTTATAACTCTTTTTAATTTCTTCTTTTTTGTGAATGCCTTTGCGGTAAAACAACCAATCAGACCTTAGTGTGGGCCCCATTTCACTGTAATGCTCTGTTAATCGTTTGTGAAAGTTGTAGAAATCATTTGTCAACTAACCTTTCAACTTTAGTGAAAGTGACTTAAAATATATTTGTTTTTATTTTTCTTAAATAATGATATTTACACTTTTAATTAGAAGGTGTGATTAAAATATATATATATATATATATATATAATCACACTTAATTGAAAAGTGATATAAAAAATAAATATTATCACACTCAAGCAAATCAAGTGTGATTAAATATCAATCTAATTTTTTTATCACACTTCCAATAAAAGTGAGATATTTTCATTTGTCAAAGTATGATCTTTAACTATTTTTGTAGTAGTGACCCTAAATACAACAATACACAAAAGAAGCCTTTAGTCCCGAGTCATCCCAAGTTATTGCATTGGCGGAGGCATATCATCCACACCTGAAAATGGTTTTCTCACATAGGATGAGCCAAAGATCAGTAGAGATACTACCACACAGTTTATGAATCTTAACAAAGATATAAGGTGAATGCATATGCAATGCTTGTGCCGAAAATATTTTATATCTCTTTCCAAAACCATGTAATGCCAAGTTATAACAAAATCATGGAATCATTTCCTTTACAATAGGAAATAGGGCAATAAATACAACACTGGGAATCTCTAGGACGTGTCTGCAAGTAGGCTACAAGCACTACCAATTTGTCATTTTTACTAGTATTAATCGAAAGGCTCGACACCTAACCGCAAGGGTTTCTGGACTTTCACCAAGGACACACAAGCCAACATAATACCACAATTACACTCCTACCCAGATTCATCAAGGTATTCACCCATTTTTTTCAAATAATATACACTTTCAATGTGTTAAAGATGCGACAATGTTCAATGTAAATGGATGAGAAATTAGTTTTGATTCACCTAATTCTCATGTAATTTCTACAACAATCATAGCTATCCTCCACCGATAGCCTAAAACAGATATCTCTAAACAAATAAATAATTTTCATAAAAATAAACTTTTCGAAAATCTCAAGATGGGAGTGATAATGCATATCTAACTCCGCCATCATCATCAACATCAATCCAATTACACATTTCCAACATCATTTCCATTTATCATTACAAAATCAACATTTGATATTCTTATGGAAAAATCCCCTTTCTTTTGTAAATCAATTTCAAAGATAGAAATCCATCATTTCATCATAACTCAATAATAAATACATTTCCCCGATTATTTCTAACAACCCATTTGAAAACCCCTCTTTTTTTATTTCAAGCCAAAACCCTAGATTGTTCAAAAATCCCCTTTTTCACAATGTTGTCTTATAAAAACAAATAACTAAGTTAAAAATCATAAGAAAGTGCGAAGAAATCCCTACCTCAAGCTTAGAAGACGAGAGAGAGAGAAAGAGAGAGTAGAGGAACCTCAAAGATGCTATAGCGATCCCGGTTATCCCTTTACTGTTCTGTTATTTTCCGGACGCGGTTCCGTGGAGTCGGTAGTTGTGCCTATCGTGTTGTCAACCTTTAAACTCTTTTGTTTGAGTTTTAGAATGTGTTGGGCTCGGTTGTTTTAGGTTGTTAGAGCTTTAGCTCCCATTGTTGTTGCCTAGTTTTTGAATGGTCCGCTCGAGCGAGTCTTCTTGCGCTCGAGCGGGGTTTTCACAGTTTCAGCATTTCGTGCCTCTGCAAAACTTCTGCAGATGTGCTTTCTGCGCTCGAGCTGGTTTCTTGTGCTCGAGCGGGTCGCGCTCGAGCGGGATTGGTAACGCTCGAGCGGGTAGTACCTTTTTGGTGTAAGTTTTGGGAGGGGAAAATCCACGCTCGAGCGGATTAGTTTTCACGCTCGAGCGGATGTGCTTTATTCTTGTGTCTTGGCGCTCGAGTGGGCCTTTTTGCGCTCGAGCGTTGTGTTCTCCACTCGAGCGGGAGAGTCGTATATCCGTTGACAGTTAGGCTATTTTAAATCACTTTTTACGTCCACACCCTCTCTCTTACTTTTCTAAAACCCATTTTTGAGAGCTCCTCTCTCTAGAATCTCCCTTCTCTCTAGGGTTTGATCTAGCTAGGGTGTTCTCCTTACCTGTGGTCTTTTTAAAAGTTGGGTTGATCGTCGAGGGCTATCATTTGATCCGAAAATATTGAGCTTTGGAGCACGTTGAGTTTCTTCGTCTTCTCCGTTGAGAGCCATCTTTTGAGGTAGGGATATCCTACTCCTCCTTATGGATTTTGTCTTTAAATTTTAGCATTTTGATATGTTGGGTGTCGTTGGATAGATTTGAGAAAGTTTGGGCCTTTTGTGTAATTATACAAAGAAAAAATTGGGGTTTTGTTTGGAATAAACCTATGTGCAAGTTGGATGATGGATTGTGGATGAAAGTGGAACCTTAGAGTTGTTTTCTTAATTAAGGTAATTTGCCCTAATTGTTTAATTTAATTAATGTATATAATTGATCAAAGGAAATAAGGAACTGAATTGGAAATGTTGAAATTGGGAATGTACAGGACTAAAGGGTGTAGTTAAATCATTTATTGCTCACCTAATTGGAATGTTGATATATTACCCATTTGTGCATTTATTTCATATTTAGAAATAATTGCTTGAGGCTACCGGTGGAGGGTAGTGTTGATTGTTGTAGACAATGTATGCTTGTCATTGGAATGTTGATATAGCTCATATTCTTATCTGTTGTAGTATTGATGCAGCTCATATGCTTATCTGTTGTAGTATTGATATAGCTCATATGCTTGTCATTGGAATGTTGATATAGCTCATATTCTTATCTGTTGTAGTATTGATGCAGCTCATATGCTTATCTGTTGTAGTATTGATATAGCTCATATGCTTGTCATTGGAATGTTGATATAGCTCATATTCTTATCTGTTGTAGTATTGATGCAGCTCATATGCTTATCTGTTGTAGTATTGATATAGCTCATATGCTTGTCATTGGAATGTTGATATAGCTCATATTCTTATCTGTTGTAGTATTGATGCAGCTCATATGCTTATCTGTTGTAGTATTGATGTAGCTCATATGCTTATCTATTGAAAAGTTTGTTTGACTTGATATAGCACTAACATGTATATCATCATCGTTTGTGAAGTATGGAAGTAGCTTATGTGTTATTGATACAACACCAAAATGTGTATCCACCTTGAATTTCGAAAATGTTCTAGAGATGAACTATAATCTCATCAAATGTTTTGGCCAGAGTACTGAGCCTTGTTTTCAAACTCAAAGTTGAATAAGAATTGGAAAGTGAATTGTAACATAGACTTGACCGTCATGGAATTGTAATAAGATGTAAATGGATGTGTAAGTATCGACCATCTATCAGTTGCTAATCTTTTAGGCATTGTTTATAGTTGGTTTAGTATATCTCTGCTGGGCTGTGGCTCACCCTATATGGGAACATCATTTTCAGGTACAGGTAGCATGCCACCTCTAAGGACATAGCTTGGGAGGCTAGAGGCGGACATACTTTGGCTGTCTTATTTTCCTTGATTGTATTACATATAGTTTCAAGCCAAGAGCTTAAGGTGTAATTGAGTTAGCACTCTCTTTTGTAACCAAGTGTTAACTTGGAAAGCTGTAAGCCCGTAGGGCATTTGCTTTTGTGTTGTAAATATGTAACACTGTTGTAATGAAATACCCTGATGAATAGATGAATGTGGACCTTTTTGTATCAATGCATGTCCCAATATGAATGGGTTTAATGTTATTATTTTGAGGGTGTGACAGATGCCGAAAATCAACTTTGTTCCGATTAAGAGGAAGCTCTCGGTATGCTCTTCTTTTTTATCAAAGGAACTAGGGTGTAGAAATCAATGAATTTAGGTGTATTTGTAGAAACCAACTTAGCCGACTAAAGATCTCAAAAGCTAGGTTTAAAGGGACAACCGAATTATAGATGACTTCTTGTGTCATTAAGAAAATTCTCTCCTACCCATTTTTATGATAAGAAGAGTTAAACCTGCAACGTTAGTAGGATAAGCTTTCCTTTTAATGATTACTTATGTATTGGACATCCAAGTGGGATATAGTAGAATACTCTTATCAAGAAGTCACCTATATAAATGTGAGCTAGACTGGTTCTATAAGAATTGAGAAGGCTAAATTCTCTAGAGCACTCATGAATTACCAGTTGTTGTTCAAGGCCAAAATAAACACAACTGTGAGAAACAAACTATGTTTGGAGATACTCTGTGTTTAGTCTATTGTCTTGGCTTACACCAACAACTGAACAATTTAAGGCATCACATACACTAATTAGCCAGCAAGTCCGATAGGCTTTCACTAGGGAAAGTTCAAAGCCAAAAGGTACCTATCTCAATGTAATGTATTTTCTTTATGTATTCCACTTTATCTGCATGTTGTTGTATGTTCTTTATCATCAATTGTTTTAGCAAACTTTGAGTAAAATATAGATGGGTCTCAGTCACTATTTTGGTAGGTGTAACAACCCCGACCCATGCTTAGCTTACAACATATGAGTAAGAATGTCCAATAAGTAATTAAGATGAAATTCTGAATTAATTACATGTGCATTGCATTATTTGTGGTTATATCTGTCTGTCGTAGAAATATCTGTTTGTATTTCTGATTTGTTCGGCGAATTGAAGGCCTTGTCGACATCCGATCACGAAATTAACTCAGTTTATGTGTTATTTAGAATTTTATGGTAGGTTTAATTAAAATTCGATTTGGAACAATTAAGGCCTAGTTTGGCATAATACAAAAAAGTCAAAAAGTTATTATCCTATTTAAGTCACATTATCTCATTTAAATCACATCATCTCTCTACCACATCACTTCAAACCTAACCTATATTTTACGTTTTTTTTGTAAAAAGTCAAAAAGTGCACTTATTTAGATCATCCCAAACAACCCCTAAATTAGAAAAATCTAATGTCCATTTGATTAGTTTTAACTAATCACCACTAATCAAGCCTATATAAGGCTCTTATATGTGCTTTAACTCATCTTTTTTCTCTATGGTTGACAAAAATGTTAGGAGATTTTCTTAGGTTACTTTAGTTTCTAGCATTCCTTTGTTGAAACACAAACCATTTTCTTACACTTATCTTAGTGACATAATAATAATAATAATAATAATAATAATAATAATAATAATAATAATAAATAAATAAATAGCTCAGTCAAGTCCTGTGATGCCGGACTGTCTTCTAGCATGGCGAGCTGAGGAGTGGTGTCGGTGAGCTGGACAAAGGGCACTTCAACCGCACTAGTTGTGTTGGCGGCTTCTATCATCTTTTGTTGCACGACAGCAACGTAAGCTTGCATGTAAAGCGGGATGAAGTGGAGAAATTTATACATGCATGCGTTCATTTTAGCATGATTTTGACAATTGGTCTCATTTCACTTTATTTGATTAATTGATCAAGTCTTCAAAGTGTAAGACATGAATTAACACATGCATGTTATGTATACATATTCTTCAAGTTTGGTTCTGAAGAATTGACATGTTCTTGGGCCTTGATTTTGTGAAATGATCTTAAATGCACAAAGTTTTCCAAGTTTACATAAGTTTCCTTAAGTTTTGGCCCAAAAGAACATGAATTGCAACCTTGAATTTGAGTTTTGGACTTAGAACATCAATCTGGAAATTCCAAAATTCAGTCTCTCTGCTCGAACGACAGATCCTGCGCTCAAGTGACCACCTTTGATTTTACACTTCCGCTCGAGCAACTAAAAGTTGGCTCGAGCGTAAAATGCATGTTCCTAGAAGTTTACAAGTTTTATAGATTGCTCGAGCGACCAGAGTTACACTCGAGCGAGAACCCCTGTCTCACGCTAGAGTGACCGTCGAGCGTGCATTAAGCAGAAAAATCAAGCAACCAGTACTTTTGCAGAGTTTGCAGACCGCTCGAGCGAAGGAAGTTACGCTCAAGCAAAGACCAAGTTTAACTAAGTGTTTTGAATCACATTTTGGCATCCTCATTGCATCCTAAGCCTTCTTAACCCCTAATTAAGACATAATTATGAGGATAAGACTTAGAAACACACTAAAGACCAAAAGAGTTAAGTTCAGTGCCTTCCGAATGTATGTTTCAATATGTATCTGCTATGTGTTGATGTAAGTCACGCGCCATAGACTGTCCGAATCACTCACATTCTATGTTTTGCTACCGGAGCCATCTGTGAGTAATAACTCGATAAAGTTATGTTTGACTTTAATTATTTTCTGATGATATGAAATGATTAGTTTTCTGAAATGCTATGTTTTGTATGAATGAATGATTGCCCAAGTTTTTTGAATGTATTCGCGGCATTCTTAACATCATATGATATGCGTCTCTTTATGGGTTATCGGAATGCCTTTATGGGCATTCCTTTATGGGTCATCGGAATGCCTTTATGCCTGTCCCTTTATGGGTCATCGAAAACGTCTCTGTGCACATGAGTCATCGGAATGCGTTTATGGTTGTCCCTCTACAGGTCATCGGATTTTTTAATGCTAATGGATGTACCATGTATGATCTTAAAAAATGTATAAATTGTGAACATGAATACGACTATATATACAAATTTGTTTCTGATTTGAAATCTGATTATGTACAAAACTCTGCTTCTGTTATGGACATCATTCATTAAAACCTTTACTCTGTTATTATTCACTTGGCTTCCATTCATTATTTATATTATGTATATAGGTGAGTAGGCGAGTGATCAGGCCTAATCTGTTGCTTGGAGAGTTTTGGGGTCAACCAGCCCCTGTGCTTCCCAATGAGGTTTCCATTTGAAAAGTCAAGTTTTGTGAACCATGTTAAGGACGTTTTGTTACTTTTTTTGTTTTTATGTCTCTGTACACTGGGCTAGTCCCTTATGATATTACCTGTATGGTGATACATGACTATGGAAGTTTGACGTCACATATGTATGTATATATTTATGTTTTGAAAATCTCTGTCCCATGTATGTCTACACAGTTCAATGGACTATGTATATATTTGCTTCCACAGCCCTTTACTATGTGTTGATTTGTGATAATTTGATCAGATGCCTTTAGTAATCCAAGGATTACTGGCCGGTTACGACACTAAACTTATGGGGACGGGTTTGGATTGTCATAGTGGGTTTAAGTGGTGATGTGTTCTATGCCTTTTGGTTATTAATGCTATGTAATTGGTTCAACAAAACCTTTTACGAGTGAATTGGAAATCGACTCCAAAACGAGCTTCATAGAAATTGAGTTTTGATGGGTTTCCTACACATTGGTGATATAGGCTTGTTCCACATAGGAAAGACAAGGAAACTTATATGCGTGTATAAGATTCAAGTTTGAGATTTAGGTTTTAACCCTTAGGGCATGCAAGTTTTGCAAGGAGAAGAGTAATGGACAAAGTAGGCTTGGATCTAAATTACCACACACACATGCACATAACAAACCGAGTTGCGCCGAGCTTAGGCATCGGTGTGTGGTGTAGATTGTAGGCTTGTGGGTCGGGTCAATTTGTATTATAATTTTTTGGATAAAAAAATATTAAATTTTTTCTAAATTTTTTCTGTAAATTTCAAAATCGTTTGCGCCAAAATTTGAATTCAAATTCGAATTTTGAATTTTCTAATCGCCTCGTTTTTTATCGGTTACATTTTCTTGTCTTGTTTTTTTCAGCCAACTCTGAACATCCAGCAAGGCAATTTGTGGGCTATAAATAGCTTTCCTATTCTAGCAATCCATTCCATTTTCGTATTTCTCCTTCTTTTCTTCTTCACTCTCTTCTACTTCTAAATATTCTGCAAGTTAGAGATTTAGAAATTTTCTTAGAAAGAGAGAGTTATAACACTGGGTATGATTCGCCGGGCTTGAAGTTATAGCATTGCAACTTTGAGTATAATTGTTGCATTCTAAAAAGTAGATACCAATAAAACTTAAAGCGCCGGAGCGAGGGCGAAATCTACTTTATGTAGATTGTGTCCAACACAAGCCTCAACTTATTGTTCCTACAATCTGCAAGAGTGTTGTAAGCTTTATTTTCCAAATTTTTTTAATAAAAATTCTTTTATGTATTTATTTGTTTATTTCATATAATTTATTTATTTATTTTTTGAGTATCAACCCAAAACTCAACTAACAATATCAAAAGCTACAATTGAAACAAGAGAGACTTGGACCTTTTCAAACCAAACACCTTAAAGAGCAGCATCTACAGCCTTCCTAGCTAAATAGTGTGCAACCTTATTACCATCCTAGGAATATGAGAGACCACAACCTTTCGAAACCGGCCACCTATGAAGCATGGGTACTTCAAAAAACATATCGTACCCGTATCGAGTACTCACTGGCGTATGGTACGTCGTATGGTATTTTTGCATACATATTGGGTACACAAAACATGAATCCAAATTTTTTCTGCTTAAGTTTTTAGCGTACTCAAACATATCTACTATATACCCCAAGTCGTACCGTACTTTATAGTTGAAACATTATTTTCTTATACTGCAGAGATAAAACTCATTTCACTAGACTTCTTTTTTATTTTTAGTTTTATGCATAACATGATTTTAAAATTAAACTATGATTTGTAATTTATTTAATATATTGATATTTAATTTTGATTTATACCTTTATTTTTTGCCTTAAATGTTAATTGTAGGTTGGGTCTTAACAAATTAAACTATTTAATTAATTTTTGCATCACTCTAAATTAAAAATAAGTATTTTTTATAAGCGTACCAAGCCGTACTCGTACCCTACTTTTTTTTTTAAATTTTACCGTATTGACATATCCGTTTCGTACCAGTACCAATACTCGTACCCATACCCGTGTTTCATAGCCAACCACACACTAATTGCACTTCCTCTAAGATATTGATTGCTTTAACAATGCACAAGGAATCCCCTTGAAGATGGATGTCCCTAATTCACAACTTATGAGCAAATCTCATACAATTTTTTGCTCACACATTTAAATAGAGAGTCGTTAGGTTCCAACACTTTGTAAGAACTGGTTAATGCCAATTGTTTTGCTTAGAGTTGAATTCAAATTGCAACTGTTATATCTAATGGTATAGATTCAAATTTAATAGCTTAGGCCTCTTTGTTCCCTCCACGCTAGAAAAATAGTGCCACATGGTCAGTGGCGGAGGAAAAAAATTAAATCAGATGGGACATTTATTAATTACAACATTGAAAATTTTTACAAAAATATTTCACTTAAATATTTACGATTGACTTCAAGAAAGATTGAGATTAATTATAATTGCATTTTAATAATGATGGACATCACCATTGTATTGAAATTTTCATAGATAATAATATGACTTATTGTAATATCTTTATTTTCAATAAAAAAAAGCAACCGTTATTATTCTCATAATTTTAAAAATGTCATTGATATTTCACTCTAAATAATATTTTATAATTTTTTTTATTTAAAATGTTTTCTTTATATTTGCAACAAAAAAAAAATTTCCAAAACCAGGGGGACACGTGACCCCCCTGGACCAGGTGTGGCTCCGCCACTGCACATGGTGGCCTCCCATTGACAATGCCAATTTGGGTACAAAAATTCCTCTTGCCGAATGCCTCCTTTGTAACATCTAATGAAGGGAGGCTGTTTAATTAAGTATTGCTTCTTGTCAAAGCCCGTGCTGAAGTTTAATTCTTGATGTAAATGAGAATGCGAAGAGTACTCTTCCATAATGATTGATTGGGATCAGAGTGAGGAGCTGAACGTAGGTAATTTTTCTCTAGGGTCATGCTTTAATTAGAACCTGAATTGGTGACGCATGTGGTTGTTGGACAATCTTCACTGTATTATGAATAAATTATGTTTGTGTACTTAACAACAAACAAAAGAAATAAGAAAATGAGAGTGATTGTTTGATTACAAAAATCAAACCAAGATATAAAATAAATAAATAAATAACAAATTTTTATTTTGTTATAAAAACAAAATCAAAATCTAAAATAGGAAAATAATAAAACAGAAAGTAAATTAATTACTTACCAAATTAATTTCTTGAACAATTTTTTTTTTTTTTTTGTGATCAAGTCTAGTGTTTAACACTGTATCCTTAAGACAGATTCATCATTTTCCATGGTGCTTTCAGATTGTGAACATCTATCTCCCAGGATAAAATGATCAACTACGAATAATAGCAGCACTACAAATTATTCGCACAACGAACATACTTTGTGTTTATATTCTTTCTCACAAGAAAATAATGCAGCAAAATGTAGAGAGGAAAATCAGATTTTTTTGCAGCAAATTGCAGAGATGAAAAACATATTTTTTGGATGAAAATTCAATGAAAAAACCAAATGAGAGACTGCCTATTTATAGATGGAATGGTTGCCTTTCAGTTTGAATTAAACAGGTAGCAAACCTATTTGAACAGGTACCAGACCTGTTCAGTTTAAATGAACAGATGCAAACCTGTTCAGTTTGAATTTTGAACAGATATGGGTTTGAATTGAGTAAGTTCGGATAGATAGAAACCTTTACAAAAATTTTGAAGAGGTGCAAATAGATTTGAATTCAAAAATTGAAATTAAACTGGACAGATTTTTCAGAATTAATTTCGAATTCTGGATAGATTTTATTTTACCAAAAAATAAAATTAAATTCAAATGTTTTTGGCCCAAAAAGATAGATATTGGGCCAGACAAGCCCAACCCAACCTCACACCACGTACCCGCACCCAAGCCCAGGCTCAGTTCTAGCCCAGCCTAGCCTAGCCTGCCCGCCCGCTCGACCGGACAGACTGCGGCAGGGGCGCGCGCGTGTGTGTTTATTTCTAGGTCCAATGGGTCTAGCCTAATTTGCCCATAACCTCTCCCTTTTACAAACTTGGGGTGCCCTTTAAGGCCCTCTCCATGTTACAAACTCAAGCCTTATAAACCCATAAAAGTTTTCCCACCAAACCAATGTGGGACAAGCCTTTATTCAAACCTTAAAGAATTTCCACCAAACACTCTATTTCCATGGAACTCACTTTAGCTTCAATTTTTCATTCACCCGATAATGGTTTTGAGCAACCAAATATACTACGTGAATCACAACGTAGCATAGAACGCGTTACCACTTAGACCCACCAACTTTGGCGCATAAGTCCCACCTAAAAATTAGGCCAAAGTTAAGGAAAAATTCTATTTTTTCCAAAACCATTTCTAATAATCCCCCACATGAATAGAATTTTCCATGGAACTCACTTTAGCTTCAATTTTTCATTCACCCGATAATGGTTTTGAGCAACCAAATATACTACGTGAATCACAACGTAGCATAGAACGCGTTACCACTTAGACCCACCAACTTTGGCGCATAAGTCCCACCTAAAAATTAGGCCAAAGTTGAGGAAAAATTCTATTTTTTCCAAAACCATTTCTAATAATCGCCCACATGAATAGAATTTGATGACAACGGAAATGCAACAATATGCAGAATTTGTCGAAAGAGTATAAATCGAAAATATCTTGCATCAAGATAGGTAACTTTCGGCCTTGAACCTTCCCTAGTGATAACCTATTGGACTTACTAGCTAACCAATGGACGCGATGCCTTGAATTGTTTCGCCGTTTGTGTAAGCCAAGACAATAGATTTCACACAAAATATCTTCTGACACATCGTGGTTCTCAAGGTTGTGTTCATTTTGGCCTTGAACGCTTCTGGTTGTTCATGAGTGCTTCTAAAGAATTTAGCCTCTTTATTCTCATAGAACCGCCCCAGTTCGACACTCATATCGGTGATTCTTATTGTGAGTATCTCTTATACTCGTCTTGATTTTTATGCCTAAATCAAGATATAAGTAATCATTAAAAGAGAAGCTTATCCCTAAACCCTTGCATACAATACATGTTGTAGATATCACTCTCACCATAGGAATGGATAGGGAATTTTAATCCCTTGGTGATTTCTGGCGAGCCACACATAACTTAGTTGTCCCTTTGAACTTAGTTCTTGGGATCTCTAGTCATATAAGTTTACCATTAGGATGATTCTTATGTAATAGGCTTTAATCCCATCCCCTTTGATGAACTATACACTTGTTCTTTTGTCAAACATTTTCTTAACGGATCCGCAATATTCTCTTTAGATTTTATATAATCTATTGAGATTATTCCATTTGAGAACAATTGTCTTACGGTATTATGTCGATGACAAATATGTCATGACTTACCATTATACATATGATTTTGTGTCCTGCCTATTGCAGATTAATTATCACAATGAATGCAAATAACTGGCATAGGTTTTGGCCACATTGGAATATCTTCTAAAAAGTAGCGAAGCCATTCTGCTTCTTCTCCTACTTTGTCTAAAGCAATGAACTCAGATTCCATTGTGGATCGTGCGATGCATGTTTGTTTCGTGGACTTCTAAGAAACAGCAATGCCTCCCAGAGTAAAGACATATCCACTAGTGTATTTTGAATCTTTAGTATCCGATATCCAATTGATATCACAATAACCTTTTAGTACTGCAAGATATCGCGTAAAATTCAAACCATGATCACGGGTAAATCTTAGATATCTAAGAACCCGAATAATCGCTTTCCAATGATCTTCTCCGGGATTACTAGTGTACCTACTCAATTTACTGATAGCATAAGTTATATCAGGACGAGTGTAATTCATTAGGTACATTAGGCTTCCAATGATTTTGGAGTATTTTAGCTAAAACACCGCATCACCTTTATTTTTTGATAAATAAAGACCGATGTCTATAGGTGTTCTTGCTACATTCATATCATCCTTGATATATTTACCAAGAATTTTCTCAATATAATGAGATTGAGATAATGCATATCCATCAAATGTTTTAGTAATTTTCATTCCTAATATTACATCTATGACTCTCATATCTTTCATATCAAATCTTTTATTCAGCATTTGCTTAGTTGATTTGATTATGTTTTGATTGCTTTCAATGATAAGCATGTCATCCACATAATAACAAACGATGACATAACCTTTGTCAGTGTTTTTAACATGGACGCACTTGTCACATTCGTTTATCTTAAACCCATTAGTAAGCATAGCATGATCAAATTTTTCATGCCATTGCTTAGGAGCTTGTTTTAATTTATTAAGAGGTTTTACAAGCCGACAAACTTTCTTTTCTTGCCCCGGCACTACAACCCCTTTCGGGTTACTCTATACATTTAGATCACCATTTAAGAAAGTTGTTTTAACATCCATTTGATGTATTTCTAAATTATACAATGCTACTGTGGCAATAAGCATGCAAATGGATGTTATACTTGTCACAGGGGAATATGTGTCAAAATAGTCTAGACCTTCTTTTTGTCTGTAACCTTTTACCACAAGTCTTGCTTTATACTTGTTATTGAACCATCTACTTTCATTTTTCTTTTCAATATCCATTTATATCCAAGAGGTTTAGAACCGGGTGGGAGATTCACCAATTCCCAAGTATGATTTCGCATAATGGATTCAATTTCATTATTAACAGTCGCTTTCCACAAAGGTGCTTCAGGACCTGTCATTGCTTCCTTAAAGCTTTGAGGTTTATTTTCTAACAAGTATGTCAGAAAATCTAGACCAAAGAATTTTGATGTTCGTGCTCTCTTACTTCATCTTGGTTCATCATCAGTTAAATCCTGTTGGTCGAAACCATTACTAGTCTCTTATGTTTGATTGTCATTAGTCACTTGACTTTGTGTACAATCATAAGTCCTCTTCTGTGAACTTAATTCATGTCCTCTCTTGTAAGGAAAAACATGTTTAAAAAATATAACATTTCTTGACTCTATAATAGTGTTCACATTTATATCAGGTATTTCTGATTTATAAGTCAGAAACCTATATGCACTACTATTCTAAGCATAACCAATAAACACACAATCCACTGTTTTTGGTCATATCTTAGCCTTTTTCGGAACAAGAACTTCTACCTTTGCCAAACACCCCCACACTTTTAAATATTTGTAAGAAGGTAGTCGATCTTTCCACAATTCATAAAGAGTGCTATTGGTTTTCTTGTGGGGTATTCTGTTAAGAACATAATTAGCAGACAAAATTGCTTCCCCTCACAAGTTCTGCGGTAAGCTTGAACTTAGTAACATGGCATTCATCATTAGTTAAATCCTGTTGGTTGAAACCATTACTAGTCTCTTGTGTTTGATTGTCATTAGTCACTTGACTTTGTGTACAATCGTAAGTTCTCTTCTGTGAACTTAATTCATGTCCTCTCTTGTAAGGAAAAACATGTTTAAAAAACATAACATTTCTTGACTCTATAATAGTGTTCACATTTATATCAGGAATTTTTTATTTATAAGTCAGAAACCTATATGCACTACTATTCTGAGCATAACCAATAAACACACAATCCACTATTTTTAGTCATATCTTAGTCTTTTTCGGAACAAGAACTTCTACCTTTACCAAACACCCCCACACTTTTAAATATTTGTAAGAAGGTAGTCAATCTTTCCACAATTCATAAGAAGTGCTGTTGGTTTTCTTGTAGGGTATTCTGTTAAGAACATAATTAGCAGACAAAATTGCTTCCCCCCACAAGTTCTGCGGTAAGCCTGAACTTAGTAACATGGCATTCATCATTTCTTTAAGGGTTTTATTTTTCATTTCAGCAATTCCATTTTACTGTGGAGAATAGGGTGTTGTAGCTTGGTGAATAATGCCATGTTGTGCACAAAATTCATTTAAAGGTGTATCATATTCACTACCCCTATCACTTCTAACCATTTTAATGATTTCACCAAGTCGATTTTCAACTTCAATTTTGTAGAGTTTAAACATTTTCAAGGCTTCATCTTTACTTCTAAGTAAGTATGCATAACAATATCTTGTGCAATCATCAATAAATGTTATGAAATACTTTTCACCTCCTCTAGTTTGAACAAATTTAAGATCACATACATCAATATAAATTAATTCTAGAGGTTCGGTTTTTCTTTCAACAGATTTAAATGGAGCCTTAGTTAGTTTCGTTTCTACACAAATTTCACATTTGTGATTATGATCAATTTCAAACTTTGGTATATAATCCAAACTAATTAATCTACGCAAAGCATCAAAATTCACATGTCCTAATCTACCATGCCATAAATTTAACTCAAGAATATAAGCAAAAGATGTGTTATTCTTATTAATAGCAAGTTTTGGTACAACCGTCATTACATTCAACTTGAAGAGACCATCACTCATGTATCCCTTATCGACATACATACCACTATTTGTTAATACAAATTTACCAGACTCAAATACAAGCCTAAAACCATTTTTACTTAACAAAGAACCATAAACTAAATTCTTCCAGATGTCTGGTATATGCAGTACATTGTTAAGGGTAAGGTCCTTCCCTGATGTCATCTTCAAGATCACCTTTCTTTGTTCAGCCACAGTAGAAGTAGAAGAATTTCCCATGAAAAGTTGTTCACCATTTGTAGCCTCATTGTAAGTAGTGAACATCTTCTTGTCCGCACAAATGTGACGAGTTACCCCAGTGTCTACCCACCATTTCTTTGGATTTCCAACTAAATTAGCCTCAGACATCACAGCAGAGAGATTGATGTCATTTACCCCGTCAGAGATGTAATCTAATTCTATCACATTGGTTTGATTGGTGGTCTTCTTGCTTGTACTTCTGCGATTCGTTTTAGGACGGTGGCAATCAGAAACTCGATGTCCAGTCTTGCCACAGTTATCGCATTTTCCTTTGAACTTCTTATTGCCATTGTTGTCGCCTTGTTTAGGACCATCTCCAACAAACTTCTTTTTTTTGCTATGTGGTTTGTGCACTTGTTCAATTACTTTAGCGTTGGACTCAATGGGATTTTTACCATTCCACTTTTCAGCCTTACGATTGTCTTCCTTAATTCTTAGTCTTACAATCAATTCATCCATGGTCATCTCCTTGCGTTTATGTTTTAAATAATTTTTGGAATCTTTCCAAGCCGGTGGTAATTTTTCCCCTAACGCAACGACTTGGAAAGACTCGCGCGCTCAGAGACATACCCTCAGCATGACTATCATGCAAAATTAATTGAAAATTTTGAACTTGAGAAATTACCGTTTGGGAGTCCACCATGATGAAGTCTAGAAATTTATCGATAACAAATTTCTTTGTGTCGGCATCCTCTGTCTTGTATTTTTTCTCCAAAGAATCCAACAATTCTTTTGCTGTTTTCAGAGGGCTGTAAACATTATACAGCATGTTGTCAAGGCCACTGAGGATGTAGTTTTTGCACAGAAAATCAGAATATTTCCAAGCGTCTACAGCGATAACAACTTGCTGATCACTTTCATCCTTTCATAGTACTGAAGCCTCTTCACGGAAAAAACAGGCTAGACTTAGAGTTGTAAGATAAAACAACATTTTCTGTTGCCATCTCTTAAACTCGGTGCCATTAAATTTTTTCAATTTTTCTCCATGATTTATTGGAACTTGAACATGGTTTTGAATAGGGATTGGAGTCGTTGTAACAATTAGACTTGGAGTACTATTTTCAGCAGCCATAATATCTGATTACAAAAATCAGAAAAATCAAAACACAAATTAATTTTCTAGTTACTCAAACTAGAAAATAAATTATCACACAAAATAATTTTATTTTTCTAGTTAGTAATACCAGATTATTTATACAAAATAATCATTTTATCAAATAAGGGCAAAAATTCCCCTTTTTCCAATATTGACCCAAATACCCAAAATCAACTATTTTGGTACACCAAGATCTTATATTCAAACCCAATACTCATTTATCTCTTATACATCAAAAACCCCTATTTTCATTTTACACCCAAATCTTAGATTCGTCCAAACCACAACCAAATCTCATCATCTATACACAATAGCAAATAACTAAGTTAAAAACCATATTAGAGTGTAGAAAATCCTTACCTCAAGTATAGAAAACCCAAGCAACAAGGTGGAACTTCAAAGATGACGAAACCCACTTTTACTTAGATCAATACGAAGCTCTTGAAACCCTCTACCTTATTCTCAAAGACACTAGGGTCAAGAACACAACGGATTTAGATGAAACCTTAGAGAGAAGGTGGCTTCTAGAGAAAGAAGCTGCAGATTTAGGGTTTGTGGGTGAGAAAGAGATCAAAAAAGAAGCCAAAACGACGCTACTGTGAACTGATGTATACCAGGCTCGCTCGAGCGAAGGAGTTCTCGCTCGAGCGACCAGACACAAAAAGGTTGCCTTGCTCGAGTGAAAGAAGCGTCACTCGAGCGAACAATACAAAGCTTCAGATCTGCAACGCAGAAGCACGCTCGAGCGCAAGAGTGCTCGCTCGAGCGAAGGAACTCAAAACACAGGGCTCGCTCGAGTGCAAGAATACTCGCTCGAGTGAAGAATACCACCCTTCAGGTTTTACAGAGATGCAGATGCACGCTCGAGCGCAAAAGTGCTCGCTCGAGTGAAGAACAGTTTACACAAGGCTTGCTCAAGCACAAGAAGCCTCGCTCGAGCGATGAGGCCAAAATCTGGGCGACAAGGTTTTGGAAAAACAAGCAACCAACTTGTGCCAAACACACAACTACAACCCAATAACCAACATTAAGGGAAAGACAAGGGAAGCAAGACATAAACCACCCTCCAAACCATACAAACCGGAGTCCGGAACAGCACAAGAGACGGATCAAAACCAGGGTTGCTATAACCTCCTCCCTTAAAGAATTTTGTCCCCGAAATTTCAAATCAGGCTCTAAAACATAATTGACCTATTCACAACCATGTTATTCCCACAAGTTCAACACTATGACCTATTCTCCAGTCATCTATTCATACCGACTCAATTCACAAGTCCCAATATAAAAATGAAATTTTCAATTTCCCAAAACATTTACAATGTTTAACCAAAGTCAAAATTTTCAAAAATCGTACATAGCATATACAATGCTTCCAAAAATGATACAACATCATCAATATTCCACATTTTCAAAACATATACAATGTTTATATTGAATCCATGTTCTTCCCAAACAATTATAACACATACAATGTTCTTACAAGTTAAAACATATACAATGCTTATACTTTTCATTAACAAAATTAATTCCCAATACGTGCCTATGCATCAACAAACAAATCCAGATATTTCTCCCGAACTTCTAACTCACATTCCCAAGTCGCTTCCTCGACTCCGTGATATTTCCACAATACTTTTACCAAGGGAATTGTCTTACCTTGCAAAACTTGATCCAGTCTATCCAAGACCTCCACCGGTCTCTCCTCATACGAGGCATCCTCATGTACCTCTAAATCGGTCCAATCCAATACATGCGATGGATCCGGCTCATATTTCCGAAGCATACAAATATGAAACACGTCATGAACCCCGAAAATTTGTGGCGGTAACGCCAAACGGTAGGCAACCTCCCCAATCCGTTCAAGGATCTCAAAAGGGTCAATAAATCGATGGGACAACTTCCCACTCTTCCCAAACCTCATTAAACACTGTCTAGGTGATATCTTCAAAAAGACATGATCTCCCACCTCAAAAGACAAAGGTCTCCTCCTACGGTTGGTATAGCTTTTCTGGCGACTCTGAGCCGTAGCTAGCCTCTTACGAATAAGTACAACTTTCTCCGTCGTTTCTCGAACCAACTCTGGACCTAACAAAGGTGCACCACCCACCTCGGCACAACACACAGGAGATCTACACGATCAACCATACAAGGCCTCAAATGGTGCCATGCCAATACTCGATTGGAGACTATTGTTATAGGCAAACTCTACCAAGGGCAAATGCCTCTCCCACGAGCCCTTAAAGTCAAGGACACAGCCTCTAAGCATATCCTCAAGGATCTGAATAGTATGCTCGGACTGCCCGTCAGTCTGAGGATGATACACAGTACTAAAAGTCAATCTAGTGGCCAAGGCGCCCTGCAACTCTGCCACAACTGAGTAGTGAAACGCGGATCTCTATCCGAAACAACCGTCATAGGGACCCTGTGCAACCTCACTATGTCCCTAATATACAAGTCAGTAAGATAATCTACCGAGTCATTTACGCGTATAGCAATAAAATGTGCCGACTTAGTCAATCGGTCAACCACCCACATGGCATCACTACCCCGTTGAGTCCTCGGAAGACCCGCAACGAAGTCTATCGTAACATGCTTCCACTTCCACTTAACTATAGGCAAGGGTTGCAACAAATCCGTTGGCCTCTAATGCTCAGCCTTCACTTGTTGACAAGTAAGGCACTTTGATACAAACACAGCCACATCCTTTTTTGTACCTCTCTACCAAAACTGGCGACTAAGATAATGATACATCTTTGTGCCTCCCGGATGCATCGCAAGGCGCGAATAATGAAACTCTCGGAGTACTTCCTTTTGTCAAGACTCCGGTACAAACAAACGGTCACGGTATCTCATACTTTGGTTGGGATACACAATCAAACCTACTTTCCCATTGGAAATCTTCTCTTAAAAAGATTCCACCTCAAGGTCACCCTTTTGCGCTTCCAACACTCGATTCACAAGTTTAGGTTGTGCAACTACTGAAAACAAAGCTGTGAATTCAACAGACTCGCCTAGTTGCAAGTCAAACTCATTAAGAGTACCCAACATTTCCCATTCTCAAATGGCGATAGAAGCTACACTGCTAGCTGCCTTTCTACTCAAAGCATCGGCCACATCATTGGCCTTCCCAGGATGATAATGCAACTCAAAATCATAATCCCCTATGAACTCCATCCACCTCCTATGCCTCAAATTTAAGTCTTTCTGTGTAAACAGATATTTCAGACTCTTGTAATTAGAGAACACTTCAAATTTCTCACCATACAAATAATGCCTTCAAATCTTTAAGGAAAATATCACAGCTACTAACTCTAGGTCATGGGTGGGATAATTTCTCTCATGTGTTTTCAACTGCCGTGAGTCATAAGCTACCACTTTACCCTCTTGCATCAATACACAACCTAAACCTTCCCGTGAAGCATCACAATAAACTAATAACTCAAGCCTCCATAACATTGCAAACTGCTCAGTTGCAGTACCCTCTACTTGTGTCATCATGGGTGGGATAATTTCTCTCATGTGTTTTCAACTGCCGTGAGTCATAAGCTACCACTTTACCCTCTTGCATCAATACACAACCTAAACCTTCCCGTGAAGCATCACAATAAACTAATAACTCAAGCCTCTCTCCGGTATAATCAATACTGAAGCAGTGGTGAGTCTAATCTTGAGCTCTTGGAACGACCTTTCACAAGTCTCACTCCACACAAACTTGATTTCCTTTCTAGTCAACTTAGTCAAAGGTGAAGCTAGTCTAGAGAAATCCTTCACAAACCGACGGTAATACCTGGCCAACCCCAAGAAACTACGAATCTCGAAAGCATTCCTAGGTTGTGCCCAATCTTGCACCGCCTCTATTTTGGATGAATCTATAGTCACCCCTTCCCTTGACACTACATGCCCTAGGAATTTAACTTCTTCCAGCGAAAAGTCACATTTCCCAAAATTAGCATACAGCTTATGGGCTCTAAGTAACAAGTACCACTTGTAAGTGTTCCTCGTGTTCTACCTCAGAAGGTGAATAAATCAAAATGTCGTCCACAAAGACAACTACAAAATGATCTAAGAATTCACGAAAGATCAATTCATTAAATCCATAAACACTGCTGGAGCATTAGTTAGCCCAAAAAGCATCACAAGAAACTCATACTGGCCATACCGCGTACGGAATGCCATCTTCGGGATATCCTCCTCCATTACCCTCAACTGATGATAACCCGATCTCAAGTCTATATTAGAGAAACAACAAGACCCCTTCAACTGATCAAACAGATCATCTATATGAGGCATTAGGTACTTATTCTTAACAGTAACTCGGTTTAACTTTCTGTAATCAATATAAAGCCGTAATGCTCCATCTTTCTTTTTAGCAAAGAGAGCCGACGCTCCCCAAGGTGAAGTACTAGGGCGAATAAAACCCTTATCTAACAATTCCTGGAGTTAAATCTTCAACTCACTCAATTCAGCGGATGCAAATCTATATGGAGCCATAGAAATCGGTGCCGTGCCAGGCACTAAATCAATAGAGAACTCGATCTCTCGGTGAGATGGTAAACTGACAAGATCCTCGGGAAAAACATCCGAGTATTCACAAACTACCCTTAGCAATTCAACCCGAATTTCATCACATTCACTACTCAAAAAGCTAGCAAGGAGACAACTAAGTTCACTCCGCCCACGCGGATCATACACCGGTGATAAAACTCTATCCACACGGTCACCCAAGAAATAAAAGCAATCACCACTCAAGGTACATACAGTAACCTTCTAACGGTAGCAATCTATAACAGCCCAGTATGACGATAACCAGTCCATACCCAATATGACATCAAAACTATGCATGTCAATCAATACAAAAGCAAAAGGTAATCGATGACCAACAACCTCGATGTCACAACCCCCACATCCTTGTCTTAAGATAATCTCACCACCAATTGGTGACTCTACACAAATAGGAGATGATAACTGTGTTAACTCCAAACCCAAAACTGATGCAAACGCATATGAAATAAAAGAATGGGATGCACCCGTATCAATCAACACATTAGCAACCGAATTGCAAAACAAAAAGGTACCTCTCACTACAGAAGGAGCAGGTTTAAGATCTGGCCCTACAACTGTATACATACGTCCAGTAGGCCTCTGCTCAACCTGCTCACCCCTCGGAGCATAAGCCTGATGCACAGACTGAGCTGAAGAAACTCCCTGATTGGACCTCGAGGCCTGTGCTGACTGCGCTGGCTGGTGACTCTGTGTCTGTCTGGAATTAGACGCACTAGGTGTACCACCTAACTATGGGCAAAACCTTTTCAGGTACCCCGCATGCCCGCACTGATAACAAATGAGCGGCTGGCCTCTTTCCTGACTCTGGCTCTGAAAACGAACCAAAGATGATGCTGCTCGCTGTCCTCCCCCTCTCTGAGGACAAGCTGGAGACTTGTGGCCTAACTGACCACACTTAAAGCAAGTAAAAACTCTCTGCCCACCTCTCCCAAAATCTGAACTCGGTATTGGAAAAGTGGACCTCGACTGAGTTCCCTGAGACTGTTGATGATAGGAACCCCTCTGCCTCTTACTATCTCCCTGACTATCCTGACTCCTCCTGGAGCCCTTATCCTTTCATCCTCTGTCTGCATAATAGTTTCAAGGTGGGCTGCAGCCTGCACAAGGCGCTCATAATCTCTAGTCATGGAACCAGCAACTCTATATATTAACTTGGTCCTTAACCTCTTTTCAAACTCCAAACAATGGCGCTCCTCAGTCGCCACCAACTCAGGTGCAAACCTCGACAGACTAGTAAAGGTTGCCTCAAACTCAGCCACTGGCGTGTTCAACTGCAACAATTTAGAGAATTGATCTCTCAACTTCTCCCTGACTATGGGAGGTAGAAATTTATCCTGGAAAGCCTCAACAAAAGCCTCCCAAGTTCCTCCAATGCGTCCACGTTCATACTTCCACCACTGACCCGCATCCCTCTTCAACTGGAAAGACACCAATGTCACTTTCAATTGATCATCCTCGATGCCAAGCATCTCGAATGTCTTCACTAACTGTTCTAGCCACTCATCTGCCTTCAATGGCTCTCTAGGATCACCCACAAACTTATCCGAATTCGATCGGAAGAACTCCCTCTTCAGAAAAGATGGCCCTGCTTCAGCTACTTGGGCCTGGACTTGATTCTCAGCTCAGAGAATGTCCATAGATTCCCTCAATGCTCCGGCCATTTCACAGGCTAAGGCCCCAAGGCCTGATGACCAACTGGTTCAACCACATTGGCTTGACCAATTCCTTCCTCCTGTGCCGGAATGTCATCTGGTATCGGCATTTCATGCCTCATAGGTCTACCACGTCTACCACCACGACGTCCACGTCCAGACATCCTAATAAAGGTAACAACAGGAGATTAGCACATTCACATATGTGACGACACTAACTCACTTGTGTTCTAATACAATGGACAACAGTAAATCACTCCACATAGACAATCACATAAACACATACGAATTTCCTTCCTAGATAATGACCGTCCCACGGCGTTGCTAGAGTTCCAATTAGAAATAGCAATGATCAAGTACTCTTCCAATAGGACTTCCAGAAAACCATAGACTCAATCAACATCTTAGGAACCAAATCCCATACTCACATAAGCACATAAGCATGTTATCACATAAGCATACAATACATGCTAACGTCTCAATCAAACGAGACAAACCCATTGTGGTACTAACCACTTCTCACGTACCTAAAGTATTCAAACCCGGTACGCTCTGATACCAAGTTGTAACGCCCCCAAAATCATACAATAAAGATAACTCATATACGAAATAAATATGAGAAACAACATACTTTCATACATCAGAGTTTACTATTTAACAAACTATTAAATGCCATGTAGGCTTACATATTTCCAAGTCATTGCTTGGTTACACAAATTGAGTCTCGCTCATTACATCTTAAACCCTTGGCTTTACAAATAATCGACATTAACACAACAAGACATAGATAAGAAGCTCTTGCTTCCTAAAAATCCATCCACGCTACTCTTCCAATAGGACTTCCAGAAAACCATAGACTCAATCAACATCTTAGGAACCAAATCCCATACTCACATAAGCACATAAGCATGTTATCACATAAGCATACAATACATGCTAACGTCTCAATCAAACGAGACAAACCCATTGTGGTACTAACCACTTCTCACGTACCTAAAGTATTCAAACCCGGTACGCTCTGATACCAAGTTGTAACGCCCCCAAAATCATACAATAAAGATAACTCATATACGAAATAAATATGAGAAACAACATACTTTCATACATCAGAGTTTACTATTTAACAAACTATTAAACGCCATGTAGGCTTACATATTTCCAAGTCATTGCTTGGTTACACAAATTGAGTCTCGCTCATTACATCTTAAACCCTTGGCTTTACAAATAATCGACATTAACACAACAAGACATAGATAAGAAGCTCTTGCTTCCTAAAAATCCATCCACGCTATTGCCTTGGAGGAAACACCTCATTTGCACCTGAAAAATGATATTACCTTATAGGGTGAGCCAACAGCCCAGTAGAAATAATCTAACACAATTTATGAAGTTTAGCAAAGGTATAAATACCACATATATAAACAATACCGATATGGAAGCATCCATAAGGCCTACATATCCATATGCCACTAAGGCCAGTCTTATTCCATTTTCCATCAGTTCATTTCCACTTTATATATGTTACTCAATTCATGAGTTAAATTCATTACCTTTCAACAACCAAAATGAGAGTACAACTCAGTGGTTCTCCAATTATGCAAAACACACACATAAACACTTCAAACCTGCCATTTTACGGATATTTCGTCTGAGGGAACCAGCACCCATTTATATAAGAGATTTCGGGTCTTTCACCCAGGACACTCAGGCTAACTTACTTTAAAGGGAGTCCATCCCCTTTCCCCTCCCCAAACAAATATACATATGCAATGTATTTATAAACATAATCATATATGGAGTACATCCCCTTTCTCTTCCCAATAAACATACATATACAATGTGTTACCCAAAAAACAACCTAAGAGGAGGGGTGAATTATGTTTCTACAAAATAAAATTAATAATACCACAATAAAATTAACTGCTTGTACAACAAATTATTAACAAGCACAATGATGAACTTAGCAGTAAATGATCAAGCAGAATAACAATGAAGTATAAATAACATACAGGGTAAATCAAATGATTAACACATGAATATTAGATAGCTATACCAGTAGTATGAAAGTAAAGAGATTAGGGAAGAGGAGACAAACAGATTTATAGTAGTTCGGCTTTAACCAAGCCTACATCCACTCCTCAAGCTTCACTTGAGATTTTCCACTATCTTCTAGCTTCACAGGGGTGCTAGCAACCTTTTTACAAATGAACCAATCCTCCATGGATTTTACACAGACTTCACAAGCCCAAACCCTTGCAAATCTTAGGTGATTCACAATCACTCTCAAGATTTCAAGAACACAATGTTTGTAACACTTTTACAAAATGAAATGGTATTTTTGCTTTCAAAGAAAGCTTACAATAAATATCTCTCAAAGATAGATATATAAAATGAAATTTTAATTTTTCTATAAATCTCACACAGGAAGTATAAGCTTAAAGCTATAAAGCTTAGTGTATAATTTCTGAGAAAAGATATGAGTGATTATAGATCAAAGAATATTTTCAGGTTTTTTTGTAACTTGTTTATATTAGAGGCTTTGGTATATATAATAAAAATTATAGCCATTTATAGCCGTTGTATTCATTTGAATTTATAGCCGTTTATAGCCGTTGTAGTTATTTGAATTTATAGCCGTTTATAGTTGTTGTACTTCTATCATTACCAATTTGAATATCTTCCACTCCATCATTACAAATTTGAATATCTTCCACTTGAACCTTTTTAACCTTTTGGCCTTTTGAATCTTTATAGTCGTTGTACTTTCATCATTACTAATTTGAATATCTTTCACTTGAACCTTTTGAACGTTTTGGCCTGCTGCTGTGCTAGGCTGTTTAAACCTTTGTTTTGGGCTGTTTGAACTCCTAATTTAATCAAATATTAAATACATTCTAACAACATTTAGGATAAAGGTTTAGGTGAGAAATAGTGGGACAAAATAAATTTTGATTAAAATATAATTAAATAAATCATCAAAATAAATTTTGGATTCTTCTCTTTCAAATAAATTAAAATATAATTAAATAAATCATCAAAATAAATAAGTCTAACAATCTCCCCCTTTTTGATGATGGCACACAATGATGTTTTGATTTGATTTGGGAGTAAGAAAGGCTCCCCCTCAAGCCATGCTCCCTGAATTCATTTCTAAATACATAGGTTAACATATGTGTAATAAAAAGCTTTAATCAACAACATGATATAAGATTAAGATATCAAACTATAAATACATAACATCATATTAGTTTGAAAATAATATCATAATACATAACATCATAACATCATAAGTTTTCTCCCCCTGTGACATTATCAAAAGGAAATCATGGGTCAGAATCTGGAGGAGGAGGAAAATGATAGTGATAAATGACACCAAAAAATAGATAATCAAAATAGATATATATATATATATATATGATTCGCCCGCGTCTCTGTTTTGTTCGTCGAAAATCGTGTCGGACACGTGTCCTCGCTTTTGCATCAGCCGACCGACAAAAGCGAGACAGGTCAATCAGTCAATCAGCTGCCTCAGCTCTCTCCCCCCCTTGTCGTCTTCTCCTCTGTCTTCTTCTTAATCACACACGCTTCTATTTTCTTCTTCACCATTCTCTTCTATCCCTTCTTCACCACTCTCTTCTGTTTCTTCTTCCTCATCGAGAGACAAAGAAACTGAACGGAGGAGGCCAAACCTCAGTCTATTCGCTTCTATTTCTCTACAACTCGTTTCTTTGACACCTCTCACCTATAATCCATGGCTTCCTCATCCCGTCCCCTCACTCTGTTTCTGGACCTAAACGATCCCATAAGCTCTGCTGGACCGAATGCCCCTACTCCTACTCTTCCTGTCATTCCTCTGCCTAACCTTCCTATGATGTCGATTGAGCAAATCATAGCAGCTCAATCAGACATTAAAGCCAATCATTTCACACTGACGTCCTGTATGGAGACGGTGACTGCAGTCACAAAATTGGCTCACCGATTGCAGAACAGGACGAGTGAGCTCCATCAGGTCAACGCCTAACTCTCTCTGCTTCAGCGTTTGTATAAGGATGCGTGAGCAAAAATAGGCGCACTGAAGGCCGAAAATGAAGAGTTTAAACGGAAGACCACCTCCATGGCCCAATTTGGAGCAACGTCATTTTTAGCCTTTAATAGTTAGCGGGGAGTTGTCGCTCTTGACGAAAGCACGGGGGTAGGGGCGTCAAGGGTTGCCTAAGGTGATAAAAAGAAGAAGAGAGTGGTGGAAGAGGCGAGTAAGTAAGATCAGCGTATGGCCGTAAAAAAAATGAAGGTTTTTTTTTTTTGTATTTTGATTTGTTTTTGTTTTTATATTTAAGTATTGAAAAATGAAATTAAAAAGTAGAAAAAAAAAAAAGAAAATTAAGCCCAAACAAAAAATAATAATGAAAAAAAATAAAAATAAAAGAAATTAAGCCTAATAGAAAAAAAAATAAAGAAATTAAAGAAATTAAAATAGAATAATACTAGCAGAAATTAAACTTAATGGGACGTTGGTGTTGCGGGAATGGTAATGCAAAAAAAATACCGTGAGAGTTTAAAAAAAATCAATGTATACAAAGTTAATTTTATTTCAAGATGCAGAATAGAAAACTGTTAAGGAGAATAAATGTGTGAAGGACTTGTGAGCATTCAACTGATATAAATGTTTCCATATCAATGTAGCAATACACATATATCATTTTAACAAAAATTCAAGTTTCACAGTCACAACAAACTTTTTAAGTAGAAATCGACATTCCAAGCTCGCCACGAATAAAATTGAAGCGATCCTCGCTTAGGGATTTTGTGAAAATGTCCACCAATTGCTTGTCGGTGTTTACAAATTCAAGTACAATATCCCCTTTTTGAACATGATATCTTAAAAAATGATGTCGAATTTCAATATGTTTTGTTCGTGAGTGTTAAACCGGATTTTTGCTTAAATAGATGGCACTAGTATTATCACATTTAATAGGGATATGATCACAATGCAAATCAAAGTCCTCCACTTGTAGTTTCATCCAAAGTATTTGGGCACAACAACTTCCGGAAGCTATATATTCAGTTTTGGCCGTTGATAAAGCAACATAATTTTGCTTTTTGCTAAACCAAGATACTAATGAATTACCAAGAAAGTGACAAGTGCCACTGGTACTTTTTCTATCAAGTTTGCATCCGGCAAAGTCGACATCCAAGTAACTAATTAAATCAAATGCAACACCTCTAGGATAAAACAGTCCTAAATTTTGAGTGCCAACAAGATATCTAAAAATTCTTTTAACAACACTGAGATGTGATTCCTTAGGATTTGATTGATATCTAGCACACATACAAACACTAAACATAATATCAGGTC